>CM069905.1:97693569-98089105 GCA_036172215.1 Camellia granthamiana
AAAGGGGAAAAAAAGACAAGACAGGGTTTGGCAAATACATAAAAAAAGAGAAGAACAAAGATGGAAATATAAACCCATCTAAAATTTGAAGTCAAGAATCGAATGAAAACATTAAAACACACAAACAGTGATTTAGATTAGATATTAAAAAATTTCTAGTCCTAAAAGTGAAAAGTTTTATATATTTTTTTTTACAAATTTATTAAAAGAAAAATCTCTAATTTTTTTTTTTTTTGTCAAACCCACTGTAAATGACATATCCAAATAAATGATCCTTACTTCCATGCAAGGGGCATCTGTTTTAACTCCTGTATGGAGTATGCAGTGTTCATTAACACCAAAATTCATATTGAACAGCCATATGGCAGATTTGGGGCATTGCTAGAGCAGGTTCATACTAAAGGACTACCATGATTAATCAAATGATTATTGCCTAAATCACGCAGTCCTAATACTTCCTATCATTGTGCCCTTATATCGGATCAAGTAAAGGGATAATTTTTTGTTTGATGTTTTTATCTTTATATCTTTTCTTAACTGCTATGTCTGAATTGAGTACATTAAGCATCGAAATGGCAACAGTTAAAAGAATAGTTTTATTTTAGTAATTACCCACCTTGAACATATTTAGAAAGAATGGCCTATCTGGATTCAATCTCTTCAACTTCAAGAAAGTAAAAGCAAAGCTCAGTTGATCACATGATGTAAAACAGTTAACTTCATTAAAACAAAGGCATGAAAATAAATTTGACATTGGTGTATGGGCCCTAACAATAAATGAACCTTCAAGCACATCTGCAAAGTGCAAAGCAGATGACAAACAAAAAGAAGCACTTAAGCATCAAGGGGCAATAATTGCAGATAAGGAAAAAGGCAAACTCCAAAATAAAAAAAGACAACGACATGCACAACTTTGAAAAGGAGTATTTAGGTCTGAAGGGTCAAACTTGGTGAGACCATCAAACTGGTAAAAGTTGAATTGTTCATCAATGGCTGTGTGGTTGTATTTATTTAGACGGTTATTCTGGTGTACCTCCTCTCAAACACAATGGCGAGTATACTGATTTGAAATAGCATACTCTGATCCAGTTCGCCACAAAAAAGAATTCAATGATTAGTATCTGATCAGTCTGAAGTCGCATCTTGCTATCAAGCCAAATAGAATACCAAAGAAATCACCACAGAATAAGAAAATATGTTAAGTAGAAATCTTGGTGTTGGTTAACGAAGAAAGCAAATAAGGTCTATAACCCAGTCATCTACAAAATTTGATGTGAGAATCACCTAGAAGAACGGAAGAGACGATGTGATAGAAATTTGGCACCTTTCCAGTTTTGCGCATATCCTTGTAGGGTAGGTTCATCACAATAACTATTCTCCATAACCCAATACATACTCTCTCATCAGGAACATTCCCCTCTGTTGACAGTTTCAACAGTGTTTGCTCATCTAAAAACATGATGAAACAAACATTCTTCTTTGAATACTCACTGATCTGTGGCAGAGAAGAAATATTTACCAAACAGAGTATACTATCCTAAAGATAACACAGAAAAACAAAAGCAAAACCTAAAAACATCCAGTAGTCCAAAAAAAGGAAATTTTTTGTTGTGATTATTGACAGCTAGCACAGTAAAGAAAAGAAACCAACAGTTCTTAGCTTCTGAGCTGGACACACATTCAGGGTATGTTTGGTTTGAGTTTGGGAGATGAGTTTGGGAGATAAAAAGTACAAAAAGTTGTTTGGTTTGGTTTTTTTGGAAAGATGTTTTGTAAAATTATTTTGAGAGAGAGTTTTGGAAAAAGTGATTGATTTGATGTGTATGAGAGAGAGATTTGTTTGGAAAACTTGTTTGGTTTACAAGTTTTGGGAAATTTTTTTGGGAAAATTTGTTTGGTTTGAGTTTTTCTGAAAACTCATTTGTAGAGAAATTTTCCCAAAAATTTTTGGGACATTCAAACCAAACGAACCCTCAGTGTCTAATCCTGAGATCATAATAACAAGATCATGAAACATAGTCATACTTATGAGAAATGGTATATCACGAAGCTCAAAGCACTACCAGCAGAACAGAATTGAATGAAAAGGTAAGAAATTATCCAGTTAACAATCAGAATTATCTAAATAAGAACCAGAGAAAAGAAGTACCAACATGTTTCTGGCAATGTAAATGCGCTCAATATAAACCACAATCACATATTTATTAGGAAGGCAAAAAGTACACACTACAGAAGGGTGATCTCTGAAAACGTAAATGCCTCCAACTTTAAAAGTAAATGCCTCAAAGAAGGCGAGTAAAAAAACCAGACTATGCAAGAAATGCCATAATTCATACCAAAGTTGTGAGTCTTTGATTGACCATGAACAACGAAAAAAAAATAAAAATTTACAGAGTCATGAGAAGCAAAATTGAGAATTTGCAAGTATAGGAAAAGGTTTTCAAAAAGAAGTAATTTAGAGGACACAAAGAACATGCAAAAAAGTTAATACACAACAATAGGTACTAACCTCACCATCAATAAAAATAATTAACAAAAAACAAACAAAGAAGAAAGAATATAACCTGGCCCTTCTAAAACAATCCACAACTTTCCGATTCATTTTGATTACCTGATCACAAAAGTAGAACAATAAATAAAATCATCACTTTTGCCATCTTTTATGGCTTTCCTAAATTCGCTCACTGCCTTTTCTATTTCTTGGTTCTTCTCTTTATAGACAAATTTTTCTTCCACAATAATTCATTTAACACATCAGCAACTTAATTTCTTGCCTAAAGGTACCTAGTTAAATCAGAAAACCCCAAAGAAAATCAATGAATAAGAATGGTACCATTGCATGTTGGAGAAATTATGGAATCCCAATAATTTCAGTAACGAATAGATACATACAAACAAGATTTATATTAGAATTCAGGCCTCTGAACAATCATGAAAACAGAGCAGCAGTTTGTATCACATCCTTAAATTGTGACAGATACCATGAAAAATAGGACTATTAACTTCCACCACATGAAATGCCTCTAGAAATTAGATTATATTAGAATTCCGGAACATTATTCATTATTCTTAAAAACAAAAGAAATTGATACTTTAGATTGAAACAACAGAATCCAAGTTAATTGAAAAGGACTCGGTAATCTTGAAATCAATCAACTGTTGATTAATTTGGGAGGAAAGGTGACTGCTGACAATGTTTTTTTTTTTTTTTTTCATAAATTAAAATGATGACCCATCTATTCTATTTTATTATATAAAGCATACAGTCTAATTTTCTTGTCATTGTTTTGTATATGTTAGCAGATAGATTTTCGGGTAATCCATAGGGCCAGATCAAAAGGCATAGAGGCAGAGTCCCCAAATTTGTATCATGTAAAACACAAATAGGAATCATAAATCAAATTTATTTTCTAAAAGCATTACAAGAACCAATCAAACAAGCTAATGAGCAGTTCCAATATTAAAAAAATATAAAAATAAAATACAATCAAATTGTTCATCTGTTGGAAATCAAATGAATATAACCTTACTTCTAATATTAAACACATACATATATATATATATGAAAAAATATATATATCTTCAATTTTCTTATTTTCATCTTCTTGTGTCCCAAACCCTAAATTCCTCATTCTTGTGGGAAAAATGAACGAGATTATATAAACATACATATATATAGGAACACATAGAATACACAGAGAAAGAGAGGCAGAGAGTGCTTACCAGGAAGAGAGAGATGAAGGCGGTGATGATGGTGCAGAGAGAGGAAAGAGAGAGATTGCAGAGCCGTCGAATCGTTCGATACAGAGGAGTGTACAGATTGACAAGGCTACTAACAGCGGTGGCGACCGGCGAGGCAACTAGAGGTAACGGCGATGGCGATCGGCGTAATGGAAGAGCAAGAGATGAGTGCGGCGTAGTGGAGGAGCAAGAGATGAGTGTGAGACAACTGTTGAATACGGTGAGATAAGGGGTGGGCGTGTTAGGGTTTAATTTGGGAATTGATTGTGTGTGCGCGCGCGCGCGCGCGCGCGTGTGAGAGAGAGAGAGAAAGAGAGAGAGAGAGAGAGTTGTAAAATAAATATATATAATCACACTTATTTAAAATGTGTGATTAAAAATAATATATTATCTCCCTCATTAAATTAAGTGTGATTAAAAAATTATTTTAGTTTTTTTAATCACATTTCTAATAAAAGTGAGATATTTTTAATTATTCTTATGGGATCTTTAATCACATGTTAATTACAAAGTGTGATTAAAAATATATATATATACTCATACTTAATTGAAAGTTGACATAAAAAATAAATATTATCACACTTAATCAAATCAAGTGTGATTAAAATATCAATCTAATTTTTTTATCACACTTCTAATAAAAGTGAGATATTTTCATTTATCAAAGTGTGATCTTTCACTGTTTTTGTAGTTGCGTGAAAGTTAGGATGAGTAATTTATTAGACAAAATATTAAGATAACTTACATAAGTTGATTGCGTGAAAATTAGGATAAGTAGTTTATTAGACAAAAAGTTAAGATAACTTAGATAAGTTGATTGCGTGAAAGTTAAGATGAGTAGTTTATTACACAAAAAATTAAGATAGCTTACATAAGTTGATTGCCTGAAAGTTAAGATGAGTAGTTTATTAAACAAAAAATTAAGATTGCTTACATAAGTTGATTGCGTGAAAGATAAGATGAGTAGTTTATTAGACAAAAAATTAAGATAGCTTACATAAGTTGATTGTGTGAAAGTTAGGATGAGTAGTTTATTAGACAAAAAGTTAAGATAACTTACATAAGTTGATTGCGTGAAAGTTAAGATGAGTAGTTTATTAGACAAAAAATTAAGATAACTTACATAAATTGATTGCGTGAAAGTTAGATTGAGTGGTGAGATTGATGTCATGATAATTTATTTATTTATTTTTAGATGGAGTGTTCTCCTGATTATCAAATTTGTGAAATTTTAGATGGAGTGTTCTCCTGATATCAAATTTGTGAAATATTTGACTATTGGTGCACATTTGTTTCTTAAAAGTCAATTCCGCGGATTGATGGGAGAAAATAATGGATCATTTTTATGGTTTATAAAGCAACAAACAAACCATAAAAATAGGATCAACCTCTAAAATCCATTAAATACTTAAGTGAGATTTTATGATTAATTTCAAAAATAAAATATAAAGTAAGTTTTTAATTGTTTAATAAACTATGAACATAAATAGACATAAGATTTGAAAAAAAAAAAATGCATGAGTATATACACTTATATGAAATAATTGTCTAAATAATTTTGTGAACCAATTATTAATTTATTTGACAAAAACTTCACAGGTGTCCACACTACCAACACTCCAGATGTTTAGATATGGGATACATGCTATCATCAAACAACTTTTATTACTCTTTGCAAAAGAACATCTTCAATCTCATGCAATCATCAAACAACTTTTATTGTCATCTTCATCTTCGTTGTGTCGTCATCAGTATCATGATCTTTTTTTGTTGCCCTGCCAAGTATATGACAATTCTTTCGGCAAACATTTTAACCTCCTTTGCACATATACAAAATATAGAAACATTCCAAAAAAAAAAAAAAACTAAATTAAAAGACGAATAAAAATTTATACTATTATACTATTATATTATATTAAATAAGCCCCTACATTGGTTTCTTAAAGTTTTTTCCATGTGGCATTTACATAATTTAAAAAATAAATAAATAAACAAATAAAATAAATAAAAAAATAAAACCTACTCTACAATTATTTTTCACTTAACCACATTCTCCAAATAAATACTCTATAATGACTTCTTCTCTTCTCCAATAACTTCCTCTAATCAAATTATTATTATTATTATTATTTACTTGTACTTTTACTTTCTTCCTCTAGTTGTACAATGTTTATCTCTTTTAAAGAAAGTGCAAAAGTATTTTTATTTAATTATGACAAAAGACGTAAAAATCAATAGAAGGCAATCTTTTATTTTTCTTCGACAGTAAGTGATTTAAAAGTTTTTGACTTTTTTATTTTCAATGATTGAAATTTTTGTTTATTTATTTATTTATTTATTTGGTTTAAATATTGGTTATTTTTTTCTTCTTCTTCCCCTTTTACAATCATTCTATTACATGATTTTTTTTTTTTTTAACTTTTTGATTTTTCAGAGAATGCAATTAAATATTGAAGATGCCCAAATGGATCGAAGAAAAATAATAAATTGAGGAAGAAAGAGATGTAATAGAAGAAGAACAATAATTATGTTTAAAGATTGAGAGAGAGCTTTTTTGGGGCCAAAATTTGGAGGTTTTGATTGGGTTTGCAGAAGAAGTACAAAAGCAAAGTGCAGACTCAAACAAGAGTTAGCTATTTGATGAGTGATTATGTAAAATTTACTTTTATAGAATTCGTAGTCCTATTTATTTTTTTCCAGGTTGTTTTACACAAATTTATACAATTCCCCCCCCCCCCCCCCCCCCACCACCCCCTCCCCCACACCAAAGATTGTCTTATAAGTTATATACATAACTTTTTTTCCAGATTATTTTAAAACTTTGAGTTGTTCAAAAAAATAACTTTTCAAGTAATTCCTAATCAACATTTATCTTTTGTTTATCTTTGACTGTAAGTGATTTAAAAACTCTTCAGTGTACCTTTTTCCAAATGTGACAACATAATGGGTATGATATGATACTCCAAAAAAAATTAAAAACTTTTTGGTGTATTTTTTTCAAATGTGACAACGTGGTTGGTATGATGTGACACTCCAAAAAAACTAAAAACTCGTTAGTATATTTTTTCTAAATGTGACAACGTGGCCTAAATGTGACAGTGTAGCGGGTATGATATAACACTTCAAAAAACTAAAAACTCATCAATGTACTTTTTCCAAATGTGACAAAATATATTGTCACAAAAATTCTTTCAGCATACATTTTAACCTCCTCTGCACATACACAAAATATAGAAACGTTGTTGAAAAAAAAAAAAAAAAAAAAATCAAACAACAAAAAAAAACTAAATTAAAAGGAGAATAAAAATTTATACCATCATGCTATTATATTATATTAAATGAGCCCCTACCTTGGTTTCTTAAAGTTTTTGCCATGTGGTATTTACATAATTTAAAAAAAAAAAAAAAAAAAAAAAAAAAAAAAAAAAACCTACTCTACAATTATTTCTCACTCAACCACATTCTCCAAACAAATACTCTATAATGACTTCTTATCTTCTCCAATAACTTCCTTTAATCAAATTATTATTATTATTATTATTTAGTTTTACTTTTACTTTCTTCCTCTAGTTGTACATTCTTTTTCTCTTTTAAAGAAAATACAAATCTGTTTTATTCAATTATGGCAAAAGACGTACAAACCAATAGAAGGCTATCTTTTATTTTTCTTCGCCGATAAGTGATTTAAAAGTTTTTGATTTTTATATTCTAAATGATTGAAATTTTTGTTTATTTGTTTTGTTTTTTTTTTTTTTTTTTTGGTTATAATTATTATTTTTTTTCTTCTTCTTCCCCTTTTACAATCATTCTATTACATGATTTTTTTTTTTATTTTTTTTTTTTTGACTTTTTGATTTTTCAGAGAATGCAATTGAGTATTGAAGATGCCTTTTAGTAACTTTTTGGCTTTTTACGAAAAGATGTGCAGAAAAGTAGAGAGGTGATGTGACTAGTTTTAGTTGGCTTTTTGGCTTTTTGGCTAAAATAGTCAGTCCCCAAACGAGGCCTAAATGGATTGAAGAAAAATGAGAAATTGAGGAAGAAAGAGATGTAATAGAAGAAGAACAATAATTATGTTTAGAGATTGAGAGAGAGTTTTTTGGGGCTAAAATTTGGAGGTTTTGATTAGGTTTGCAGAGGAAGTACAAAAGCAAAGTGCAGACTCATCCAAGAGTTGGCTATTTGATGAGTGATTATGTAAAATTTACTTTTATAGAATTCGTAGTCCTATTTATTTTTTTCCAGGTTGTTTTACACAAATTTATACAATTCCCCCCTCCCCTCCTTACCAAAGATTGTCTTATAAGTTATATACATAACTTTTTTTCCAGATTATTTTAAAACTTTGTGTTGTTCAAAAAAATAACTTTTCAAGTAATTCCTAATCAAACATTTATCTTTTGTTTATCTTTGACTGTAAGTGATTTAAAAACTCTTCAGTGTACCTTTTTCCAAATGTGACAACGTAATAGGTATGATGTGATACTCCAAAAAAAATTAAAAACTTCTTAGTGTATTTTTTTCAAATGTGACAACGTGGTTGGTATGATGTGACACTCTAAAAAAACTAAAAACTCGTAAGTATATTTTTTCTATATGTGACAATGTGACCTAAATGTAACAGTGTAGCGGGTATGATATAACACTTCAAAAAACTCATTTTAACCTCAAAAAATAACACTTCAAAAAATAACTCATCAATTTACTTTTTCCAAATGTGACAAAATATATTGTCACAAAAATTCTTTCAGCATACATTTTAACCTCCTCTGCACATACACAAAATATAAAAACGTTGTTGAAAAAAAAAAAAAAAAAATCAAACAACAAAAAAAAAACTAAATTAAAAGGAGAATAAAAATTTATACCATCATGCTATTATATTATATTAAATGAGCCCCTACCTTGGTTTCTTAAAGTTTTTGCCATGTGGTATTTACATAATTTAAAAAAAAAAAAAAAAAAAAAACCTACTCTACAATTATTTCTCACTCAACCACATTCTCCAAACAAATACTCTATAATGACTTCTTATCTTCTCCAATAACTTCCTTTAATCAAATTATTATTATTATTATTTAGTTTTAGTTTTACTTTCTTCCTCTAGTTGTACATTCTTTTTCTCTTTTAAAGAAAATACAAATCTGTTTTATTCAATTATGGCAAAAGACGTACAAACCAATAGAAGGCTATCTTTTATTTTTCTTCGCCGGTAAGTGATTTAAAAGTTTTCGATTTTTATATTCTAAATGATTGAAATTTTTGTTTATTTGTTTTTTTTTTTTTTTTTTGGTTATAATTATTATTTTTTTCTTCTTCTTCCCCTTTTACAATCATTCTATTACATGATTTTTTTTTTTTTTTTGACTTTTGATTTTTCAAAGAATGCAATTGAGTATTGAAGATGCCTAAATGGATTGAAGAAAAATGAGAAATTGAGGAAGAAAGAGATGTAATAGAAGAAGAACAATAATTATGTTTAGAGATTGAGAGAGAGTTTTTTGGGGCCAAAATTTGGAGGTTTTGATTAGGTTTGCAGAGGAAGTATAACAGCAAAGTGCAGACTTATCCAAGAGTTGGCTATTTGATGAGTGATTATGTAGAGTTTACTTTTATAGAATTCGTAATCCTAATTATTTTTTTCCAAGTTGTTTTACACAAATTTATACAAATTTTTTTTTTTTCAAAGATTGTCTTATAACTTATATGCATAACTTTTTTTTCCAGATTATTTTAAAACTTTGGGTTGTTCAAAACAAATAATTTTTCAAGTATCAACATTTATCTTTTGTTTCTCTTTGACTGTAAATGATTAAAAACTCTTCAGTTTATTTTTTCCAAATGTGACAACGTAGTGGGTATGATGCAATACTCCAAAAAAATTAAAAACTCCTTAGTGTACTTTTTTCAAATGTGACAACGTAGCGGGTATGATGTGACACTCCAAAAAAACTAAAAACTCGTTAGTATACTTTTTCTAAATGTGACAACGTGGCTCAAATGTGACAATATAGCGGGTATGATGTAACACTTCAAGAAAAACTAAAAACTCATTAATGTACTTTTTCAAATGTGACAAAATATATTGTCACATTAATTCTTTTAGCATACATTTTAACCTCCTCTGCACATACACAAAATATAGAAACGTTAAAAAAAAAAAAAAAAATCAAACTGCTAAAAAAGCTAAATTCAAAGAAGAATAAAAATTTATACTATTATACTATTACATTATATTAAATGAGCCCCTACCCTGGTTTCTTAAAGTTTTTGCCATGTGGCATTTACATAATTTAAAAAAAAAAAAAAAAAAAAAAACCCCTCTTCTACAATTATTTCTCACTCAACCACATTCTCCAAACAAATACTATATAATGACTTCTTCTCTTCTCCAATAACTTCCTTTAATCAAATTATGTTTATTATTATTATTTTTTAGTTTTACTTTAACTTTCTTCCTCTAGTTGTACAATCTTTTTATCTTTTAAAGAAAGTACAAATGTGTTTTATTCAATTATGGCAAAAGTCGTACAAACCAACAGAAGGCTATCTATTATTTCTCTTCGACGGTAAGTGATTTAAAAGTTTTCGATTTTTATATTCGAAATGATTGAAATTTTTGTTTATTTGATTTTTTTTTTTTTTTTTTTGGGTTATAATTATTGGTAATTTTTTTTCTTGTTCTTCCCCTTTTACAATCATTCTATTACATGATCTTCTTTTTTTTTTTTTTTTTTTTTTTAAACTTTTTGATATTTCAAATAATGCAATTGAGTATTGAAGATGCTCAAATGGATCGAAGAAAAATGAGAAATTGAGGAAGA
The DNA here is from genome assembly GCA_036172215.1 of Camellia granthamiana. Taxonomy (NCBI): domain Eukaryota; kingdom Viridiplantae; phylum Streptophyta; class Magnoliopsida; order Ericales; family Theaceae; genus Camellia; species Camellia granthamiana. The sequence goes on from CM069905.1 coordinate 97,704,135, forward strand.
AAGAGATGTAATAGAAGAACAATTATTATGTTTAGAGATTGAGAGAGAGTTTTTTGGGCCAAAATTTGGAGGTTTTGATTGGGTTTGCAGACGAAGTACAAAAGCAAAGTGCAGACTTAAACAGGAGTTGGCTATTTAATGAGTGATTATGTAGACTTTACTTTTATAGAATTCGTAGTCCTCTTTATTTTTTTCCCACTTGTTTTAAGCAAATTTATACAAATTTTTTTTTTTTTTTCAAAGATTGCCTTATAACTTATATGCACAACTTTTTTTTCCAAATTATTTTAAAACTTTGGGTTGTTCAAAACAAATAACTTTTCAAGTATCAACATTTATATTTTGTTTCTCTTTGACTGCAAGTGATTTAAAAACTCTTTAGTGCATTTTTTCCAAATGTGACAACGTGGGGGGTATGATGTGATACTCCAAAAAAATTAAAAACTCGTTAGTATACTTTTTTCAAATGTGACAACGTAGCGGGTTCGATATGACACTTCCAAAAAACTAAAAACTCGTTAGTATACTTTTTCTAAATGTGACAATGTAGCGGGTATGATGTAACACTTCAAAAAACTAAAAACCCATTAATGTAATTTTTCCAAATGTGACAAAATACATTATCACATTAATTCTTTCAGCAAACATTTTAGCCTCCTCTGTACATACACAAAATATAGAAACGTTATAATAACAAAAAAAAAAATCAAACAACAAAAAAAACTAAATTCAAAGAAGAATAAAAATTCATACTTTTATACTAATATATTATATTAAATGAGCCCCTACCCTGGTTTCTTAAAGTTTTTGCCATGTGGCATTTACATAATTTTAAAAAAAAAAAAAAAAAAAAAAACCTACTCTACAATTATTTCTCACTCAACCACATTCTCCAAACAAATACTCTATAATGACTTCTTCTCTTCTGCAATAACTTCCTTTAATCAAATTATTTTTATTTTTATTTTTTAGTTTTAAATTTATACAAATTTTTTTTTTTTCAAAGATTGTCTTATAACTTATATGCATAACTTTTTTTTCCAAATTATTTTAAAACTTTGGTTGCTCAAAAGAAATAACTTCTCAAGTATCAACATTTATCTTTTGTTTCTCTTTGACTGTAAGTGACTTAAAAACTCATCAGTGTGCTTTTGCAAAATGTGACAAACGTGGTGGGTATGATGTAATACTCCAAAAAAATTTAAAACTCCTTAGCGTACTATTTTCAAATGTGACAACGCAGTGGGTACGATATGATACTCCAAAAAAACTAAAAACTCATTAGTATACTTTTTCTAAATGTGCCAACGTGGCGCAAATGTGACAATATAGCGGGTATGATGTAACACTTCAAAAAAACTAAAAACTTATTAATGTACTTTTTCCAAATGTGACAATATAGTGTCACATTAATTCTTTCAACATACATTTTAACCTCCTTTGCACATACACAAAATATCGAAACGTTATATAAAAAATAAAAAAATAAAAAAAATCAAACAAACAACAAAAAAAACTAAATTCAAAGAAGAATAAAAATTCATACTATTATACTATTATATTATATTAAATGAGCCCCTACCCTAGTTTTTAAAGTTTTTGCCACGTGGCATTTACATAATTAAAAAAAAAAAATACCTACTCTACAATTATTTCTCACTCAACCACATTCTCCAAACAGATACTCTATAATGACTTCTTCTCTACTCCAATAACTTCCTTTAATCAAATTATTATTATTATTATTTTTTAGTTTTACTTTTTCTTTCTTCCTCTAGTTGTATAATCTTTTTCTCTGTTAACGAAAGTACAAATGTGTTTTATTCATTTATGGCAAAAGACGTACAAACCAATAGAAGGCTATCTTTTATTTCTCTTCGACGGGGAGTCATTTAAAAGTTTCCGATTTTTATATTCTAAATGATTGAAATTTTTGTTTACTTGTTTTTTTTTTTTTTTTGGTTATAAATATTTGTTATTTTTTTCTACTTCTTCTACCCCTTTTACAATCATTCTATTACATGATTTTTTTTTTATTTTTTGATTTTTCAGAGAATGCAATTGAGTATTGAAGATGCCCAAATGGATTGAAGAAAATTGAGAAATTGGGGAAGAAAGAGATGTAAAGAAGAAGAACAATTATTACGTTTAGAGATTGAGAGAGAGTTTTATTGGGGCCAAAATTTGGAGGTTTTGATTGGGTTTGCAGAGGAAGTACAAAAGCAAAGTTCAAACTCATACAAGAGTTGGCTATTTGATGTGTGATTATGTAGAATTTACTTTTATAGAATTCGTAGTCCTATTTATTTTTTTCCAGGTTGTTTTACACAAATTTATACAAATTTTTTTTTTCTTCAAAGATTGTCTTATAACTTTTATGCATAACTTTTTTTTCCAAATTATTTTAAAACTTTGGGTTGCTCAAAAGAAATAACTTCTCAAGTATCAACATTTATCTTTTGTTTCTCTTTGACTGTAAGTGATTTAAAAACTCAATAGTTTACTTTTGCAAAATGTGACAACGAGGTGGGTATGATATGATACTCCAAAAAAATTAAAAACTCCTTAGTGCACTTTTTTCAAATGTGACAACGTTGTGGGTACGATGTAACACTCCAAAAAAAGTAAAAACTCGTTAGAATACTTTTTCTAAATGTGACAACGTGGCCCAAATGTGACAATGTAGTGTGTATGATGTAACACTTCAAAAAAACTAAAAACTCATTAATGTACTTTTTCTAAATGTGACAAAATATATTGTCACATTAATTCTTTCAACATACATTTTAACCTTCTCTGCACATACACAAAATATAGAAACGTTATAAAAAAAAAAAATCAAACAACAAAAAGCCTAAATTCAAATAAGAATAAAATTTTACACTATTATACTATTATATTATATTAAATGAGCCCCTACCCTGGTTTCTTAAAGTTTTTACCATGTGGCATTTACATAATTTAAAAAAAAAAAAAAAAAAAAAAAACCTACTCTACAATTATTTCTCACTCAACCACATTCTCCAAACAAATACTCTATAATGACTTCTTCTCTTCTCCAATAACTTCCTTTAATCAAATTATGTTTATTATTATTATTATTATTATTTAGTTTTACTTTAACTTTCTTCCTCTAGTTGTACAATCTTTTTATCTTTTAAAGAAAGTACAAATGTATTTATGGCAAAAGACGTACAAACCAATAGAAGGCTATCTTTTATTTCTCTTTGACGGTAAATGATTTAAAAGTTTTCGATTTTTATATTCTAAATGATTGAAATTTTTGTTTACTTGTTTTGCTGTTTTTTTTTTTTTTTTTTTTTTTTGGGTTATAAATATTTGTTATTTTTTTTCTTCTTCTTCTTCCCCTTTGACAATATTGAATGATTTTTATTTTATTTTATTTTTTCAACTTTTTGATTTTTCAGAGAATGCAATTGAGTATTGAAGATGCCCAAATGTATCGAAGAAAAATGAGAAATTGAGGAAGAAAGAGATGTAAAGAAGAAGAACAATTATTATGTTTAGAGATTGAGAGAGAGTTCTTTTGGGGCCAAAATTTGGAGGTTTTGATTGGGTTTGCAGAGAAAGTACAAAAGCAAAGTGCAGACTCATACAAAAGTTGGCTATTTGATGAGTGATTATGTAGAATTTACTTTTATAGAATTCGTCGTCCTATTTTTTTTTTTCCATGTTGTTTTACACAAATTTATACAAATTTTTTTTTTTTCAAAGATTGTCTTCTAACTTATATGCATAACTTTTTTTTCCAAATTATTTTAAAACTTTTGGTTGTTCAAAAGAAATAACTTCTCAAGTATCAAAATTTATCTTTTGTTTTTCTTTGACTATAAGTGATTTAAAAACTCATCAGTGTACTTTTGTAAAATGTGACAACGTAGTGGGTATGATGTGATACTCTAAAAAAATTAAAAACTCCTTACTGTACTTTTTTCAAACGTGACAACATAGTGGGTACGATGTGACACTCCAAAAAAAGTAAAAGCTCGTAAGTATATTTTTTCTATATGTGACAACGTGGCCCAAATGTGACAATATAGCGGGTATGATATAACACTTCAAAAAAACTAAAAACTCATTAATATACTTTTTCCAAATGTGACAAAATATATTGTCACATTAATTCTTTCAGTATACATTTTAACCTCCTCTGCACATACAAAAAATTATAGAAACGTTAAAAAAAATATATAAATAAATAAATAAATTGAAAGAAGAATAAAACTTCATACTATTATACTATTATATTATATTAAATGAGCCCCTAACCTGGTTTCTTAAAGTTCTTGCCATGTGGCATTTACATAATTTAAAAAATAAAATAAAATACCTACTCTACAATTATTTCTCACTCAATCACATTCTCCAAACAAATACTCTATAATGACTTCTTCTCTTCTCCAATAACTTCCTCTAATCAAATTATTAATATTAATATTAATATTATTATTATTATTTAGTTTTACTTTTACTTTCTTCCTCTAGTTGTACAATCTTTTTCTTTGTTAAAGAAAGTAGAAATGTGTTTTATTCAATTATGGAAAAAGACGTGCAAACCAATAGAAGGCTATCTTTTATTTCTCTTCGACGGCAAGTGATTTAAAAGTTTTCGATTTTTATATTTTAAATGATTGAAATTTTTGTTTACTTGTTTTGTTTTGTTTTTTTTTTTGGTTATAAATATTTGTTATTTTTTTCTTCTTCTTCCCTTTTTACAATCGTTCTATTACATGATTTTTTTTATTTTTAACTTTTTGATTTTTCAGAGAATGCAATTGAGTATTGAAGATACCCAAATGGATCGAAGAAAAATGAGAAATTGAGGAAGAAAGAGATGTAAAGAAGAAGAACAATTATTATGTTTAGAGATTGAGAGAGAGTTCGTTTGGGTCCAAAATTTGGAGGTTTTGATTGGGTTTGCAGAAGAAGTACAAAAGCAAAATGCAGACTCATACAAGAGTTGGCTATTTGATGAGTGATTATGTAGAATTTACTTTTATAGAATTCGTAGTCCTATTTATTTTTTTCTAGGTTGTTTTACACAAATTTATACATTTTTTTTTTTTCAAAGATTGTCTTATAACTTATATGCATAACTGTTTTTTCCAAAATTTTTTAAAACTTTGGGTTGTTTAGAAGAAATAACTTCTTAAGTATCAACATTTATCTTTTGTTTCTCTTTGACTGTAAGTGATTTAAAAACTCATCAGTGTACTTTTGCAAAATATGACAATGTGGCGGGTATAATGTGATCCTCCAAAAAAATTAAAACTCCTTAGTGTACTTTTTTCAAATGTGACAATGTAGCGGGTACGATGTGACACTCCAAAAAAAACTAAAAACTCGTTAGTATACTTTTCTAAATATGACAACGTGACGCAAATGTGACAATGTAGCGGGTATGATGTAACACTTTAAAAAAACTAAAAACTCATTAATGTACTTTTTCCAGATGTGACAAAATATATTGTCACAGTAATTCTTTCAACATACATTTTAACCTCCTCTGCACATGCACAAAATATAGAAACGTTATTAAAAAAAAAAAAAATCAAACAACAAAAAAAACTAAATTAAAAGAAGAATAAAAATTCATACTATTATACTATTATATTATATTAAATGAGCCCCTACCCTGGTTTCTTAATGTTTTTGCCATGTGGCATTTACATAATTTAAAAATAAATAAAAAAAAAAATACCTACTCTACAATTATTTCTCACTCAACCACATTCTCCAAACAAATACTCTATAATGACTTCTCTTCTTCAATAACTTCCTCTAATCAAATTATTATTATTATTATTTTTTAGTTTTACTTTTACTTTATTCCTCTAGTTGTACAATCTTTTTCTCTGTTGAAGAAAGTACAAATGTGTTTTATTCATTTATGGCAAAAGACGTACAAACCAATAGAAGGCTATCTTTTATTTCCCTTCGACGGTAAGTGATTTAAAAGTTTTCCATTTTTATATTCTAAATGATTGAAATTTTTGTTTACTTATTTTGTTTTGTATTGTTTTGTTTTTTTTTGTTTTTTTTTTTTTTTTTTTTTGTGTTATAAATATTTGTTATTTTTTTCTTCTTCTTCTTCCCCTTTTACAACCATTCTATTACATGATTTTTTTATTTTTTATTTTTTTTAACTTTTTGATTTTTCAGAGAATGCAATTGAGTATTGAAGATGCCCAAATGGATCGAAGAAAAATGAGAAATTGAAGAAGAAAGAGATGTAAAGAAGAAGAAAAATTATTATGTTTAGAGATTGAGAGAGAGTTCTTTTGGGGCCAAAATTTAGAAGTTTTGATTTGGTTTGCAAAGGAAGTACAAAAGCAAAGTGCAGACTCATACAAGAGTTGGCTATTTGATGAGTGGTTATGTAGAATTTATTTTTATAGAATTCGTAGTCCTATTTATTTTTTTCCAGGTTGTTTTACACAAATTTATACAATTTTTTTTTTTTCAAAGATTGTCTTATAACTTATATACATAACTTCTTTTCCAGATTATTTTAAAACTTTGGGTTGTTCAAAAGAAATAACTTTTCAAGTATCAACATTTATCTTTTGTTTCTCTTTGACTGTAAGTGATTTAAAAACTCTTCAGTGTATTTTTCCTAAATGTGACAACATGGTGGGTATGATGTGATACTCCAAAAAAATTAAAAACTCCTTAGTGTACTTTTTTCAAATGTGACGATGTAACGCCCTCAAAATAAAAAGGATAATCCAAAGCAAGAGATTCGTGAATATAATAGAAATTGTTATACTTTCATTCATCAGAGTTTATATTACAAAAAATATTACATGTATTATACTTTCATAAACATTCATTCTGAAGTGATTGTACGTAACACTAATTGATTACAACAAAATAAATGTCCTATGGGCTTACATCTTTCCAAGATATCACTTGGTTACAACAAAAGAAAGAGTCCTAGCTCTATAAATATAAAACCCTTGGCTTGAATAAACATTTAAGCATAAATATAACAAAAACGGAGCCTTTAGCCCTTGGTACTCCCAAGCTATGTTCTTGGAGGTGACATATCACCTGTACTTAAAAATGGTTTCCCAAGTAGGGTGAGCCAAAGCCCAGCCGAGATAAACTAACACTAAATATGAGATTTAACTAAGATATAAATGTCAAGTAGAAGTCCAATACTCAAGGCTAACTTAAATTCTTCCCATTTACATTCATTATTGATATCCACATCTTAATCCATTTCCATTCATTCATTTCAATTCGGTTCATAAGTGTAGTTCCTTATCATCTAAACAATCCTAAATGAGACTACAACTCATTCATTCACAATTCAACAACATTCATTATTCAAACACTTCAAACTTCATGCCATTTTACAGATTCTTGTCCAAGGGAATTGGCACCCAAATATACACATATAAGGATTCGGGACTTTCACCTTGGACACTCCGGCCAACTTAATTTAAAATGGAGTTCATCCCCTATCTCCTCCCAAACAATGGAGTACATCCCCTATCTCTTCCCAAACAAAGGTACAATGTATTTAAAGACGTTGTCATATACAATGACTATTCAAATCACATATTCAATGATTTAATCAAACCGTTATATTCAATGACATAATTCAAATGATTATTTTCAATTTACCTAATCCTCATGCAATTTCTACAACAATCATAGCTATCTTCTACTGATAGCCCAAAACAGATATATAATCTATCAAACAGATAATTTATCAAATTTTTATAGGTGAGTGATTTATCAAATCCAATTACACCATTCATTCATACACTCCCCCAATTTCATATTTTCCATATTAATCTCATTATTTATACAAAATATTATTCAACACAAATTACGGCAATTTTCCCCCTTTCCCAAATATTAACCCCAAGGCCAAATTTCACCATTTTAATACTAGAGAACTTCATACACAAGGTCCTATAGGCATTTTTATAAACCAACATGGAAAACCCCTCTTTAACTTTTGATATTAAACCCTAACTTTACCCAAATCCTTCCAAATTCCACCATTTATACAAAATGACAAATACCTAGGTTAAAAATCATAACAAGGTGTAGAATATCCCTACCTCAAGTGTAGAAGCTCAAAGGAGATGAAGAAGAACCTCAAAGGTGTCCAAACTCGATTTTGTTCGGATCAAGAGGAAGCTCACAAGATGCTCTAACTCTTTATCAAAGGGAGTAGGGTAGAGACCCTTAGATCATGGAGTATTTATAGAGAGAGAGAGAGAGTGCCAAATTAGGGTTTTTAGGAGAATGGAAATCAAAAAGTGATGTAAAATCACCCTACTACGAACGGATATACGTGACCTTCGCTCGAGCGAAGGAGTTGTCGCTCGAACGACCAGACACAACAAGTGACCTCGCTCGAGCACAAGAAGCGTCGCTCGAGTGCAAAATGCAACGCTTCAGAAGTTTTACAGATGCACACGCTCGCTCGAGCACAAGAGGCCTCGCTCGAGCGAAGACCTTAGCCTTCTCAGAAATTCTGCGTCTGGAAAAGAAACCTGAGGACTCTTAATTTTCGCTCGAGCGCAAGAAACCTTGCTCGAACGAAGGAGCAATTTTCACAAGGCTCGCTCGAGCACAAGAAACCTCGCTCGAGCGAAGAAGCAAAAATCTGGGCAATAACAATCTAGACCAATTAACAACCAACATGTTCCAAACATGTCCAACCTATTCCAAAACTCAAATTCAAAGAGTAAAAGGAGGAAAACAAGACATGGATACAATATTAAACCACGAAACCAGAGTCTGGTAACAAATGTCGGGTCAAAATCGGGATCGCTATAGACAAAGTGGTGGGTATGATGTGACACTCCAAAAAAACTAAAAACTTGTTAATATACGTTTTCTAAATGTGACAATATAGCGGGTATAATGTAACACTTCAAAAAAACTAAAAACTCATTAATGTACTTTTTCCAAATGTGACAAAATATATTGTCACATTAATTCTTTCAACATACATTTTAACCTCCTCTACACATACACAAAATATAGAAACGTTATTACAAAAAAAAAAAAAAAAAAGAAATTAAATTAAAAGAAGAATAAAAATTTATACTATTATACTATTATATTATATTAAATGAACCCCTACCTTGGTTTCTTAAAGTTTTTGCCATGTGGCATTTACGTAATTAAAAAAAAAAAAAAAAAAAAACCCACTCTGCAATTATTTCTCGCTCAACCACTTTTTCCACATAAATACACTATAATAACTTCTTCTCTTCTCCAATAACTCCTTTAATCAAATTATTATTATTATTATTATTTAGTTTTACTTTTACTTTCTTCCTCTAGTTGTACAATGTTTTTCACTTTTAAAGAAAGTACAAATGTGTTTTATTCGATTATGGCAAAAGACGTACAAACTAATAGAAGGCTATCTTTTATTTCTCTTCAACAGTAAGTGATTTAAAAGTTTTCAATTCTTATATTCTCAATGTTTGTAATTTTTGTTTATTTATTTTTTTTTAGTTAAAAATATTGGTTATTTTTTTCTTCTTCTTCCCCTTTTACAATCATTCTATTACATGATTTTTTTTTTTTTTTTGGTTAACTTTTTGATTTTTCAGAGAATGCAATTGGGTATTGAAGATGCCCAAATGGATTGAAGAAAAATGAGAAATTGAGGAAGAAAGAGATGTAACAGAAGAAGAACAATTATTATGTTTAGAGATTGAGAGAGTTCTTTTGGGGCCAAAATTTGGAGGTTTTGATTGGGTTTGAAGAGGAAGTACAAAAGCAAAGTGCAGACTCATACAAGAGTTGGTTATGTGATAAATAAATATGTAGAATTTACTTTTATAGAATTCGTGGTCCTATTTATTTTTTGCTAGGTTGTTTTACACAAATTTACAATTTTTTTTTTTTCAAAGATTGTCTTATAACTTATATACATAACTTTTTTTTTCCAAATTATTTTAAAACCTTTGTGTTTTTCAACAAAAATAACTTTTCAAGCAATTACTTATCAACATTTATCTTTTGTTTTTCTTTGACTGTAAGTGATTTAAAAACTCCTGAGTGTACTTTTCTCAAATGTGACAATGTGGTGGGTATGATGTGATACTCCAAAAAAATTAAAAACTCCTTAGTATACTTTTTTCAAATGTGATAACGCGGCAAATATGATGTGACACTCCAAAAAAACTAAAAACTCCTTAGTATACTTTTTCTAAATGTGACAACGTGGCCCAAATGTGACAATGTAGTGAGTATGATGTAACATTTCAAAAAAACTAAAAACTCATTAATGTACTTTTTCCAAATGTGACAAAATATATTGTCACATTAATTCTTTTAGCATACATTTTAACCTCCTCTACACAAACACAAAATATAGAAATGTTATATATATATATATATATAAGCAAACAACAAAAAAAACTAAATTAAAAGAAGAATAAAATTTTTTACTATTATACTATTATATTATATTAAATGAGCCCCTACCTTGGTTTCTTAAAGTTTTTGCCATGTGGTATTTACATAATTTAAAAAAAAAAAAAAAAAAAAAAAACCTACTCTACAATTATTTCTCACTCAACCACATTCTCCAAATAAATACTCTATAATGACTTCTTCTCTTCTCCAATAACTTCCTTTAATCAAATTATTATTATTATTGTTTTTTTTTTTTTACTTTTACTTTTATTTTCTTTCTCTAGTTGTACAATGTTTTGCTCTTTTAAAGAAAGTACAAAAGTGTTTTATTCAATTATGGCAAAAGATGTACAAACCAATAGAAGGCTTTCTTTTATTTCTCTTCGACAGTAAGTGATTTAAAAGTTTTCGATTTTGATATTCTCAGTTGTGTGAGTGATTTTCTGACCATACTGCCACTCAATAATCAGCTGGAGAGAACTGGCAGAACAGATGACACCTGGCTGACCTGTAACAGAAAGAGAAGATTCCGACGGTGGTTCGTCCACCCGGAGGCACTCCGACGATCAAGTCAGTATATCTCTCAAAGATAATCAATAGTGCTAAACTCACTGTTCAGAATATAAATTGCGTACCTTAGACCCATCGGGGGTGCCTTTCTTTTATAGTTAACTCAATCCTTGTCCTAACAGAAGCTTAGCTTCAATGGACTTTAACTCAGTACTTATTCAGGACTCTTTAATAGATAAAGATAAACTCCCTAAGAGCTTATCCTTATCCATGTTGACTTCCCTCATCACTCTAGGACTCTTGTGCCCTATCTGCTTATCTCGGATTCCGATATCTTCGGAGGTAACCTCGGCCTTGCCAAGATCACCTCGGCGTCTTGACCAGGACACGTGGCACCTCGGCTGACACGTCGGCGTCACCTTGGCCACGTGTTGGTACTCATAAAATATATCCCCACAACTGCTCCCTAGGTTCTATTACCTCGGCATTCTGAGGTGATGGAACCTATATTGGAATTTCCTGCCAATACATCGGTTTAAAGTCTCTCAGCCGAGATCATCACATAAGCCGATATGTCTCTTTAAAGATTAAAGATCCCAAGATCTCCTTCACGCGTATGAGCTGTCATACAAAATAACTCAACCGTTTCAGCCATGCGTCTTCCCTTTACTGGATCGTACACTGTACGCGCTTGTAAGTCGTCTCGCGCCTGTATGCGCCATCTGACGTATTCGTTGTTCCAGGCGCATTAATTGTCCTTTTGCCGTCGTTTCAAGTTTTTGACAAAACTCGTTTCTTTCCCCCGTCTTTTCACTTTTCACTTTCGCGTCTGAAGCTCTTTTCTTTTTCTAATCTTTCCCTTCAAGATCCTCCATTGTTCAAGCTTCTAAAGCTTTGCAACTTGTTCCGTTCATCTCCTCCGGCGAGGTTCCTGTTAATCCTTTCTGCAGCTGCCGTTCGTCTTACTTCGGCGAACTCAACCCCGGCCACTTTTCTTTGGTGAGTTACTGTTTCCTCCCGATTTAATAGCTTGTTTCAGCTTTTCACGGTATCTTGAGTTCCTGTCATTTTTGCAAACTTGCTTGTGACCTTAATTAGTTTAATCTGTTCATGTATCTGAGTATAATTGCTTCGCGATTCTGTTTTTGCTCAATCTTTTCTTGAGTATTCACAACCTGCACACAGATTTGTCCACTTTTGCCATTGTTCTTCGCCTTGTACCCTTTTACACACTCTGTCACAGTGTTCTTGGTAGTTCACCCTTGTTCTTGATTCTGAAACATGTTCTTGTTTTCTGTTTTCTATGTCTTTTCCAGATTCCTGCCTTCAATCTTTGTTCCCACAGACTTAGGTTTTGGGATTTGTTTGTAGAACCCACAATTTTTAGGAAAAACTGAAACGAATTCCTTCTAGATCCGTATAAACCCTTACCATAGTACATTTTTAGGTTTTTAGCCGAGGTCCTTTAAACCTTCCAAAAATACTTCTTCCTGAAATCCGGTATCTCCATTTAAGCCGACGTTATGGGTATATGGAAATATAGAGTAGACACCCCGGCCAAATTAGAGTACTTTAGGCAGGAGTTCGAAATCCCGGCCGACGTTCATCTGAGGTTGGCTGGGGAGGATGACTCTATCATGCCCGATGCAAACCTCATGCCTTTCCCAGTAGTAGCGTTTATTGAGTGTGGACTTAGGTTTCCACTTGACCCTTGTTTCCGTGAAATCCTTCATTTCTATAGGTTGAACCCTATGCAGCTTGCCATCAATTCTTACCGAGTTATTAATGGTACCATAGCTTTAGCCAAACAAGAGAATGCTAGGATTAATCTTGCCGATTTCCAGTACTGTTATACCATGTGTCGCCTGAAATCGGAAAAAGGCCACATCTATTACCTCAAGCCGAGGTCCACTGAATACAAAATAATTGCTGATCTCCCTGACTCCAACAAGGGAGCGGGGGATGATTACTTCATCGACTCGGGTAACTGGGAATTTCAGCCAAACGATGACCTCCATCTTTATCCCCTAAGTCGAACAGTTTTCGGGGAAGGAGCTGGTAAGGGCCACCCTTCACAAATTTTCTTGCTTTCTTGCATAAAGTTTTCAACATTCTGCTCTAATGTCTACGCTTTTTTCTTTTTTGCAGTTCTTCCTCAGCCACCAAAGGGCTTCCGTCAGTCTTTCTTTCCCAGCAAAGACTTGAAGAAACTACTGAATTTGCCAGTCCACAAGCGAAAGGCCCCTCTGCTTCTCAACTTCATCCCTACTTATAAGTCGGCTCTTCCCGACGTCCCAAAAAAGAAGAAGAAAAGCCTTTCTCCACCTTCTGCCACAACTCCACAAGTCACGTCCACGTCTCGGACAGACCAATGATCAACCTCTGATCCAGCCGAGCAGCCGTCAACCTCGGCTCCATACCTGATCCCACCATCTCAGCGACGACGTCGGCAACGAGCTGTCTTTTCTGCCGAGATGGGCCGTCAAAAAACAGTTGCAAAAGATCTCTTGGCCAGCATCCCATCCTCTGTTGAGGCTCAACCAGCTCCAACCCAACCTCCAAAGCAGAAGTAGAAAAGGATAAAAAAGGCTCAGCCAAAGGCAAAGGTGACTCAGGTTGACACTGAGGACACCTTGCCGATCTCAAAACTGGCTGAGAGCAATAAGACCACATTGCTGCCGAGAAGAGGCCTGCCGAGGCCCAGCCATCCGAGTCCATCCGATCAAAGAGGCCGAGGTCATCGGTTGCAACCACTTCAGGGTCTTCAAAGCACGATGCCCCATGGGCCCCCCAAATCACTCTGGAAGACAAGCCAGTTATGGCCAACGATAGCGCCGATGACATCAATGTCGGCGTTGCCCTGAGTACCGCTTTGCTGCTTCTCGGCGATCTTGACCGAAACGCCGAGTTGAGCGAGTATGAGAATTATGCTCTGATGCTTCAGCGTTCTGTTCAAGTAAGTGCCTTTATTTGGTCGTTTTTCTTTCTTTCTTTTTATACTTTAAAAGATTTTGTAATAACCTCTGCTCTGTTTTATTCTTTCGCAGGCCATCCAGCATGCCCATTCTTTTTCAGTATAATCTTTTGAGAACCAGGAGAAGCTGGCCGAGAAGAAGAGGGAGATCTCCAGTCTTCAGAAAACTAATAAAAACTTACAATCAAAGATGAAAATCTTAGAGGATCAAGCCGAAGATGCTATCAAAGCCAAGGACGATGCCAAAGAAAAGGTTGGTGCTACTGAGGCGGTAAACAAAGTCCTTCAAGCCCAGCTAAAAGAGGCCGAGGACAAGATGGTCGAGGCCCAAAAGGAGCTTCAAGACGCCCTGGCCACCAAAGAGGCCAAAGTCAAGGCTGCCGACGAGGGGGCATATGCTGAAGGGGTGGCCGACGTTACGGCAGACTACGAAAAGCAGGTGAAGCAGGCATGCAACAGGGGCTTCACCCTTAGCTGGATGACCTTGCTCAAAAGGCTTGATGTGCCCGAGGACTCCCCCCTCAGGAATGCCGATGTCCTTTCTCTGCCATTCCCCCCAACTCCAAGCCAATCCGCCGACGACGACTCTGAGTCCGAGGAGGAGGTTTTGGTGAGGAAGACAAAAGACGTTGCTGGGGCCAAGTCTCCTCCTCAAAATGAGCAAGTCCTAGACTTGACTCAAGATGAGGAGGTTGAGGAGGTTCCCAAGGAAGCTACCCCTGAGCAGGCATCATTGGACGTGCCTCTCGCCGACAAGAGCCTTGGTCAGACCTTTCAAGAGATTGATGCTGAGCTTGCGGCCGAGAAGGTGGCCGAGATGTCCTCCTAGTAGTCTTCCGAGATCCAGACCCAGCCTGCTAATGATGCTGAGGAATCTTAGTTTTGATGTCTTTTTCCTTTGTTCTTTTACACTTTGTACTTCTTTGTTTTTGAGATAGTGTAAGCTCTTTATATGGCTGACGTGCCTTTTAATGAATACAACTTCCTTCTTTCTTGAATGTTTACATGTTTGTCTTCCCTTTATTACTTCTTGTATGACTTTCATACTTAGAATAATTTTGTGTTTTCAAGATGCACCGTAGTCTTGTGCAATCTTCTTGGGGTGAAACACCTTAGTTTACATCGGCAAGTACATAAGTACTTAGCTTAATACTCCGGCTGTTTTAACTTGTAAATTTTTCTCAATTTTCAACAAGTGTTTAGCATCATATCGGTTTAACTTTAACTTGTAAATTTTTCTCAAATTTCAACAAGTGTTAAACATCATATCTGTTTAACTTTAACTTGTAAACTTTTCTCAAGTTTCAACAAGTGTTAAACATCATATCAGTCTAACTTCAAGTTGTAAACTTTTCTCAAGTTTCAACAAGTGTTAAACATCATCTCGGTTTAACTTCAACTTGTAAACTTTTCTCAAGTTTTAACAAGTGTTAAACATCATATCGGTTTAACTTCAACTTGTAAATTTTTCTCAAGTTTCAACAAGTGTTAAACATCATCTCGGTTTAACTTCAACTTGTAAACTTTTCTCAAGTTTCAATAAGTGTTAAACCTATTTTTCTTCTTTTTACCCCCTGATGTGAACCTGAGTTCCACTTGAGTTTTCATCATACATGTATTCCAGAAGCAACGTTATGTATCTTTATCAGTCTCAAGTGTATAAACATATATAAACAAGCTAAAAACTTTATTTATTTACTTCGGCAAAATGACAAAAAATTCTAATGATAGAAAAATTTCAAATTGCAAGTGTTCCAAGATCTTGACAACTCTTTGCCCTCATTATCTTTAAGCTGATATGCCCTATTACCTAATACCGAAGTGATTCTGTAGGGTCCTTCCCAGTTTGGGCCAAGCTTGCCCTCCATGGGATCCTTCTTGTTGCCGACGACTTTTCTTAAGACTAGGTTGCCGACTTGGAACTCCCTTGGGTTAACTTTTTTATTGTAAGCCTTGGCAAGCTGCTGCTGGTATGCTGCTGACTGAATTGTAGCTCTTTCCCTTCTTTCTTCTAGTAGATCCAGATCTCGGGCTAATAATACGTCATTGGTCCCATTCTCCACTCCTTGGGTTATGATCCCAGGGATGCCGACCTTCAGTGGAATGACAGCTTATGTGCCATAGGCCATGGCAAAGGGGGATTCCCCCGTTGATCTTCTCGGCGTAGTCCGATATGCCCAGAGCACACTTGATAGTTCATCCACCCACTTTCCCTTTGCTGCCTGCAACCTCTTCTTTATTCTATCCAAGATAACTTTGTTGGATGCTTCTGCTTGTCCATTACTTTGAGGAAAGCTTGGGGTCGAAAAGTAGTTTTTGATCTTAAACTTTGCGCAGAAGCTCTTGATTAGCTTACTGTCAAATTGTGTTCCATTGTCTGCGACTATTGCTCTTGGAATCCCAAATCTTGTGATTATGTTTTTCCATATGAAGCTCTTTACGTCCACATCTCGGATCTTGGCTAAGGGCTCAGCTTCTATCCATTTGGTGAAGTAATCTGTTGCTACCAGCAAGTACTTCCTTTGCCCAGTTGCTTGGGGCAATTGTCGGACAAGATCCATTCCCCATTAGGCAAACGGCCAAGGACTGGATATTGGGTTCAGGTCTGCTGCTGGTTAGTGTATCAGAGGTGCAAACCTTTGGCACTTTTCACACTTCTTCACGTAAGCTTCTGCATCTTTCTGCATGTAGGGCCACCAATACCCCTAGGTAATGGCCCTATGGGCAAGTGATCTGCCCCCAGCATGGCTTCCACAAATTCCTTCATGAATTTCATATAAAAAATCTTCAACTTGTAAAGGATGTACGCACCTCAAAAGGGGTCCAGTGAAGGATCTTCTGTAGAGATGTCCTTCTGTTGTCAGACTGAATCTTGCTGACTTCAATCTGATCTTGTGTGCCTCTTTGTGGTTGTCTGGCAGCTTTCCTTCTTTCAGGAATGCAACAATTGCATCCATCCAGCTTGGTCCCATGTCCACGCACATTGCTTCACGCTCTGCAGTTAGTGGTTCGATGCTCGGGCCCGACAAGTAGTCTACCATTATTGTCATCGCTTCTCCAGGTTGTATTGCACTAGCTAGGTTGGCCAATGCATCGGCGTGACTATTATCATCTCGGCTGACCTGAAGTAATCAGCAGTTCTGAAACAAGGCTGCCAACCTGATGACCTCCTTTGCGTAGGCCGACATCCTTTCATCTCGGGCCGCAAACTCACCTGTTGTTTGGTTAACTATAAGTTGTGAGTCACAAAAAACTATTACCTCATCTGCTTGTACTGCTGCTGCCAGCTTCAGTCTGGCAATGAGTGCTTCATATTCTGCTTCATTGTTTGAGGCCTTGAACCCCAAACGAATCGACTGTTCTAGTATCTGCCCATCTGGAGATACCAGTACTACTTCTGCCCTCGCTCCCTGTCGGTTGGAACTCTCATCAACAAACAGTCGAAAGGAGTCGCCGATGTAACTGTTGCAGGGTCTGAGTTTTTCCCCTTTGCTTTGTTCTTTCGCCTTTGGCTGGGCTCCTTCTTACTTGTTTGGACATCGTTCACCTTGGCTCAACGGAGCCCGATGTTCGATGGATTCTGGCGTGAACTCTACTGCGAAGTCAGCCAAAACTTGGCCTTTGATTGCTGTTCTGGGTCTGTACTCCAGGTTATACTGGCCCAAGGCGACTGCCCATCTGGCTATTCTTCCTGTCAAGTCTCCTTGTTACAGCAAGGACTTCAAGGAGTGCTCAGTTAGTACCACAATTTTATGGGCCTGGAAGTAATGGTTCAGCTTCTTTGAAGCCATTACTAAGGCCAGTGCCAATTTCTCTAAGGGTAGATACCTTGTTTCTATATCGGCCAGGGTTTTGCTTACATAGTAAACAGCCCTTTGTTCCCATTTTTCTTCTCAGACTACCACTGCACTTATTGCATGTTCTGAAACTGCTAAGTACAAAAACAGCTCCTCTCCAGGTTCTGGATTTGAAAGAACTGGGGCTGTGGTCAGATACTTCTTTAGGTCGGCTAAGGCGGCTTCGCATTCTTCGGTCCACAGGAAGTCTGTGGCTTTCTTCACTAAGTTAAAGAAAGGTCTGCACTTGTCTGAGCTTCTGCTGATGAACCTATTCAGGGCTGCGGCCCTTCCGGTTAGCATTTGTACCTGTTTTACCGACGTTGGGCTCTTCGACTCCAGGATGGCCTTGATTTGATCTGGGCTAGCCTCAATACCCCTTCTGGTCACTAGGTATCCCAAGAACTTACCAGATCCAACTCCAAATGCACACTTTGATGCGTTTAGTCGGAGCCTATATTCTTTAAGGATTTCAAAAACTACTTTGAGGTCGACGAGGTGACCTTCTGGTTCCTTGGTCTTCACGACCATGTCGTCGATGTAAACTTCCACCGTTCGGCCAATCATGTGTCTGAACATCTTGGTTACCAACCTTTGGTAGGTTGCTCCTGCGTTTTTCAACCCAAAAGACATCACTTTGTAGCAATACAGCCCTTTTGGGGTGATAAACGCAATTTTCTCTTCATCCTCAGGGTACATGGCTATCTGGTGATACCCCCTATAGGCATCCAGGAAGCTCATCCTTCCATGCCCTAAAGTGGCATCCACTAGCTGGTCAATCTTGGGTAGAGGGAAGCTGTCTTTGGGACAGGCCTTGTTTAAACTGGTAAAGTCTATGCAGACCCTCCATTTACCATTCTTCTTCTTCACCACTACTGTGTTCGATAGTCATGTCGGGTAATTTACCTCACGAATGGCCCTGGCTTCCAGTAGTCTGTCTACTTCCTCCTCCACTGCTTCGATGTGTATCAACGTCGGTCTTCTTGCTCGTTGGATTACAGGTTTAGCCGACCTGTCAATGTTCAGCTTATGGCAAGTGACCTCGGGGTCAATGCCAGGCATTTCGTAGGGCGTCTACGCGAACACCTCAATATTTGCTCTCAAAAAAGCTTCCAACTCTTTTTCTTCTTCTTCGGCTAAACCCGAGTCGAGAAGAAAGAAGCGTTCTTCATCCCCCTCCTAGATGAGGATTTTTTTCAGTGCTTCTTCACTCTTCTCGGCTGGCTCCTTACCGACATCCTTTAGGACCTCCACGTCATCGTCTTCGATCTCTGCCTTCTCTGGTTCTCGAATGCTGCAGGTGGATTTCATTGCTACCATTGAGCAATTCTTTGCCTGCAGCTGATCTCCTCTGACCTCCTCTAACCTCCTCAATCCCATGCTCTGTGGAGAACTGTAATAGTTGATGCAATGTTGAGGGAACAGCCCCCATTGCATGCAACCATGGCCTTCCCAAAATGATGTTGTAAGGGGAGGGTGTGTCGATTATGGTGAACTCGGTTGTTATCTTCCTGGTGCCTGCCTGCACCTCCAAGTTGGTTGTTCCTAGTGGCCATGTCGGCGTTCTATTGAACCCGACCATCGGGCTATTGGATTGCTCCATATCGTCTGGGTGAAGGCCGAGCTCTTTGTAACATCAGACGTACATGATGTCACAAGAGCTGCCTTGGTCAATCAGGATGCATTTACTTGGCATTCCCCAACCTAGAGGGATACTACCAAGGCATCATTATGCGGATGCTGCACCATCTCAAGGTCGGCTTCAGAAAAGGACACTACTGGTCCCTGGCCCTCCTCTGCCCGATGTCTCTTCTCCCCGACTTGGTAGACATGCTGCAAGTGCTTCACCTTTTGGGTCTCTCCCCTAATCTCGTTCTCGTTGACCTTCGAGTGAATTACATTAATTACCCGAGGTCCTCCTGCCTGAGGTTGCTGTGCTGAGGGAGGCGGAGCTGCTGGTGCCTGAGGCAGTCTTGCCTGCTCTTCTCTTGTCCTGGCTTCATCGACAAGGTCTCTCAGATGGCCTTGCCTCACCAGGTCTTCTAAGTGTGCTTTCAGGGCTCTACAGCCCTGAGTCATATGCCCGTTTTCATTGTGGTAGGCACAATGCCTGCCAAGGTTTCTTCCCATAAATTCTCCTGGTGTCCTTGCTGGTGTTCTGAAATAGGGTTGATTCCGAATTTGATTCAGGACTTTGTGAATTGGGATTCGGAACACAGTTGTCACTGCCGGTGTAGCCCTCAGTTCTGACTCTTGCTTGCTCGATCCATTGTTACCTCGGCCTCGCTTCGGTGAGCCGTTTCCTTTCTCTTGCTTTGTCTTCTTAGTCTCCGATGTATCTTCCTCGGCTCTGGCGTATTTTTCAATTCTGGCCATGAGTTCTTCCATGCTTTTTGGCAGTGTTTTTGCTAAAGACTTTCGTAGTGGGCAGTTGTCTTTTAGGTCGTTCTTGAAAGATACGACCGCCACCTCTTGGTTACATTCTGGTATTCGGTTGAACACCTCATAGTATCTTTTTGCATAGGCCCTAAGGCCTTCATCCTTACTGATCTTCAGAGCCATCAATGCGTCCACCCTCAATGGCTGCAGCTTGTTTGTCACGAACCTGGTCACAAACATCTCGGCTAGGCCTTCCCAAGTCTTCACGCTTCCCTTTGGTAGTTTGTGGAACCAATCAGATGCAATCTCCCCGAAGGATGATGGGAACACTTTGCAGAGCAACGGCTCGTTCCCACTATACAATGCCATTGAGTTCAAGTATAATCCAACGTGGAAGTTGGGGTCTGACTTACCATCGTATATTTGGAACCTCGGCATACTGAATCTCTTCGGCGCCTCAAACTTGTCCAACTCCACCGAGAATGGTGTCATCGGCTTATCTGGGGAGGTTACCTCGGCTTCGGCATTCTGTTGTTTCCTCTTGAGGTAATCTCTTAAGTCCTCCTTTGTCCGCCCAGGAGCTCGGCTATCTCCTGCTTTCAATCTTTTTGGTGCACTACTTTCAGCCTCGTGGTGAGTCCTCTTCGACCTTTCTCCATTAGTTGTGTCGAAGCATAGCGCCTGCCCCTGAATATGCCGATATTCTTTGGGGTCTGCCTCCTTTGTGCGATGCGTCCTCCGTGATTCTTCCCTTCTTGACTCTCCTCGTCCGACTTCCCTGGAAGGTCGGTGAGAATGTCTTTCGCTCCTAGTGTGCTGAGAGGCTATAGGGATTGTTTTCTGCCCTCCCTTCTGGGCATTGGCCGCTGGAATCGGTGTGTCCTGCAGCAGGAATGGTGGCTGCATGACATTGTTTTGCATCATGAAGTTGACGACCGATTGTAGGTCCGCCAACTTGTTCGCCATCTCTTTAACCTCTTCGTCCCTCTGTAGGCATCTATCCTTCTATACCTAGAGGTCATCCTCTTTGTAGTACCCACTTCGATCTGGCTTCTTTGGTGCGTCGCCATCCTGGCCGACGTCTTTGTTGCTGTGATTCTGGTCACGAGTTTCTGTGTTACGGTTGTCTCCTTCGACGTCAAGGTCGATAGGTCTGCCACTCCCAGCAAGAGTGTCGTCCCCAATCTTTTCCTTCTGTCCGTTGCTGGCCATCTATTCTCTTATCTTTCTCACAGACGGCGCCAAATTGTGTGAGTGATTTTCTGACCACACTGCCAACTCAGTAATCAGCTGGAGAGAACTGGCAGAATAGATGACACCTGGCTGACCTGTAACAGAAAGAGAAGATTCCGGCGGTGGTTCGTCCACCCGGGAGCACTCCGACGATCAAAGTATATCTTTCAAAGATAATCAATAGTGCTAAACTCACTGTTCAGAATATAAATTGCGTACCTTAGACACATCGGGGGTGCCTTTCTTTTATAGTTAACTCAATACTTGTCCCAACAAAAGCCTAGTTTCAATGGACTTTAACTCAGTACTTATCCAGGACTCTTTAATAGATAGAGATAAACTCCCTAAGAGTTTTATCCTTATCCATGTTGAGTCCCCTCATCACTCTAGGACTCTTGTGCCCTATCTGCTTATCTCGGATTCCGATATCTTCGGAGGTAACCTCGGCCTTGCCAAGATCACCTCGGCGTCTTGACCAGGACACGTGGCACCTCGGCTGACACGTCAGCGTCACCTTGGCCACGTGTTGGTACTCAGAAAATATATCCCCACATCAGTGATTGAAATTTTTGTTTATTTGTTTATTTGTTTTTTTTTTTTTTTGGTTATAAATATTGGTTATTTTTTTCTTCTTCTCCCCCTTTTACAATCATTCTATTACATGATTTTTTTTTTTTTTAAACTTTTTGATTTTTCAGAGAATGTAATTGGGTATTGAAGATGCCCAAATGGATTGAAGAAAAATGAGAAATTGAGGAAGAAAGAGATGTAACAGCAGAAGAACAATTATTATGTTTAGAGATTGAGAGAGTTCTTTTTGGGCCAAAATTTGGAGGTTTTGATTGGGTTTGAAGAGGAAGTACAAAAGCAAAGCGCAGACTCATACAAGACACTACAGGAAATGACAGTTTTGGCGACCAAAATATTTGTCGCCGAAAGTCCCATTTTTGGTCGCCGAATCTAATTAGCGACTAAATTATTTTGTCTGTCTGCGATAGTATTGGCGACTAAACTATTTTTGGTCGTCGAAATTGAACTTTTGGCTACTAAAATTTTAGTTAGTCGGCAAAGGTATCTTTTGGCGACTAAAATATTAGTCGCCAAAAGTTCTCACATAAAACTAAATTAAACTATTAGAGACTAAAATTTTAGTCGCTAATAGAATACAGACATTTAGCGACCAAACACTTTAGTCGCCAAAGGATGTTATGTTTTTAGTGACTAAAATATTTAGTCAGCAATTAAACTTCCCTCATTCTTATTTGTTTTAGCTACTATGTTGTTTGGTCGCAAAAAGCCATTTGATTATTTTTTGCCACTAAATTATTGATCACCAAAACATTTGTTTACATTTTTGGCTACCAACATATTTAGTCACCAAATACTATATTAATTTTTCTTTTTTTTTAATTTCTGAACCACCTGTATCGATTATTGGTGCAACATGTACCTTGTATAAACAATATAATCCATCAATACTGAATATATTATCAACCATTCAACAACGTGCACACATTTCACTTCCAACCATCCAAAAAATTTATATTCAACGTCCAATTCTAAATGTAATACAAATTCCATACGAACCAAGTATAATCCAACCCCAATAATTTAATTCCATACATAATAGAGGATTAACCAAATTTAATATCCAAAAGAAAATCTATACCACACCAAAAATTTATTTTGTACCGCCCCAAAAACTAATTTGTACCACGTCCAATGCTAATTTCTATCAGGCCAAATTTTGGATATTTACCCCACAAAAAAAAACTAATTTGTATAAACCACTATATATACAGACGGAGATATAAAAACAATGTCCTTCCGTACTTGTCAAAAAAAGTCATATCCACATTTGTACGTCAAAAACCATCTACAAAAAAAAAAAATAAAAAAAAAAAAATAAAAAAATAAAAAAAATTAATCATTAGTATTGACTAAATATTGGCCAATTTAAAATTATAAAAAAAAAAAAAACATATAAAACTCGAAATTAAGTAATCTTTTCAAATTAATCATTAGTTTTGCATACTCGAATATATATTAAATAAAATTTTTGATGTTCAATCTGAGTACATACAACATACGAATCTAGTTGCTCTATTTGATGTTGCTAATAAATTGATGTTGCTATAAAAGTAATCCTAATAATAACTGGAAATTCAAACACTTGAATCTAGTTGCTCTATTTGATGTTCAATCTAAGTACATACAACATAGATTAATATATACATATGAGTCCTTCAAGAACCCATAATAACTTAAATATCAATTCAAAAAAAACATACCACAAACCCATATGTGCTACTCTCTATTGGCATTCCATAAATCATGAACCAAGCAGCATTAATTCATTAGTACAAAATGGCAAGTGTCATATTGAAAAATTATACAGTTTTGTTTCGATGAAGCTGATGGTTGCAAATGGAACACAAGTCAAATATAATGTGGCAACAATGGTGCAATTAATGTAAGACAATTGTAAGGATCGACAATTTTGTAATTTCTTCTGCTAAGATAGCTTTACATAATTCTTTGTAAAATGATTATATAACTGACATGCTCAAAATTACATTTGCACTGGCCGTGCCTTGTATTGAGGGGGAAGGGGTCTGGCATTTCGAGGCCCTGTGCCTCATTTTGATCCAAAACTAGAAATTTTAAAAATAACAAAGAAATTAAAAACCTCCCCCTTTCTTCACCAACTAACTGTCCCAAAATGAACATGAGGGGATGGATCCAATGCTTATAAAATACAAGTTGACATTACTCAGATCCCTTCCCCAAAGAAGCATATATGAGTTTTTTGAGGGAATTTTAGGAATACCACTTTAAATTGATCTCGATGTTTCCTGCTGCCTGAGAGGAATGCCTTTCATTCCAAAACCATCCTCTTCGTCTGTGTGCCTGTGGAGTCGTATTGATGGAGACATAGACAAACCTGCAAATATGATTTGACAACGTATTCATCATCCATAATTCAGAAAACCATTGATGGTTTAGAATTATAAGAACAGGGCGTCATCATCCACAAACACTCTCCATTTTAGTGATTGGAGGTGGTTGGGAATGAAAAAGAGTGAAAACTAGTTTTGATGTTTTCGTTTCCAAAAAGTTTGGAATGTTTGAAATCAATTTCACGTTTTATAAAATGAAAACAATCCAAAGAAGTTTCGTTTTCAGTTTTCAAAAAAAATGAAAACGAAAACATAAAACAAAGGTGTTACCAAACGAGGCCTTAAATTCTCCATTTTTGAAATATAATTGGAAACTACCCATTCCCAGTTTCTCAAGCACCTTGATCGATGGGACACTCACTAATTTATTTATACATACAACAAAAGACAAACAAACCTACCATCAACCATGTCCTTTGTTTTGTGAAGAAAGGTCCCCGATAAGATCGTCACAAACCCACACATTTCTGTTACAATTTGAGTTGGACTCTGCCTATCCCAATCCTGAATTCACAAAATCAAATTTGATATTTTGAGCAACATTTCGAATTTTATTTAAGAAGGTGCCCAACATTTATGATAACCCAAAACGAAATGGAAAATACAAGAAGTTGCCGAGACAAGAAGCAAAAATTACATCTAAAAGAGGTTCATTCAAGTTTTCTTATCTTATTTTCTTTTATTTTCTTTTCTTTTATAAATTACCTTTATAAAACAAATAATAAAATGAAAAGCATTTTAAGTTGAGAAATTTAAATTTCAAAAAATGACTGTTAAAATATATGAGATTAT
Source organism: Camellia granthamiana (assembly GCA_036172215.1). Classification (NCBI taxonomy): domain Eukaryota; kingdom Viridiplantae; phylum Streptophyta; class Magnoliopsida; order Ericales; family Theaceae; genus Camellia; species Camellia granthamiana. The sequence continues at coordinate 97,729,241 of CM069905.1, forward strand.
GCCAAGCCTAAACACTTAGCTGGAGAATCAAAGTTTCAATTTGAAACACTTATCTGCAAAATTTATGACAGTTACTCAAGTTTCCAGCCTATGCATTACACATTTTTTCCATTTTACAATTAGGCATTACCTCACTCATCAACGGTAACCTCACTCACCATATCTCTATAATCTAAACCTCAATTAAGTTTTCCATCTCCCTCTCTCTCTGTCTCTCATTCATTTGTCTACCTTTTTCTGTTTTGCTTCTGCAATGGAGTCTCAAAGATACCTCAACTTTCTTCTTTTGAGCTTGATGTGCTTTTTATGCTCATCACAATCTTATAATTTCTATGTTGGTGGCAAAGATGGGTGGGTCTTGAAACCTACTGAGAAATACACCCACTGGGCTGGAAGAAACTGCTTTCAAGTCAATGATTCTCTTATTAATTATCTCTCTCCCCCTATATATATCACAATCCATAATTGTTTTTTGAAGTTTTACACAATTTCAAGTTTTAGAAATGCCTATAGAATTGTTATCTGGATGAATAGATATGCTACATTCAGTAAATAATTACTAATCAATTTTCAAAACCAATTTGTATTTTCTCATTTTATACATAATTACATATGGATGCAGGATTTTAACGTAAGAGGGCAAACATATATTCTAACAAAAATTTTAAGAAGAAAGTATAAACTACAATATCAATTTCTATGGACATAAAATATGAAAATAGCATAAATATATATATATATATAAACAATCTATTATTTAACTTTATTATATATATATAAACAATCTAGCTAGCCAGGAAATTATTTAACTTTATTACTTTGAACCCCCTTTCATAGGGTAGAAAGGTGTAGATCGTACAATCATTTTTTTCTCCAAACTTAGAGATGGTGAATTTGTATAATTTAAAAATAATTAATAGTCAATACTAATATGTAAAGAGTTTTTTGAGATCGTGGGGGGCCATCGTCGCCCCCTCTTGCCCCCCTCTAGATCCATCATTGATTACATATGCATAGCGTGTGCAGCTACCTATACTATATATGTGTATGGATTCGTCTATTTCTTTCAATGATTTGAGTTGTGAGTATTTGTTTTTGCAGTCTTCAAGCATAAGCAAGGGTCTGATTTTGTTCTGGTTGTGGATAAAGATGATTACAACAAATGCAATAAAGCCAAACCCATACAATCTCTAGGAGTTCCATAACCAATACCAGGAGTTCCATAACATTATATCAATGAAAACATACTTATGAGATCAGGAGTTCCATAACCATACAATCTCTAGTAAGTTCCATAACATTACTAATACCAGGAGTTCCATAACGAATGCTTTCCAACCTCAATACTTATGAGATCATACTCAAAATTCAAAAATCATTATATCAATGAAAACACTAATATCTAGGTTCCATGCAGAATAATGAGTAGCACGATTCAGACATCACAACCAGCTCAAAGATTAAAATGGCATTAATTTTCTAGAAATTAAAGCAGATCCTTCAAAAGATGCCTCCTACTGCAAGAAAGCTCTACACATTGCAATATAGTACACCTAAAGTTCTCTGATTTCCACATTATTGGCAATCATCTTGCCCTTTTATTATTATTGAAATAAGTTTAAGAAATTATGTTACCTCATCTATGTTCTCAAACTTCCTTTCTGGCCCTGGAGGTTGACCACCATAGCTTTGAGTTGGACGTGGGGTCACATAGATTACCCTTTTAGAACTCATGAAACCCATGGCCTATATAATTCACAAAGGTTCTGCAGCATCCAACAAATGTGACTTCATGCACAATCACAAAATGACATAGCATATAATACAAAAGAAGCAAAATAACCTTGCACCATATCCTATCAAACAAGCAAACTGCTGAGTACTGAAGCACTGAGCAGTTTCTGCTACAATGGAAGCAGACATTCGCAAGCCACTTTGAATCAAGTGTTGGTGCACAGCACCTACAGCAAGAAGTATTGGAATGGCAGGCCGAGTATCGATAAAAAGGACACAATGTAGTATTAAAAATAGAAAATAATACAATCATATATCTGTATAATTGTTTTTCAGTTGAAAAAAGGAAAGGGAAAAAAAAAAAAAAAAGAGAGAGAGAGAAGAAAAAAGTATATACTGTAATAGCATATAGGGTAAGTTTTACATGAAGTTTTCTAAAGCATCACTCCAGATAACAATGCATAATTTGGATAATACACCACATTTTTAAGCCTGTCAACATCAAATTCAGGTCAAATACAAGCATAACTATCAAATAAAATTCAAGCGTAAATATATAAATTGCATAAACATAAATGTAGATAATAAGGCAGGTCTTTTCTGCACCTTGACTACAAGCATGAAACTTTGAAACCTAGGCTCATACCTTGCTACTAGTTCCACACTTGGACCCAAGCAAAGCTCAACACCCAAACCTCAATGCACCTTGTCCCTTTAACGATTATGGAATCTTAATTAATAAGCTTAGATATTTATAACCGTCACCGTCACCCTGAGACATTAAGGTTAAGCTTTTATACACTTATCAAGCCTTTGACATAAAAATAACTGATTAATATGCTTCTAGACATTAAGAATGTGTAACTAATCAAGTTAGTGATATAGACAACAACATAGGAAATTTGGATGCAAGTCAAAAATAAAAAATAACCTATTACTTCACTTATTAAAATGGTTCCTGAGCTTGCACCCCAACATTTAACACACAGAAGCAATTAATACTGTCACATCATGACCTACCCACGGGTCATTAGAGTGTGCAATAAGGAAACCCAAAAAAAAAAAAGTAGTCACTAGAAGTAAAAAGAGAAATAAAGTCACTAAAATTACAAAAACCCATGTTATGTATGGTTAATCAAGTCAAATTCAGCTATCAGGAGTTCAATTTGCTAAATATAAATAGCTAGTAACCCAGAAGAAAGAAAAAAAAAAAGTAAACAAATTCACATCGTTGACCTTCACATGACAACCTTGTGACAGTTACATAAGAAATAAAGTATGATTAATAAAGTACAGCCAAGTCGAACCGGAACATTTTTGTACTTAACAGAATGCTTACCAGGGTGACTGATCTGAGGGCATCTCGGACGTGACATACCAATTCTGAATCAGAGAAATTAACATCCTCCATTTCAGCAAATCCTGCCCTTTCAGTTGCTAAATCCACTCCTATGGTCTCTATACTACTGCTCCACTGGGGCCCGGGCAACTTAAATTGTATAAACTAAACCTGCACAATGAGAAAACCAGAGTGAACACTATGCCCATGTTTATCACAAACCAATCCAGGAATGCAATACTGCCAGACTCTGCAGCAATTGCCTGGCATAAAAGAATTCAGAGCATTTCTTGCACAACAAAATGTTTACGAAATTTGGAGTAAATAAAATAAAATAAAATAAAAAGTATGTTCCTAATGAAAACAATTTGGGCATATTGGAATAGGGCTTAAAGCACGAATTCAAGCACAATAATTCAATGAAAAAGGCGGAGCATATATCATTAACATTAATTTACAATGTTTCTATATCAACCTTTTATTATCCTCCAATTTCAATCATCATCATAATAAGTACCCCCCAAAAAAAAAAAACAATGCTCCTTCATTAGCATGTCAAAAGCCACACACTACCTACCTCCAATTAGATTAGATTTTCAAACAAATGAGCAAATGAAGCACTAAAATACAGCAGAAGCACCAAAATACAACAAAAGCATTAAAAATTTTTTTTTTTTAAAATCTAAATGATAAACAAGAACAAATGCAGCCATCAAACCCACAATCCTAAGATCAAAACAGAGCAGAAAACCCTAGAAGAAGAAACCCCATTTATTTGGGGTTGGGTATGTTTGAAGGTATGCAAATGGAAGAAGAAAACCCTAGAGGCTGAAATTAGGGGAAAAGAGACTGAAAGATAGAGAGAGGGCAAAATAGAGAGAGGACATACCTGGGGCAATACTCCAATGGTGGATTGACGGTGACGCTCGTGTGCGATGGCGGTGATGCTCCCGTACCCAACGACGATAGAGACAAAAGCGAGAGAGAGAGCTGGAGGAGGGCAGAGGCGTGAGAGAGTGAGAAAGAGAGACAGAGAGTCACAGAGTGAGAGACAGACAAACGTATGAGTGGGGACTTTTTTTTTTTTTAAGTCAATTAGCTAAAAAGTTATTAAGGTCTAGTTTGGGAAGATTGAAAAAAAGACAAAAAGTCAAAAAGTCACTATCCTATTTAAGTCACATCATCTTATTTAAGTCACATCACCTCTCTAACACATCACTTCAAACCCAATCCAAACCCAACCCATATTTCGTAAAAAGTCAAAAAGTGCACTTATTTAGTCTTCCCAAACTAGGTCTAAATTAGTCAAAAAGTCAACTATTTATACTAAAAAGTCAAAGATTCTCTTTTCTCTCTACTTTTTGCACATCTTTTCATAATTAGTCAAAAAGTCATCCCAAACATATAAGTTTTTTTTACCTACCTTTTTAGCCAAAAAGTCAAAAAATTACTAAATTAGCTTGTTCTCAAACGAGGCCTATTTTCTTTTCTGACCAATTTTTGTAGTCGCCAATAATAAATAAAGACTTTTTCCGACTAACGACTTTCGTAGTCAATTAATTTTTCGTCCAAAATCTGAAGTCCTAGTTTATTTTCTTTTCCGACCAATTTTTGTTGTCGCCAATGATAAATAAAGACTTTTTTCGACTAACGGCTTCAGTAGCCAATTAATTTTTCCTCCAAAATCTGAAGTCCAATTTAAAAATTTTTTAATTATAATCGCCGACTAAAATTTAGTCGCTAAAAGTAAATTAATGCCGACTAAATTATTTTTAGTAGCTAAAGATTATACATTTAGGGACCAAAGTTTTTTTAGTCGCCTATAAGGTAATTTTTTAGCGACTAAGTCATTTTTAGTAGCCTGTTAGTAACTTTTTAGCTACTAATTGTATTTTAGTCGCCTATTGGGCTATTTTTAGCGACTAACTGTTTTTTAGTCGCTGATTGGGTTATTTTTTAGCTACTAATTATGTATTTAGTCGCCAATAAGTAATATACGGCTACTAAAAAATTTTAGTAGTTAAAATATGAAACATTGCCGACCAATTCAAATTTTAGTCGCCAAAGTCCTGACTTTTGGCGACTAAATTAATTTTAGTAGCCAAATTTGGTCGCCAAAAGTATAATTTCTTGTAATGAGAGTTGGCTATTTAATGAATGATTATGTAGAATTTACTTTTATAGAATTCGTAGTCCTATTTATTTTTGCCAGGTTGTTTTACACAAATTTACAATTTTTTTTTTCAAATATTGTCTTCTAACTTATATACTTTTTTTTCCAGATTATTTTAAAACCTTTGTGTTTTTCAAAAGAAATAACTTTTCAAGTAATTACTTATCAACATTTATCTTTTGTTTTTCTTTGACTGTAAGTGATTTAAAAACTCATCAATGTACTTTTCTCAAATGTGACAACGTCGTGTGTATGATGTGATACTTCAAAAAAATTAAAAACTCCTTAGTGTACTTTTTTCAAATGTGACAACGTGACATATATGATGTGACACTCCAAAAAAACTAAAAACTCGTTAGTATACTTTTTCTAAATGTGACAACGTGATCCAAATGTGACAATGTAGTGGGTATGATGTAACACTTCAAAAAATTAAAAGCTCATTAATGTACTTTTTCCAAATGTGACAAAATATATTAATTCTTTTAGCATACATTTTAACCTCCTCTACACAAACACAAAATATAGAAATGTTATATATATATATATAAAGAAGCAAACAACAAAAAAAACTAAATTAAAAGAAGAATAAAAATTTATACTATTATACTATTATATTATATTAAATGAGCCCCTACCTTGGTTTCTTAAAGTTTTTGCCATGTGGCATTTACATAAAAAAAAAAAAAAAAAAAACCTACTCTACAATTATTTCTCACTCAACCACATTTTCCAAATAAATACTCTACAATGACTTCTTCTCTTCTCCAATAACTTTCTTTAATCAAATTATTATTATTATTGTTATTTTTTTTTTTTTTACTTTTACTTTTATTTTCTTCCTCTAGTTGTACAATGTTTTTATCTTTTAAAGAAAGTACAAAAGTGTTTTATTCAATCATGGCAAAAGAAGTACAAACCAACAGAAGGCTTTCTTTTATTTCTCTTTGACGGTAAGTGATTTAAAAGTTTTCGATTTTGATATTCTCAGTGATTGAAATTTTTGTTTATTTGTTTATTTGTTTTTTTTTTATTATAAATATTGGTTATTTTTTCTTCTTCTTCCCCTTTTACAATTATTCTATTACATGATTTTTTTTAAATTTTTTTTTAACTTTTTGACTTTTCAGAGAATGCAATTGAGTATTGAGGATGCCCAAATGGATCGAAGAAAAATGAGAAATTGAGGAAGAAAGAGATGTAATAGAAGAAGAACAATTATTATGTTTAGAGATTGAGAGAGAGTTCTTTTGGGGCCAAAATTTGTGAGATTTTATTGGGTTTGCCGAGGAAGTACAAAAGCAAAGTGCAGAATCATACAAGAGTGTAGACACCCCATTTTTGACCGTCCTCAAGATTTGGACGTCACCGCTTGAACACTCGGTGATCATCCATGTTTGTGTTCGTCTTGAGTTCCCGGAGGCCTTGGCAACGCGCCTAGTCTCAGGACCTCTCGACTCGGTTGTTTGTGATTTGGTTTGACACCAAACACTTGTGTTTTGCCTTTAAGGGGCAGGGAATGGTTTTTGGGACATCCCCACACTCTACCGGCCATGGCTTGAGGCCACCGGCTGTGTTTTGTTGCTACCGGCCAAATGTTTGGCCGGCCGGTACTATAGATGGCCGACCGGCTATCTTTTTTTGGTCAATTGCATCTTTGGCCGGCCGGCTACTATGCATCTGCTTTTGCAGATATTTTTGGACAGCTGGCATGCACTTGGCTCCCCTCCATACACGTGTATGGAGGGATCTCTCTCTTTAGAAGCTTGTCTTGTAAGCTTACAAGACTAAAGCTCTATAAAAAGAGAGGGTCTTCTCTCTTGTGAGGGGTTAGACATTTTAGACAGCTCTTTTAGGGTTTGACTTCTAGGGTTAGGGTTTGCATATATCCTATCTCTATATCTCCCTCTCTTTGTGTATTTTGTGTGTGTTTTGCCTTGGTTTTGTACACAAACACCCACCATCACACCATTCCTTGGAGCTGAGGCCTTTAAGGGTTGCTTTTGGAGGTTTTAGACTGATTTCAACCCAAAGAAGCTGCTGGAACTCCATTGGTGAAGAGGATCTTCAAGGGTAAGAAGTTTGTCCCTTTATTCCCCATTTTTGCATTGTATTTTTACCTACCTTGCAGCTGTTTTTGAGCTTAGTGTATAACATATAAAAGTTCTATTTTTTGGTGCTCTAAATAGTTGGTTAAGGTTGCTTTAAGTTTTGGGGTTGTTTGACCCTTCTTAAGCCTTGTAAGGCTCCATTTTGTGCCATTTTGTGTGAGCTCCGGGACCATAGTGTTTGGGCCTCCTCACAACTGAAATCTCGAGGGATTTCAGAGGTGAAGATGGTGCCTTGAGGTCCTAGGAAGGAGAGGGCCACCCCCTCTCCTTGTTGTCCTTGAAAAGGGCACTTTTTGCCTCTTGAGGGAGCACGTAGTCTAGGTTCATGTTGGCTATGCCTTAACTGATTTTTATGCTTATTATGCCATGAAATAGCATTCAGTTGAGTTGGTTTGGACACACCTTGCATGCGTTGCATACATGTCTTGTAATGCCATCATTTAGCCTTAACATGCACCTAGGCTTTGACCCTTGTTCAAGTATGTTTTAGGCCTAGCTTTGTAAAGGTTTTGTGTTTTTTTTTGGCATGCTCAAGTTCTGTTTTTGGTCATTTTGGTCGACCATGGCATGCTTAGTATAGTCCCTTTGTATTCTTGGCTTGTGAGCTTTAAGTGCATGAACCATGAGCATGCGTTATTTGCATTATTTCAATGGTTTGGAACCTCTTACCATGTTATTTCAGAGCTTATAATGTATGCCTTGCATCCATGTTTGCATCCTCTTAAGTATGCTTGAGGGTTGCTCTTTGTGCCTAAGTGATGAACCATGTTTATATGCATGCTCGTATGTGTATTTGGCTCCATTTTCTTAGTTATTGGCCGCTGTTTTGGGCCTAGTTAGGGCTGCCTAAATCAGTTTAAGACCATCATTTTCATGTTATAGCATGCTTGCCTTGTGCATTGTTGCATATTTGGCCTATTACGTGTTATTACTTGCTTGAAATCATGATGCATTTGGCATGCATTTCATTGGTCAAGTTACTTTGCATTGTTCCCATGCTTAGTCTACTTTACATGTTGTTGCATGTTTGTCACTAACATGATTGTTGCACGCCTTGCATGCTCACTTTTCATACTTAGCCTCTATGTCTAGGTTGCATTCCATTTGCATGCATGCTTGGCCTCTTGAAGTGTTTGTGATAGAGGTTGAGTTCCATTGGTTTGTTTATGTGCATTGCATTCCATGTCAAGATGCACACTTGATTCTTTGGGCTATCATGCATGGAAATGCGTGATTGGTGGTCCGAGAATCGAGGTCCATCCTCCTTTGAGTCATTCACATGATAAGGGGTGTGGTTGGTGCATACATAGCTTGAAATGCATTGCTATGCTATGCTTTGTCCTCCGCTGCTGTCAACTGCAGGTTCTGCAGGGAGTTTTGGCCGACCGGCCATCCATTGTTGGCCGATAGATGAATTGGTGGCCGGTGACCATCATACATGGCCGGTGGCCATCCCTCCCAGCAGGTGGTGTTTCACAGTGTTGAAAGAGCATACCTTGGGAGTTATGCAATTTTTAGAGGAGCAGAATAGTCAAAGCAGAGGCAGCTTGTGCATGGCAGTGACTTCCGAGCGGAATCGGGCACGTATCACATCGGACCCTCTTCCCGAGGTTGTTTATTGCTTAAATTAGATTAATTAATTTGCTTAATTAATTAGGTGGTCTGTAATTATTTAATTAGCTTGTTAATTAGTTAAATTGTATTATTCTTTCGGCCTCTCCGAGCGAGGGCAAATTTGTAATAAGTGTGGGTGCGTGTGTGCATGTCTTCCAACCCCCACTTCTTTCTTCCCTTTTACTTACCTGCTTCGATGGTTAGTATCAGGGCATATTTATTTTAGCATCCTTATGCTATGCATGCGTGCATCATTCATCAGTATTGCATGCATCGGGCTCGGCGCATCATGCTAACTGCATAAGTATTTCAATTCCAAATTGAATACGTGCTATCTGTGCATTTTCATATGTCATCCTAGATTAGCCGAGCCTACTCTAATGACATTGTTGCATTAGCCACTTTTACATGAACTAGGGTTATGCATGTTTGCTAACTAGTTTATTTTTTTTGGCACGGAGTACTTTGTAAGTATTTTATGCTTTAGCATCTCACACGAGTGTGAATGTTAACATGACAGCATGCTTACCATGTGGCTAGATGCTTATGTGATATAACTGCCTGAATGCCTGTGGGTGAAGGTTGGATTGTTTGAGTTGGAACAGCTCGTTGAAACCCGTATTTTTAGCCTACTTGCGAGTAGCAAATTCCAAAGCGTTTCCCAAACAAACGGATATGCAATGTTTTGTTCCAAATTAGGCAATCTAGTCTATACTTGTTTGCTGTGCACATAACATAGTAATTCTAGGCTAATAACCGGAATAAGAACGCATAACGTTTTCAAAATAAGATATCACGGTTAGTAGAGGCCGATCTTTGGATCGAGCGAGAGGGGGTGCTCATAGCTGACCTTCCCCAATCGTACCCAAGCTCCCGAGCCGAGGCAACTTTGGTAATGACGGACATATGGCCTTTGGCACCGAGTTAGGGTTTCCTGAATTCCCCCATAAAAAATATTTAGGTGGCGACTCTGTATCTGGCAAAGCAGTCCATGTTTGGCACTTCTTTCAAAATCTATTTTTTCTCAAAACGATTTGCCGGATTTGGACTCTTTGGTTCAAGATTAAGAACCGACACGAATCGAGTCCGAACTGTAACGAGGTCCCCCGCGGGACGTGTTACAGTTTCTGGCGACTCTGTTGGGGAGATTAGAGAGCGTGACTCGAACTCGTGATATCCTGTTTTGATTCCATTGTCTCTTTGCATTGCATGTGCATTGGTGCGCCTAGGACACCGTGTTGGCCATCTGCTATTCCTGAGCGGTTTGCCGGAGGCATGACTTTGTCAAAGCATGCCAAAGGGCTGACCGGTTGCGGGCTCTGCCAGTTATGGGAACACAAACCCCGGTTTCACCAGGGCACCCCTTTTTGACCTTCGACCTAGTGCATATTCGGAATCCATAGTGACCATTCCAAACTAGGACAGGTTGCTTTCCCAATGTTAGGTTGTTTGAAACCGCTGCGTGCGTAGTGAAACCCTAGCTCCTGACAAAATAGGACAGGGGAAACCCTACCCCAACATAGGGGTGCTTTGGCTCTCTTTTACTTGCTATGTGCTTTTAGAGTATATCTCTGCAGGAACACACATATCCGTTTGTAAAGCTTGAGTATCAGGCCCGAGGGCACCAGTGTCAGTATTTGACGGAATCAGTTATATCTATGGGTATCCAATTCAGTGTTTTGGGACAGTGATTCTGGGGAACAGTGATTAGTAGTAGAGTACAGTTGTTCGGCTACACCTGTGTCTGATCCGTTTTGGGCTGAAATGCTGTTTGTTTTTCCCTTCAGGGGGGTTCAAAGAGTTGATCCAGAATAGCTAGTGTTCCTCCTTGCTGAGACGGGACTATAATGACGCAGAATTCGGAGGAGATTGTGGTTATGATAGCTGCACTGGATCAGGAAATCACTCTGCAAAGTGAGACCAATGTTGATGTGCCGCATCCTCCCAGGTCGCCTGTTGTGCACCCGGTCTGGGCCCCCCAGTTATATCAGGCTCGTGAGCCTACTACATTTGAGCTAATGGGGATGATAGGTGATCTCCAAGGTCCGTGGCAGATCTCGCCTATGGAATGTCAGCCTCGCCACCAGCTGCGCCATATGCCGGGAGTTTTGTACCCCAGGAGCCCCCATTGTTGGGACGGATTGTGATTGAACTAAGCCAACCCAAGGTAACCTCCAGCTATGGTAACGACGTATCAACATTAACCCAAACCCTCGATCAGGCTGAGGTCAGAGACAAAGACAAAATGAAGGCAGATGCCGATCCCATTGAACAACTGCTGTGGGCAGTCGAGGCTTTGAAAGCCGGGAGGATGAGTAAACAGAAAGTATCCTCAGTTGTGACCAAGGTTGTGGATGATGTTTTCCCCACCCCTCCTGAGGGTAGTTCAAGTCAGTCAGAAAATCGGGATAGGCCCCGTCATGCCAGAACAGTTCCTCCCATTCCCAATCCTGCGCCTGGGAAAGATCAGAAAGTCAAGGCAGTGCCTGCCGACCCTTTCGCTAGTGCGTCTAGCAAGAATACTCAGACTTCAAAGTACCTGCCCCGGGGGCGCAGGGTCTTTCACGCTCTCTACATGCCTCTGTCCAAGGCACTTCAGATCCTGGCCAAGAGGGGGCATCTTAAACCCTTGGAGCCTCGACCTTTGCCGAAGAATCTCCCTACTACACATGATGCTGCTTTGTACTGTGCGTACCACCAGCAAACAGGACATGCTATCGATAATTGTTTCCACCTCCGTCATGAGGTGCAAGACTTGATCGACAACGAGGTTATCCTCCCGCCCACCTCAGCCAAGTCCGTTACTACCCAGTTATTGGATTTTGAGGATGCTGATGCTGCGAGTATGTGATTAGGGTTGGACCACTTGTGGGCGGCGCCCAGTATTTTTGACGTGGCGTCTGGCACGCATTTTTGAGCATCTGCGAATGCTAGTCTTGTAAATTCTGGCTTGGGCATCGAGTCAGTCTTTTGTTTTGTTTTGAGTCTATTTCATTGTCTTGAGTCAGTTCCTTTTTGCTTAAGGGTCTGTCTTGTTGTAGTGAGTCAGTCCCCTTTGTATAGAATGTCAGATGATTCTGGGGTTGTTGCCTTGAACACCGTTTTGTAAGTATTCTTTTGTTTTCCTTTTGAGTCTGTCTCTGCTATGGGGCCAGTTGTATCAGAAAATCTGAATAAAACAGCTGCGGCTATCATGTTTCCGTGCTTGCTTTCAGTTTGAGCTAGTTGTGCCAGAGGATGTGAATGGAACGACAGTACATTCTACCTACTCTCTTGTGCCCTGAAAATCATTATAATGACCTAAGTTTTTCAAAAAAAAAAACCTTTTGAACATTGTGGCGACGAAAACGAAGAGGAAGGAATTCCTCGGGTTTTGCACAACTTTGATCAATTTGAGAGAAAGATAGGCGTGCTAAGCCTTTAATGAATGAAATCATGCTTGTTGGCGTGAGTACTGAGAAGGACCCTGGCTTGATCCAGACTAGTTCCACACTATCTTCAGCACGAGCGATTTGTCGCTTTCTTAAAAACTTTCAAAAACAAAATGTTTTGCGCGGTCCTGTGAAGACTTGTGTGGAATCGCTCTTGAGATTGCGCAGCCTAGGATCGCTCTCAGCCTCAAGATTCAATCCGTTTGTTTTCAAGCCTTGACCACAATTCAGACTGTTCAACGGTCAACCGCCATGTAAGACCTATGTGGCCAGATTTGAAGCAGCCCTCGAACAAGAGGCACCAAAATCAGATCAATGAGGTCAGATCTCACCACAAAGAGCTCGTGAAGCAACCGTGATGGATCTTTCTGCAAATCAATGCAACAGCCACTCTCCTGGATACAGAGAGCTTCAATCTCAAAACCATTTTGGCATGGACTCATTACACTTTTACCCTTCGAGAGGCTCGCTGGGCCAAAAACCCGGAAGGGCGACCCAAGCAAAAGTTAGAGCAAGGAAAAATATATACAAAAAAGAGAGAAGAAGAAAAAGAAACACACAAAAAATACAAAAAGGAAAGCAAAAAAAAAAAAAGAAAAAAGAGAAAAAAAAAAAGAAAAACAAAGCTCGCAAGGTCAAAAACCCGCATCGGGCACCTTGGCAAAAGTTAGAGCCTAAAAAGTGGAGGTTAAAATACCCGAGTGTACCTTACCTGGAACTACGTAAGGCTTGATTCCCATATTTGGGATACGTAGGCAACTTCATCCTGAAGTCCAGCCCCCAACGCTTTCATAGCATCTCAGTCCATGTAATGGTTTTGATTATCCTTGCCTTCTCTGAATCCGACAGTTCGGTTGTGACAAACCGGAACTACGTAAGGCTTGATTCCCATGTTTGGGATACGTAGGCAACTTCATCCTGAAGTCCAGCCCCCAACGCTTTCATAGCATCTCAGTCCATGAAATGGTTTTGATCACCTTTGCCTCCTCTGCATCCGATAGTCCGGTTGTGACAATCGGAACCACGAAGTCAACTTCCTCTCGAAGTCCACCCATCGACGCTTTCGCAGTGACTGTGTCCATATATTGGTTTTTGACCGTCTTCGTCTTCTCCGTGCCCGAGAGTACGCTTGCGATGACCATCACCGATGAAGATTGGTTTATAACATGTTGCGGCATCATCCAAACAAGGGGCAACTTTCCGTTGCCGTGCGTTGCCATAAGTTGCCTTGAGTTGCCATCCAAACCAGGGGCAACTTTCCGTTTCCATATCCCCCCCTTCAGGCAAGGGGCAATTTTCCATTGCCTCCGATCCGAGGTTGTGCATCTCGAGGGTAGGTTCCGTGCTCGTTTAGCATTGGCTGTTCGCCAAAAATAGTTTTTGAAATTTTTTACTAATGTTGACTATTTTCTCGAAAACTATTTCATTTTCCAAAACTGGACCATTTCTTGGACCTAAAAAAGGAAAATTTTCAGTACTTATAGCCTGACTTGCATGATTTTCAAATCAAAAATTGAACGAGTATGCTAAATCTGACTCTCATTTTGGTCAAAACTGTTTTAGTAAAAGAAAACCAAAAAATGGTCAAAGTGATGAACTAGGGGCACAGTTGAGTCAGGTGTTCTGTCTTTCCCCCGCCGTTAACATACTTGCCAGAGAGGCACCATATTCGCTAGATAAAGATACACCGTTTCTTGTCTGGAACACCGACTGGACGTCACCAGAAGAAATAGCCGCGAGCTAATAATATTGGGCGTGAACCCACAACTTCCTATTCACCCATCAATCACCCTGGGGAGGGATGGAAAATGAGAGAATGAAGAATAGAGAGGTGTAAGTTGAGAGAAAAGTGAGGAAAAGGGTTTTGAGAGAAAAACCGAGCTTGAGGGCCGAGTGATGTGAGAATCACAAATAAGAAAGGGTGGGAAACATACCCGGAGGAACTGGCTCCTTGAGATCTGAGGTCTCTCTTTTTTTTTGTAAACATGTCCGTGTGTCGTGTCTTTTCCCTTGTTTAGCCCAACTTTCGTTTTGGGTCTTTTCCGAGCGTGTCTCGTTGTGTTTAGGTCGTGTACTTTTGTTTGAGTCTTTCTCGCTGCATTCAGTCGTAGGCTCGATACCCAGGTTTGAAAAAAAAAAAAAACCCCTTATTTCAAAAATCGTTTGTGATCAGGGTGCTGTGCCATTCTCTACATTCACACGAAGCAAAAGAAGAAAAGGGAAAATTTGGGACATCTGAGTGTGTTTCAACTTCAACCGTTTCAACCTTTGTAGTCCGTCTTGTTAGATTGGGCTGTTTGTTCAAGGTTTGCCGTGTGCAGGACGAACCAAGTGCTGTGATATGGGCTGTATGCAGACTAATCCCCAACAGAGTATGAGCTGTGTGCTCAGGTTAAACTGTGGTTTGCTTGATTATTTTGCTATTGGCTGGTTGGTTATCTGATTATTACAGTGCAAGTGCTCAATTTTCAGACAACAGATCAATTTCACTTATATTGAGATGTAGCATGATGCGATGCGATGCAATACATGAGATATGTAAATGTAACAATTTTTAAACAAAAAGTTTGTTTCATTTCATCATCTTTTCAAGTACATAGTTTTGGAAACAAAAACCTGCCTGCGGCAGTACAAACTATCCTAACTACCGACAAAAAGGAAAAGTACAAAAAGAAGAAAAACAGCAAAAAATCTGTATCAAATGCCAGAGTGGCTCCTGGGCTACCGGTCTGTCCTAGTCCTCTTCCTGGACGAAGGTCCAGGAGCCTCATCAGCACTATCATCTGAGCCCGGGCCCGAGCCATGCCCGGTCTCCTCCTCCGATGACTCTGACTCTGCCTCCGCCTCTGACTCCTCCTCGTCATCATCATCTGGAACTGGCGCCCGAGAGCTACTCCCGACATGAGTGCGCCCCGCCTTGGTGCGGGGGAATACTCTGCCCTCCTCATCTCTCCCTCGGACAGGAACCGAAGGTCCAATTGGAGCACCTCCTACAGTGGGGATCTGGAAGGGAGGCTGAAAAGTACAAAAGGCAAATGCATCAGAACGCCGTGAGCAGTGGATAAGTGCAGAATGCAGTGTATGAGTACAGTGTGTATGCCGCGAGCAGTGGATCAGTGCAAAATGCAGTATATGGGTACAGTGTATCAGATGCCAGTAAGGGCCGTATGTCAAGTGTTGTATTATGTATCAGATTATGCCAAGCAGTTTATGTATGGTTTGAGACGGTGGTTAGAAGAACATACCGGAATACTGTAGAGGGCCAGAAGGTCGAAAGTCCGCTGCAACATCCCCATCATGGAGGCATTCAACTCCAATGACTGCCGGGTGTACTCGGAGGAAGCCTGTAGAAATATCAGATGCATCAATATTCCGCGGAATATCAAATAAACTGAAAATGAAATAATAATGCAAGGTGCAAGAATGCAGTAATACATACCGGAGGTAGGTCATGGAAACCGACCAACTCGTGATCAGCCGGAGAAGGAGCAAAAGGGATCTGGTAGAAGGCCCCGCCCTGCCCTCTATATGTTAACGAGGTAGGTAATACAGGCCAACTAGCCCCCCGCTCTCTCCGAGCTCTGCTCCCGCTACGGACCCGAGCCCTCATTGATGTCCCTACCCCTGCGCCTGCCCTGGCTGTCGACACCGCAGGTCTCTCTCTCTCAGCTCGGCGGCCACTGCTCAGAGGCCGCATAAGGAAGGTCCGAATGAACTCCGCGTGGTCACCTATGCTCCTATGGCGTATCGCATCCCAACCGACTGTGTACTCGGTCATCTGCTCGAGAGTGTACCTCTCGGTCTCCCTCATGTCCTCGGGGGGGGGAGCTGGGACTATCTGCTCTGGTAGACCCAAGGTCTGGCGCAAGAAGCACTCGCCTAGGTACCAGGCCCGACAGACTGGTCCCTCCAAAAGGATCCTGAACCAGGCAGTCTCAACCGCGCCCATGAATCGCTCCCAAATCTCAGCCGGCAGTGGGGCCCAAGGCCGCCAAGTGATCTAGAAAAAAAAAAATGAAATGCAATTTGTTATCTACTATCATTGACAATATAGTGAAAAGCGAAGCTTAAACAAACCCTACTGACTGAACGTCCCTCCGCGGCGGTGATGGTGTCAAAGTAGCGACGGAAGAAGATGAACGTCTCCCGTGGTCTCCGCACACACCTCACGTCGAAGCGTCGCGAGAACGGGACGACAAGAGGGGTCTCTACATCAGGAACTGGGGCCAGCCTAGGAAAGTAGGCGTAGACCCACAACTACAGAATGAATACCAATATACTGATCAGATAAAGCAGAAAGCAGAATAAAAGTGGAAATAACAGAACAGTGAGTTATGCAGTGTACAGTGTGAACAATGTACAGTCAGTGTAAAGAAAAGTATGTGTGTGCCGTGTGTGCAGTATACAGTCAGTGTGAAGCAGACCACAGTGTGTGCAGTGTACAGAGTACAGAAAATGTAAAGCAGAAATGAAAAGTAGAGAAGAAAACGCACCTCCCAAGCACGCCAGTAGCCCTCGAGCAACTGTCCGCTGCCACGGGAAGCTGAGCTCATATACCCATAGAGTGTGGCCAGAGCAGCGCCACCCCAGTCGTAGTCAAAGATCCGGGTGACGTCCACTAAAGCGCTGAGCAAGCATAAGGGCACGGTATTCGCCCGGTCGGCGAAAATAGTCGTCCCCAGCAGGAACATCAGAAAGCCGCGCGCGTACTGCTCCACAGCCTCCTGGGTCATCGGAGCCTCCTTCACCAACGCGGGCTGGACCCTGAACTGCACCTCAAACCAGGAATAGCGGACGAAGCCTAGACGGGCAAGAGGCGGCACCTCGCCGAGTAGATAAATCTGGGCAGCAGTCTACTCATCCATATCAGTATCGAAGGGGATTGGATCACCCCCTACCCCGATGCCTGTGAGCATCGAGAAGTCGACGGGAGTCATCGTCATCTCCCCGGTAGCAGAAAGGTGGAACGAGTCGGTGGTGTCCCACCATCTCTCCACTAGAGTAGCAAGGAGAGGTCTACATGCGGGAGTCCCCTGCAGAATGCACCGAAGCCGGCCTGGTCCACAATGTGACGAACGGCGTCCGGCAGCTCCATATACCAGTCTCGAGCGGCAATGTTCCCATACCCGCGGACGGTATGGGAATCTCCCTGTTCAAAAACAAACCGTGGTGAAGCAATGATAAATATACCAGTTTTTGTAAGGCATGCAGAATTGAGGAAAATACAACATGTGTGCATGTTTTTCAGATTCAAACAGATACTGGGTGCCGGTGTGCTTACAGTGAACTATAACGTGTGATGCGTCAGCATGTATACCGGGTGCCGGTGTGCTTACAGTGAACTACAACGTGTGATGCGTCAGCATGTTTGAGCGGGTTAGTGCAAATATAGCATGTGTGCATATTTTCAGATTCAAACAGATATCGGGTATCGGTGTGCTCGTAGTGAACTACGGTGACTGATGTGTTAGTGTGTTTGAGTGGTTCGGGGCAAGTGCAGTGTGTGTGCGCGTGTTCAGTCTCAAATAGATTATCAGTTGCAAGTATGATTACAGTCAGCTACAGTATACAGTGCATCAGTGTCAGTGTATTCGGGCTAAGCAGTTAAAGAAATGATTAACTATGGCAGTTGAATGTTCTACATTGCGGAAAGTAACAAAGAGGGGAGATGTTACCTCGGAAGCGCCAAAGGATACGTGAGATGCGGGCTCGCGCAGAAGCAGGTCCTGTGGCACGCCCCGGTCGAAGCTCCTGAACTGACGAAGTCCATTAGGGGGCAAGACATGAATCGCCGGCCGGTAGGTCGCCGGGTCGAAGGGACGGACGCTCAAAGGTAGGAGCTCAGCCCCGGGATCCATCTCGTGATTTGGGGGAGTCCCACCCTGTGGAATGTCGTCGGCCATGTCAAATGTGATGAGGGAAATGGTCGGAAAATGAAAATAGGGTTAGAATGTGAAAGGTCAACAGAAAGTCAGCCCTCGGGAGGGCGAAAAATGACCAGAAAAATCGGGAAGTGGAAAATGTACGGAAGTCAAGAAAAACTTGGGGGAAACAAACCCCAAGAGGTGGAAATGGCAAAGGAAGCACCGAAACGAAGTTTCGATCGGATGAAAATGTTCGAAACGCGAAGATAATCGCGAATCCAACGACGAAACGGGCGTGAAAAGCAAGAAAATCGAGGAATAAAGAAGGGGAAAATGCTCTAGAAAGAGAGAGGAGGGAATCTCGGCTAGAGGGAATGAAAAGAATAGGGTTTGGAACCCTATTTTAAAACACCAGAGGCGAAAAGTCAAAATTGCCCTGAATCAGGCACTTTTGGCCGGTCGGCTACATTTTTGGGCGGCCGGCCGGCCAAATGTTTGGCCGGTGATGTTTTTCTGTGGCCGGTGGATGGCCGGTGGCTTCCTCTTCCGGCCGGTGAGCCTCCTACAACCCTGTTTGGATCAAATCTGTAGTTTTGGGCCTTCATTGCTCAAGATAGTGCAAGAACAGTGCATTTTCGAAGCTCAACCGGCCTCCGTTTTGACCCTAGACCATGTCTTCTGTGCATGGCACTCGAATTCATGCCAGATGCATCCTTTTGTATCCCTTTTGTCTTTTATAAGATTCAAAAGTTGCCCCGTGTGCGTTGCATGCATTCATCGCACTGTTTGGTGCATTGCATCGCGCCGTTTTGCGCATCTCATTGCATTTGGCGTGCATTCAATCGCATTATTTTATGCATCACACTATTCCAGCAGACAGGTCTGGCGAGACCTTAAATACGCTCGGTCTGGCGAGACCTTAAATCCGCTCGGTTGCATTGTCATGCATCTCCAACGACACGCGTGGTCGCATATTCGAAATCATGCATTTTCATGCATTTCAAACCGCGCATTGTCACGCACTTGCATCACCGCGCATTTTCATGCATTTCAAGCCGCGCGTTGACGCACACTTCAACGTCATGCATCATTTACATTTCAAAAAAAAAAAAAACAACAAACATGCATTTATCATACACATCCATTGTATCCATTCCATTTCATTGCATATTTGTAGTTATTGCATTGTAGCTTGCATGCATTCACTGCATCACCTTCCATCTATGGCTTGCGCCTTTCCATGTTGAGCTTGGTCTGTTATGTGCCCATACTTTTCACGGCGAAACATAGTTCAGTAGATCGTTCTATGTTAGCCGCGGCTTGTATGCGTACATGTCTTTCCTAGGCAAGATTTGGTTTGGCCCGCGCGCCATATCCATTGTATCCATCCCATTTCATTGTATATTTGAAGATATTGCATTGTGGCTTGCATGCATTCACTGCATCACCTTCCATCTATGGCTTGCGCTTTTCCATGTTGAGCTTGGTCTGGTATGTGCCCATACTTTTCACGACGAAACATAGTTCAGTAGACCGTTCTATGTTAGCCGCGGCTTGTATGCGTACATGCCTTTCCTAGGCAAGATTTGGTTTGGCCCGCGCGCCATATCCATTGTATCCACACCCATTTTATTGCATATTTGTAAATATCGCATTGTAGCTTGCATGCATTCACTGCATCACCCCCTCCATCTACGGCTTGCACCTTTCCTTGTTGAGCTTGGTTTGGTATGTGCTCATACTTTTCACGTTGAAGCACAGTTCTGCATGTTTACGCGCCTATTCCTTGATGAACTTGGTTTGAGGGTAGCGGCACTTTTTCTGTGTTAGACATGGCTTGTATGTGTACATGCCTTTCCTAGGCAAGATTCGGTTTGGCTGCATGCCATATCCATTGTATATATTACATTGTAGTGTAATTCTGCATCCAGCATTAGGATCGTTGTCCTTTTCCCAGCGGGTCGTTTCCCCACTTATGTCATTCCCCCCCCAATACTTGTTTTTGTGTCCGTCTACATTACTCATAGTTCAGTAGATCGTTCTATGGTAGACGGACTTGTTACCTCCATCAATCTATTTGACATTTGTGTGGTTTTGAACCGCTCATGATTGGATCATGATTCAATTGCTTTGCATATAGTTTGCATTGTTTCAATTGCATTGCATTTTCATTTGCATTGTTTATACATTGTTTTGTATATATTGCATAGCATTTTGCATTCATTCTTGCATTGTCATGCATGTTACTAATAACATCGTACCTGTTAAGTTGTTTTCTTTGCAGGCACGATATTGTATGTACGTTCATTTGCGACTGGTGGGACCAGACGAATCGGACAGGTGTTGTATCCTCCGCATGAGACGTATCGAGAATCGCATAATTCTCTTACATCCTTTCTGCATTGTAGTGTAGTTTGGTGTATGCTAGCTTAAAACTGTTGCATGTGTGCTTCGTTACAGCTTTCTTTGCATGATCATAAGTTATGCTCGGCTTCGTGCATTGTCTTGCATTTTGCCCTTGCCTTCGGGCGCATATCTTGTTTGTCTTGCATGCGTTGTCTAAGTCTTCGGCCTTGTCAAAAATGGGTCGTCTCTGGGCTTTGACATTCACTCCCGTCATTGTTATGACTTTCGAGTTCTGTCAAAGAGGGGCAACTGTAGACACCCATTTTTGACCGTCCTCAAGACTTGGACGTCACCAGCTTGAACACTCGGTGATCATCCATGTTTGTGTTCGTCTTGAGTTCCCGGAGGCCTTGGCAACGCGCCTAGTCTCAGGACCTCTCGACTCGGTTGTTTTGTGATTTGGTTTGACACCAAACACTTGTGTTTTGCCTTTAAGGGGCAGGAAATGGTTTTTGGGACATCCCCACACTCCACCGGCCATGGCTTGAGGCCACCGGCTGTGTTTTGCTGCCACCGGCCAAATGTTTGGCCAGCCGGCACTATAGATGGCCGACCGGCTATCCTTTTTTGGTCAATTGCATCTTTGGCCGGCCGGCTACTGTGCATCTACTTTTGCAGATATTTTTGCGCAGCTGGCATGCACTTGGCTCCCCCTCCATACACGTGTATGGGAGGGATCTCTCTCTTTAGAAGCTTGTCTTGTAAGCTTACAAGACTAAAGCTCTATAAAAAAGAGAGGGTCTTCTCTCTTGTGAGGGGTTAGACATTTTTAGACAGCTCTTTTAGGGTTTGACTTCTAGGGTTAGGGTTTGCATATATCCTATCTCTATATCTCCCTCTCTTTGTGTATTTTGTGTGTGTTTTGCCTTGGTTTTGTACACAAACACCCACCATCACACCATCCCTTGGAGCTGAGGCCTTTGAGGGTTGCTTTTGGAGGTTTTAGACTGATTTCAATCCAAAGAAGCTGCTGGAACTCCATTGGTGAAGAGGATCTTCAAGGGTAAGAAGTTTGTCCCTTTATTCCCCATTTTTGCATTGTATTTTTTACCTACCTTGCAACTGTTTTTGAGCTTAGTGTATAACATATAAAGTTCTGTTTTTTGGTGTTCTAAATAGTTGGTTAAGGTTGCTTTAAGTTTTGGGGTTGTTTGACCCTTCTTAAGCCTTATAAGGCTCCATTTTGTGCCATTTTGTGTGAGCTCCGGGACCATAGTGTTTGGGCCTCCTCACCACTGAAATCTCAAGGGATTTCAGAGGTGAGGATGGTTCCTTGAGGTCCTAGGAAGGAGAGGGCCACCCCCTCTCCTTGTTGTCCCTTGAAAAGGGCACTTTTTGCCTCTTGAGGAGCACTTAGTCTAGGTTCATGTTGGCCATGCCTTAACTGATTTTTATGCTTATTATGCCATGAAATAGCATTGAGTTGAGTTGGTTTGGACACACCTTGCATGCCTTGCATACATGTCTTGTAATGACATCATTTAGCCTTAACATGCACCTAGGCTTTGACCCTTGTTCAAGCATGTTTTAGGCCTAGCTTTGTAAAGGTTTTGTGTTTTTTTTTGGCATGCTCAAGTTCTGTTTTTGGTCGTTTTGGTCGACCATGGCATGCTTAGTATAGCCCCTTTGTATTCTTGGCTTGTGAGCTTTAAGTGCATGAACCATGAGCATGCGTTATTTGCATTATTTCAATGGTTTGGAATCTCTTACCATGTTATTTCAGAGCTTATAATGTATGCCTTGCATCCATGTTTGCATCCTCTTAAGTATGCTTGAGGGTTGCTCTTTGTGCCTAAGTGATGAACCATGTTTATATGCATGCTCGTATGTGTATTTGGCTCCATTTTCTTAGTTATTGGCCGCTGTTTTGGGCCTAGTTAGGGCTGCCTAAATCAGTTTAAGACCATCATTTTCATGTTATAGCATGCTTGCCTTGTGCATTGTTGCATATTTGGCCTATTACGTGTTATTACTTGCTTGAAATCATGATGCATTTGGCATGCATTTCATTGATCAAGTTACTTTGCATTGTTCCCATGCTTAGTCTACTTTACATGTTGTTGCATGTTTGTCACTAACATGATTGTTGCACGCCTTGCATGCTCACTTTTGCATACTTAGCCTCCATGTCTAGGTTGCATTCCATTTGCATGCATGCTTGGCCTCTTGAAGTGTTTGTGATAGAGATTGAGTTCCATTGGTTTGTTTATGTGCATTGCATTCCCATATCAAGATGCACACTTGATTCTTTGGGCCATCATGCATGGAAATGCGTGATTGGTGGTCCGAGAATCGAGGTCCATCCTCCTTTGAGTCATTCACATGATAAGGGGTGTGGTTGGTGCATACATAGCTTGAAATGCATTGCCATGCTATGCTTTGTCCTTCGCTGCTGTCAACTGCAGGTTCTGCAAGGAGTTTTGGCCGACCGGCCATATAAAGTGCCGACCGGGCCATCCATTGTTGGCCGATGGATGAATTGGTGGCCGGTGACCATCATACATGGCCGGTGGCCATCCCTCCCAGCCGGTGGTGTTTCACAGTGTCGAAAGAGCACACCTTGGGAGTTATACAATTTTCAGAGGAGCAGAACAGTCAAAGCAGAGGCAGCTTATGCATGCAGTGACTTTCCGAGCGGAATCAGGCACGCATCACATCGGACCCTCTTCCCGAGGCTGTTTATTGCTTAAATTAGATTAATTAATTTGCTTAATTAATTAGGTGGTCTGTAATTATTTAATTAGCTTATTAATTAGTTAAATTGTATTATTCTTTCGGGCCTCTCCGAGCGAGGGCAAATTTGTAATAAGTGTGGGTGCGTGTGTGCATGTCTTCCAACCCCCACTTCTTTCTTCCCTTTTACTTACCCTTGCTTCGATGGTTAGTATTAGGGCATATTTATTTTTAGCATCCTTATGCTATGTATGCGTGCATCATTCATCAGTATTGCATGCACCGGGCTCGGCGCATCATGCTAACTGCATAAGTATTTCAATTCCAAATTGAATACGTGCTATCTGTGCATTTTCATATGTCATCCCTAGATTAGCCGAGCCTACTCTAATGACATTGTTGCGTTAGCCACTTTTACATGAACTAGGGTCACGCATGTTTGCTAACTAGTTTATTTTTTTTTGGCACGGAGTACTTTGTAAGTATTTTATGCTTTAGCATCTCGCACGAGTGTGAATGTTAACATGACAGCATGCTTACCATGTGGCTAGATGCTTATGTGATATAACTGCCCTGAATGCCTGTGGGTGAAGGGTTGGATTGTTTGAGTTGGAACATCTCGTTAAAACCCGTATTTTAGCCTACTTGCGAGTAGCAAATTCCAAAGCGTTTCCCAAACAAACGGATATACAATGTTTTGTTCCAAATTAGGCAATCTAGTCTATACTTGTTTGCTGTGCGTGTAACATAGTAATTCTAGGCTAATAACCGGAATAAGAACACATAACGTTTTCAAAATAAGATATCACGGTTAGTAGAGGCCGATCTTTGGATCGGACGAGAGGGGGTGCTCATAGCTGACCTTCCCCAATCGTACCCCAAGCTCCCGAGCCGAGGCAACTTTGGTAATGATGGACATGTGGCCTTTGGCACCGAGTTAGGGTTTCTTAAATTCCCCCATAAAAAATATTTAGGTGGCGACTCTGTATCTGGCAAAGCAGTCCATGTTTGGCACTTCTTTCAAAATCTGTTTTTTCTCAAAATGATTTGCCGGATTTGGACTCTTTGGTTCAAGATTAAGAACCGACACGAATCGAGTCCAAACTGTAGCGAGGTCCCCCGCGGGACGTGTTACAAAGAGTTGGCTATTTGATGAGTGATTATGTAGAATTTACTTTATTGAATTCGTATTCCTATTTATTTTTTTCCATGTTGTTTTACAGAAATTTATACAATATTTTTTTTTCTTGCAAAGATTGTCTTATAACTTATATACATAACTTTTTTTCCAGATTATTTTAAAACTTTGTGTTGTTCAAAAGAAAATAACTTTTCAAGTAATTACTAATCAACATTTATCTTTTGTTTATCTTTGACTGTAAGTGATTTAAAAACTCTTCAGTGTATTTTTCCCAAATGTGACAACGTGGTAGATATAATATGATACTTTAAAAAATTAAAAACTCCTTAGTGTACTTTTTGAAATATGACAACGTGGCGGGTATGATGTGACACTCCAAAAATGTTAGAAATTGGGCGCCCATGTGGCATGACCCTTTGAACCTTTTGAACCTGAACCTTTTGAACCTTATCCATGTAAGTTTGAATTTGAATTCAAAACTTATTTGGATAACCATTCAGGATATCTATATCCACCATATCAATAGATAATGGATAGATGGATAGATAGATATTTGTGGGTTATATATCTGATTATATATTTTAGATAATATTATTGATATATCAGATACGTACATCAGATACGTTATGTAGTTTTTACCCATAACCTTTTTTTTCAGACTCTCTCTCTGACTCTCTCCCATTAAACAACGATCAAGCCATTTTGCACTTGTGACTTGTGTGGGTGATACTCATTTTGTAGTATCACTCCACTGCTGGGTTCGTTGTTCGCATTCTGGAAGCACGTGATTTACCTGCGAGGTTTCTATCACCTAAAGATATAGATTCCCGCTGCGTTATAATACTTTATGTTTTACATTGGTATCAGAGCCAATATGAGTATTTTCGTGCTTATTTTTTATGCATTAAAATATGTGTATATTTTTATATAAATATATATACATGATATATGCATGAATATTAATAAAGGAGGGAGATGTCCACTCTCATTAGATTAAGAGCGTAAAATACCTCTTTTTTATGTTCATTAAATATCATTTTTAATGCCATAAATGTATTTATTTTGGAAAATGGAGTCTGGCAGTACCGAAATTGGACCAAAAAACACCCTGGAAGGCAGCGCATGGTTCGCAACGCGCCATCCGACGCCGTCAGCGACTTCTACGCGCTTCCACACGCCTCCACGTTCTGCCACGCGCTGCCAAGAGGGCGTTGTCCGCGTTTTTTCACGCGCGCGCCAGGCGCTGAGCCACGCGCTGAGCCGCGTGTTGAGCCGATCGCTGAGCCGCGTGCTGCACCGTGCGCTGAGCCACTCGCTGAGCCGTCTGCTGAGCCTTGCGCTGAGTCGAGCCATTTTTTCTCTGCCGGCTTGGCTGCTGGTGTTAAAGGCGCTGTTTGTTTTTGTTTTAAATTCTGAATCGCGTTAAGTGGTCATAATTAATTCGTCATAGCTTTGTTTTAAGCGTGGTTGGGACCGTTAGACTCAGAATTAAATTTTCTATCTTCCGTAAAATTTTCAAAATTTTATGAAAATAAAAAATATTTTTCCTGAAATAATAATTCATTATTTCTGCTTTAAAATGCATCTGGTGTTCCATGATTAAGTTTCTAGGGTTGAATTTTTTATTGTAGACCACTGTAATGGTTTAATATTTACTGGTAGGTTTGTTGCATTTTACCAGATTCTGGAATATTTATTTCTAATTTTATGTGTGTTTATTAGTTATTTAAAATTCTAAAAAAATTTAGAAAAAATTCTAGAAAATTTCAGAATGTTGTAAATTCTTTTATGGCATAATTTGAATATTAAATACAACATATTATTTTTTTTGGGTTTGTAATATGTTGTGATTAGAGAAGCATGCTTAGTTTTTATTTGTTTAAATTCCATTATTAATTGTAACATAGCATGAGTTGATTGTGAATCTACATTATGATGCTATTGTATGGAATTAGAATATTTTATCATGCTTTTAGACATGCCATAGTCAGTGGGAGGTTGTTTGGTTGAGAGAAATCTTTGTAGATTTACTCCCGAAAACCAATATTTTGCGTATAAATTAAATTAAATTTTGGATAATTGTCACCTGTGGCGCAAGAGATGATTACAAGCATAGCGGATTTCCGATCTTGCGACTTATGTAATATTGTCACTATTTAATTTAGATTTTTGTGGCAAAATTATATTATGCTAATCAAAATTAATCCCAATACGAATTTTTCTCTAAATTGACTTAGCTTATGCAAGTTAATTTGGTTGACCTAGACTTAGTACAGATGTTCAAATGTGAACAATGTAATCCTATTTTTTAGATGAGCAAAAGTCTTGGAGACTTTAGGTCAGACCTTAATTGAGCCAAAGTAAGGAAACATGACTCAAAGTTGCCTTGGTTTTGTTGCCTTGTTTGGCACAACAAAATTTGATGTGTGCGCTATGGTTAGCGGCGCACTACATAGATTTGATTGGCGAGTTTTGGAGTTATGAAATTAGTAAGCCCTCAATAGATCTGTATATGATCTTGACTATTGAGCTGCGCGGATTGACTTTGTAATTTGACTTGTAAATAATGTTACATCATTGGATGAAGTAACATTCAAGAGTCATGTCATCCAAGAAATGCACTATAATAAATTAGTCATTAAGTGTAAGACGAGTAGCCAGTATGAGCAGTGTTTTGCTCTTTACCCAATTATTGGGAGTGGATGGAGCAAAATTTCATGCACTATAATAGTGTGCGTTGAAATATCACGTGAAGTTAAAAGATTAGCGCTTAGAAGTTGCAAAATCTATTAACACTAAGTGAAAAGATTAGCGCTTAGTGGCTACAAAATCTATTAGCATTGCCAACTTGTCTAAGTCTGGACACTTACTGTTTTCACACTTGAGTGTGAGACATGAGGAAGGGCTTCTTTGTATGATTCCTTTGCTAGGCTAACATTTTTTTGAATAACGCTTACCACTAAGCGCAAACGTTGCAGCATAGTAATGAAAAGGTCAAGGCCGACAAGGTTGTTATAACTCTAAGAAATTGATGCATCGCTTGTGAGAGCATTGTGTTGAATTAGACTCTTTAGCCTAATTCGCACTTAAGTTACTTCAGGAGCTGTCATAGTTGATAGCTTATTCTCTCCTTCTTGTGGATAGTAGAATTAATTGCAAGTAACTATGAAGCGAGAAATAGATATGGCAAGAGGAGTATCGTCATCTTTCAACTAGATGCATTAAAGTGTATGGAGAATAAAATTGACTTGAAGGTGCAGGGGATTAGCACTTACTAGTTAAATTTGCGACTTAGGCGCACTTGATATCTCCATGACATCCTTTTATGATCTAGTGAATATGAATTAGTCGTGAGTCATTACCTAGTTGGGCCTAAACCTTTAAAACTTGTCTTCAAGAACTCACACATTAGGATGATTGGAATTAGTTTATGACATTGGTCATGAACCGGTGGCTTATTATACTTAATCACATTAATGAGAAGATGCATGAATGTTTTGAGTAGGCCCTCTTGGGGCCACTCGCTTGTGACATCTTGCTCTCATATGAATGTGTAATTTTGTTCGCAATGGGTGCACACAAGTAAGTAGGAAAGCCGTAGAAGGTCATTTGTTTTGGCGCATTTAGTCCACTATGATATTTGTGACTAGATATGTGTAAGGGTATAATAGCTAAGCCTCAATCTCGACATATTTATAGATTACGATATGCATCTAAGTCAAGACTATTTGATCTCCCATAAGTAAAAAGTTTTGAGATGATTTTTGACATTGCACATATGAGGTCGAGATCAATTAGATAAGAGCTTTTGTACTTTG
Organism: Camellia granthamiana; assembly: GCA_036172215.1. Classification (NCBI taxonomy): domain Eukaryota; kingdom Viridiplantae; phylum Streptophyta; class Magnoliopsida; order Ericales; family Theaceae; genus Camellia; species Camellia granthamiana. The sequence goes on from CM069905.1 coordinate 97,757,545, forward strand.
AGTTTTGACCAAGGTGGTGAGTATCTATTTGAGTTTTTTTTTAGAAAGCTCTGTGAAGAGAAATGGATGCTTAGAAAATTTATTATTCCTAGTACTCAACAACACAATGGTGTAGTAGAGATAAGGAATTAAATATTGTTAATGTTAGGTGGATAATGGCGCAAAATGTTTCCCAATTGGGAATTGCACTAGTTTGTTGCCTATATCCCTAACTAAGTGCCCTCCATATTAGATTTTACACTCCATTTGAGTAATGGGTTAGCGGAGAGCCATCTATGGGCGATCTGTAACCGTTAGGCAGCTTATCTTTATTTTACTTCTCATAAGGTTGCGAAGTTAAGACCCAGGGGTCTATAGCGCATTATTGTATGTTGTCATGTAAACCCTCTGGGTCATGTGCATATAGGTAAGCAGCTTTATGGGAGTGTAACTAAGTCACATAAAGTTTTCTTAGTAAAGGTGACGTGAATAGAGTTTTGGAACTCTATAAGATAGAGAATTCTAAGCAAAAGTGCTCTATGTAGCCTAGTTGAGAATGGAAAGAAATTTCCAATATCCTAAGGACAGTGGGAGCGATGTGCCTACTAATGGATTACTCCATTAGAGAAGAATACTCTACATTCTTAGTTGCGTGGTAGCGAATGTGAAAAATTTTCACGTCATCACTGGGTGATTGAGAAAGAAACATTCATGATTGCTCCGCAAGATGATAAAGAGCCTAGGATAATGCCAAAGGCTCTAGTCCCCTGTTTTTAGAAAGTGGATCAATGTTGTGTAGTTTAAGACAAAGTCTTTGAGGATTAACAATTTCTATAATTTGGTTGACTTTCCATAATGACGCCAAACTATTCTGAGGTTATGCGCAATTTGGATAGTTATTGTTGAGGCATAAGGCTCGCTAGATACTGAAAATTCGCACCATTGAGAAAAGTGTAGACCATGAGAAGACTTCCTCCTGGAGAATGAGGTTATTTTGACTTAGGCTATGATTGACATAAGTTCGGAACATTGATTTGTGGACATTGTGACCCAACTTCTCGTTGGAGAATTGGATAAGTAGATCCGTAGAGATTTACCTTCTGCTTTTATGGTGAAAAGTTAGAAGCGCAAAAAGGTTGCTAGTTCCAATAAATCTTTTACAGCCTAAAACAGTTATCCAAATAGTGGTTCTTAGATTTCGTCAAGCCACGATAGGCCGACGATGATCGATAAAGACCACTGAGGTATGATCAATGGTCCAAAAAGAAATTTTTCCTTACTTAGTCATTATGAGCCAGGAATTTTTAAGGTTGTCGCCACCTAGGGTGGGCAGTCCTCTATTTTAGATATGATGGATATGGGTGATGTAATTTATATGCTCAGATGTACGATCCTTAGGGATTGTTTTGGGAAAATTCTCGGTTTGTCTTCAATGACTTACATATGGAATATCCTAGAATGATTCTAGATGCAAAATTGCAAACCCATTGACTTACCTATCGACAAAAGCCAGAGCCTTAGCTATTGAGTGAATCCTCAGATTGTCTTTGGGAGAAATAGATGACCTATATTCCTTGATCTTTTTTGTTGTGGGAGCCTGAAGTATGCTATGCGGGCGTATTCGGCATGATAAGTGTTATCTTTGGTAAATGGTCAACTGAGTTGTTTAGACATTGACCATGCTCATTAGATTGTGGATAAAATGCTTTACTAGTAGTATATTAATTTGCTCCTTGTAAGATTCAATGCACTAGTTGGGCGCATCTGCGCTAGTTGGGCGCATCAAGAATGAACGCAAATTGGTCACCAAAATATCTTTAGAGAGGTTATTGCACAAGAGGTAGTGATCTTGAATCACTTCATGTGAGGCGCACATGGAGTTTTCCGTTGTATATGCTTATCGCAAGAGGTGCTGATAAGGCTTATGTTTGGAATCTAGAATTGCGTAAGCTGTGGTCATGTTTTTTAGATCGATCACTTATTTGTTGTGAGATGATGGGATGTTGACACTATTATGGTTTGTGTCATAATGATTAGTAGATGATGATGTCAGCAGGCAAGATTGGCTCACTCACACGAGCAATCGCCCTTGGCGTTTGGGAGCGAGCAAGGATGAGACTAGTGGTTTATTTTTATTTGGAGCCAAGAGAGGCTTAAATTATCCACTATGCATGTCGCCTTGGTTACAACCAAGATGAGGTCGTGTTAAGGACTAAACATGGATGTTAGTACCCACTTTCCATGTTGTGCCTGTTATGATTAGCCAGATACAAGATCTCATTTGGCGCCTGGAAGGCGAGCAGATAGAGAATTCGGGTTAGGCGCTAGAAAGCGACTAGACTAATATCTGTACGGTGTATCGAGTATGACGTCACTCTTTTTGAAGAGTTACTCCACCGTAGCATGTATTCATACTATCGGTGCTTGGCGACCGAGTAATGAGGTGAGAGAATAGATCCCTGTTTCCTCACCGTGTGAGTCTTACGTGTCATTATTGATATGACTTTCATTTATGTACCCTTTTGTGACTTTTGACTATGTCATAAGGTAATGAGTTGATGTTCTGCTACTTTGGTATGTTGCCTGCAGTCATATATGATTTGGCCTTAAGGGACATCACTGGGAAAGCGGTCAATCCTAAACTAAATGGCATGAGGGCAAAGGGAAGATCATCTAGTATTACACCACTGTTGTATATTCACTACCGGCAACTCACATCGCTCTGTATGAGAGGCGGATTGATTGTGAATATATTGCAAGAATTGAGAGGGTCAAACATGCTCTTTTGAGGGATTAGAGATGTTTTTTGGACCGGTGTAATTAGATGGGTTTGGGGTATATGAGACACTATTTCTATTCTTTTTGGGTTGATGTCTCTATGCTGGCTTATTTTGAGTTTCTAGTATAGAGCTCTCACATGTAGGTGTTTCTCAGCGGTCGCACGGTGCATTGGCTAGTATGAGATTGTTCATTTTTAAGGAGATTGAGATAGAGATGTGGCAGTGTCATGCCAACTCACGTGCGAGTGAGAGATGTTAGAAATTGGGCGTCCATGTGGCATGACCCTTTGAACCTGAACCTTTTGAACCTTATCCATGTAAGTTTGAATTTGAATTCAAAACTTATTTGGATAACCATTCAGGATATCTATATCTATCATATTAATAGATATGGATAGATGGATAGATGGATAGATAGATATTGGTGGTTATATATCTGATTATATATTTTAGATAATATATTGATATATCAGATACGTATATCAGATACGTTATGTAGCTTTTACCCATAACCTTTTTTTCAGACTCTCTCTTTGACTCTCTCCCATTAAACAACGATCAAGCCATTTTGCACTGTGACTTGTGTGGGTGATACTCATTTTGTAGTATCACTCCACTGCTGGGTTCGTTGTTCGCATTCTGGAAGCACGTGATTTACCCGCGAGGTTCTATCACCTAAAGGTATGATCTAAATGTTTTTCCCGCTGCGTTATAATACTTTATGTTTTACAAAAAAAAACTAAAAACTCGTTAGTATACTTTTTCTATATGTAACAACGTGGCCCAAATGTGACAATGTAGCGGGTATGATGTAACACTTCAAAAATACTAAAAATTTATTAATGTACTTTTTCCAAATGTAACAAAATATATTGTCACATTAATTCTTTCAGCATACATTTTAACCTCCTCTGCATATACACAAAATATAGAAACGTTATTAAAAAAAAAAAAAATCAAACAACAAAATAACTAAATTCAAAGAAGAATAAATATTTATACTATTATACTATTATATTATATTAAATGTGCCCCTACCTAGGTTTCTTGATGTTTTTGCCATGTGGCATTTACATAATTTTAAAAAAAAAGAAAAAGAAACCTATGTAACGCCCCAAAAATATATACAGTCGATAAACCCAATAATTCTCAATTATTCCATGATTGAAATGAGAGAGAATAATAAATACTACATTCATTAATGTATGGACCGAAAAGCCCATTCTTTTCTATTCATGACTTTCTAGTAAGAATCATAAAAGAAATCACATGCTTTCATACATTCATCATCCTTAAGATATGAGTTTATAGCATGTGATAATAACAAATTAAAGTAACAAAATACAATTTATGCCTTAACGGCTACAAGTTCCAAGGCTTTGCCCGGTTACAACAAAATGGTTTTCAAACCCATAGATAGATAGCCCTTGGCTTGCAAAGAAAACAAAACAAATAAATAATTGAGCCTTATGCTCCAAAAGGTCCTCCATGCCTTCAATTTGGCAGAGGCACACCACTATCACTTGAAAAATGGTTTCCACTAAGGGATGAGCATAAAGCCCAGCAGAGATAATCTAAATAAAGTGCACGTAGTTTAACAATATCATGAGGTGCAATGCATATGATATGCCAATGCCAAAAATCATAAGTTTTCTCATTTCGAAATTCTCATGCCATGCACTTGTTCAAAAGCATAACCAATTCAATTATCCATTTCATAGAACAAGGGGCGGTAAATACGACACTGATAATCCTTAGGCTGGTATCTGCAAGTAGGCGTAACTAGCACTACCAAAACCCCACTTTACCAGTGACTAACTGGAAGGGACATGGTACCTCCTCCGCATGTGTTTTCGGTCTTTCACCCCGAATACTCAGGCGAACTTAATCAATTCCAATCTACACCCCCTATCCGGACTTACCAAACGTATTTACCCCATAACTCAACACATTTCAAATATTCCCAATGAATCAATTTGAAACAAAACCAATTTCTTAAATCCAATGTGAAAATTTAATCATCAGATTATGCAATGTTCAATGCCATGCAATGCCATGCATGAATTTGAAAATATTTCAATTTACTTATTTCACATGCAACTTCTATAATAGTCAATACCACCTTCCACAGTTGTCTAAACAATTATCTCTATACAAAATATAAATTTCAAGAGATAAATATAACTCATAATCTCATATTTTCAATCATTTCAACATAGGAGTAACAATCACATGTTCAATCTTCTCTTTCCCAACTCAGTCAAGAATCAGAATATTCTTAAAAAAATTCATCAATCTTCTCTTTTTATTCAAACTCAAGAATTCATCAAAAATTTTCATAATGCCAAAAATAACATACGTTTCTTTTAACAATTCTCAATACCTCAACATAATAATATTTTCATCTTTCTCAAAAGTTCAATATTTTCAAATTTAACAATTTTCAAAAGAAACCTCAACGGTTTTCAATATTCCCAACAACATTCTCATAAATCTCATCCCTATAAACATCCACTTTCAAATTCTCATTTGTTCAAATAAACATATATTTTTAACTCTTGTAAGTTTTTCAAAAACTCATCCCAAAAATCTAAATCTTAACATTTAAATTTCTAGGTTTTATTTAAATTTGGGAATTTCTCAAAATAAAATAAAATACATTCCTCAACATCCATGAGTCATACAAAAACCACACTCAACTAGCAAGAGATTTTCAAGGAAAGTTGAGAACTTCCCCCCTTTTTATACATTTAATATACCATTAATAAAACCCTAATCTTTTCAAATATCACACTATCAAAATAACACATAATAAAGCTAAAACACATACACAATGTTTAGAAAATTTCTACCTCAAAAGCTAGAAGAAGAAACAAGCAAAAACCCTAATTTTCGACTTTGTCGGATTTTGATCTCTACCAGTCAAAACGTTGCTCTCACCAAGCTCTTTACTTTGATCTTAAGAACTATGGTCTAAAACCTAATAGATTTTGGTAGATCAAAGATTTTATATGATAAAAAGTAACACAAAAAAAAAAAAAATTCAGAGAGAGAGTCGAGAGGTGAGAGAGAGAGAGAGAGACCAAAGACAGAGAAAGAAGAAAAATAGGGGAAAATGTTCTGTTGTAACGCCTGACTTTTTATTACTCGAAAACCATTACCAGATTCATTAATTTAATTCAATTTAAGAGATAACATGCGGAAAACTCTTTACATCAACGAGTAAGAATAGATAAAGATTCTCTCATCCGAATGCAAATTAAATGCAACATGAGCATAACTAATTAAATTACCTGTAGGCTTACATCTTTAAAAGTAAAGGAAAAGGGGTTAACCCTTTTACATCTATGGCATTCTGCCCACAATTAAAAGGCCCCCGTGGCCAACAGGTAAAGAAGATCCCTGACCTTGAAACACTTCTCGATGTTCACCTGAAAAAGGATTAGCAACGTGGGATGAACATAAAGTCCAGTAGGGATCTCAATATGATCCTAAGCAATAACAACTTACAGATAGCTATGATCATGAATGCTTAGTCTCATACTATAATAATAATGGTGACAGTTTATACAGAAATATGCGTATATAAGAACTTTTCTCAAAATCATTCGTTTCATTCACCAATGTAAGCAATTCACTTTTCTTTCTTCTTGTTACCTTTTTCCAAAATTCATATGACAATAACAAATTCTAGAAAAACCAATTTCACCAAGCCCATTACGTTTCCTCTCACTCTTCAGACTTGCACCTGATTTGCCTTTTCAAAACATGTTTACAAGTATTCAATATCCTTCACATTATTTACAATCTCAATATAGTATTTACATCCGTTTCCAACACATTCATATCTATACATGCATACCTTTAGTACAAAAGGAAACAACAAGCAACCAACAAGTATCTAATCAACAACTGAGACAATTCGGCCTTCCAAAACTATAACCATCATAACCCATGACGTACCCAGATACACTGAGGCGATAATAATAGATAAGTTCTGCTCTACCTGCCTTAAGCACAGTAAGCCAAGGATACACCTTTCCACAATGACATGCCAATTTACCAGACACAAGCTAGAAGGTAGTGGTACCTCTACCAAGTTCTCCAGGCACTAGCTAGAAAGGTAGTGGTACCTCTGCCAAGTTCTCCAGGCGCTAGCTGGAAGGTACTGGTACCCCTAATTCTAAGCACGGTATACGTTACCAATCATTACAACATGACAAAGTACGACCAACAAGTGTAATGCATACACATAAACTATTCAACAAATTACCACCAACACAAGTGTAATGCATACACAACAATTCAACACAACAATGTCATCCTCCACCAATGACCAAGGACAAAACCTCTAAATGTATGTATTCAACACACGTATTATAATAATTCAACTCTCATGAGATTATAAATCCAACCTCAAGTTAATTTCTAAAATTCACATAGTGTTATCATTTCATTCTTCCATTTCAAAAATCAATTCTCTTATTTTCCAAGTTAACATACTCCACCCCTTCATCCCAATTCGTTCTTTTTATTTCACAAAAACTAACTCCATGGATATCAAAGCCATAACCCAACTCAATTTAATATGTTCAATTCAAAATAATTTCAATGCCATAGTTAATTCTCCCTTTTAGCTATTAACACATTTACACAACCCATAATAACAATTCACCCACATTATTCAACTTTACCCCTTTTTAATTCACCAAGTCAAAACATTAAATTAGCGCTTTTTCTTCTTTCAACATAAACATGCTAGATTACTTCCCAATTAACCCAAAGGACCATCAATTGAACAATCTCATTCCCAAATAACAAACCCTAGGTTCTCTCTCATGACTTTCAAAGAAATCCACAATGGATATGATTTTAATGCAATACAAATCTACCATATATCTATCTATAGATGAGGTATTGAAAAGGAACAAGGAAATCCCTACCTCAAGAGTAGAAGCCCAAAGGAGATGAAAAAGGACTCCGAAAATGCCCAATCTCAGTTTTGCTCGGATCAAGAGGAAGCCCACAAGGTGCTCTAACTCGTTAACAAAGGGAGTAGGGTAGTGAGGTGCTTAGAACAAGGGATATTTGTAGAGAGAGAGAGTTTTAGAGAGAGAGGCAGCCGGATTAGGGTTTGGAGTAAAAAGGAAATCAAAAAGTGATGTAAAATCACGTTGCTGCGAACTGATATATATGGGGCTAGCTCGAGCGAAGGATTCGTCGCTCTAGCGACCAGACACAAAAGAGCCTTGTTCGAGCGCAAGAGGCGTCTCTCGAGCGAACAATGCAAAGTTTCAGGTTTACAACGCAGAAGCACGCTCGAGTGCAAGAATTCTTGCTCGAGCGAAGGAGCACATACCACAGGGCTCGCTCGAGCGCAAGGAAGCTCGCTCGAGCAAAGGGCACCAACCTTCAGGTCTCACAAAGACGCAGACGCACACTCGAGCACAAGAGTTCTCGCTTGAGCGAAGAGCCATACCACACAAAGCTCGCTCGAGCACAAGAAGCCTCACTCGAGGGAAGAAGCCAAATCCTGGGCAGCAACCTTTTGTTCCAAACTTACCCTACACATCCCACAACTGAAATACATAGAATAAAGGATGGAAATAAGGTATAGACAATGACATACAACCATGGGACTCGAGTCCAGAATACAATAAATGACAAGGAAAAACCGGGGTCGCTATAACCTCCCTCCTTAAAGAATTTCATCCTCGAAATTTGATGCAAGTTTCAAAATCATGATTATTTCAATTTTCAATATGATTACAACACTCACCAACATGATCCACCTACCGACCGTTTCATCTCTTTTCAAGAGAACAACTTCGTAGTATATACATAACCCATCATACATTCTCAACATGCATTCTTTTGAATTTAACTAACTTCAACACATACATCTCGTGTTTTCCAAAACATGTTCAATGTTTGTAACAAGTTTACTTTTCCAAAACTTAAATAACATATGCAATGTTCAAATTTAACTCGTGTTTTCCGAGACATACTCTACATTCATCATCCCAAGTAAAACAAACCATAGCAAAACTTAAAAAAAATAAATAAATCATTCTCTTGTATATAAAACATTTCTCAAAAGGTACTCAAATTTTCATCGTTAATAATCAAAATATATTTCTACATTTTCCATGTAAAACTCTACTAAACTATACCAAATTCAATCAGAATAATGGCAAGTCCAGGTATCGATCCACAGGGACTATTGTGAAATTAAACTAATATAATTGTTAAATTTCTAAATTAATTTTGATAAAAAGATTGAATAATCATAACCTAATTTAATAACGAATAAATTAAACTAAGGAATTAAATTATTAATAATAAATGAAATTGGTTTACTGAATTGGGGGAAAAACTAGGGCAAAGAATCCACCACTAGCCACGTAACTAGGGTTTCCAATTGAAATCAATTATCCTAGGGTTTGAACAGATTAATGCTTTGCAACTACAAGTTCAAAGCATTTAACAAGAAAATCATCACATTCAATGTACGGGCACGAACCATCTCAAGTAGTACGAACTGTTCACTCTAAACTAAGGTAGTGACATGACTCGTCCCTCGTAGTATGGTTCGTCTCATACCTTGAATGTGAAAGAATATAGAACTCATGTATGGATAACATTCAACAATCACAGAAAGTCAAATATTTGAAAAGATAATGAAAATTATATATAAAGAATTTCTAAAACACCATACAATGGTTCAAACCTTTACATAATTGAGAATCAAAAGGAAAACAAAATAGTTACATGGCTAGGGTTTCATCAAAACCCTAGAAAAGACGACTAGCCACTCATGGAGGAGTGGAAGGAGGAAGATGGAGAAGAAACCACCATGGAAGACATCTTGGAGCTTTTGCTTTCCTTCTCCTTTCCAAACCCTAGCCTCCCTCTTTAGGTTAAAACAGTTTCAGCACCCTAGCCTTTTCTATTTATACTTCTACTCATTTCCAAACAGGTTTAAAACATCATTTTGACTTTTCCAGAAAAAGTCAACTGTGTCCAAATTTTGTCTTTTTGCCCATTTTATGCTTCGACGATGTATAACCTGATTGACATTTAACACACATAAAATATACGGTTTGACCAGCAAGTGAAGTTAAGAGATTCTAATTAACAGCCTCAATGATGTACATTTCGGCCTTAATCAAACTCAAAAGTTTTGTAAACATTTCTCATAAATAAGGTGTTATCCATAACACATAACCATCCATAATTTAATTATTAGAGATTACTCATTGAAATTCTTCATACCATTTGAATTAAGTCAAATCCTCGACATTTCTGTTTTAACAAAGCCATTAGAAGACCATAACACTAGGAAAAATTCATTTTCCAATATAACAATCGGTGAACTTCCACCATCATCCAACAACACCCATCACTCCTATGGTGATTTCACAACCAACATAAAACACAACATTTCTGTAATAACAGTTAATGGAAATAACAACTGTGCTATCAACACAATAAGGCACAAGAAATCCATGATTTTGCAATTTCATTCCGTTATAATCATTGCCATAAATTATCAGCTACACGAGCCAAATACATATGCACACGAAGAATCTCCAACACATTACCCTAACCTGGGGTTTTCCACTAATCCAAAACAAATCTCATTCTGGCTTTCCAACCACATACCCCAGACTCAATGCTTACAAAATCATTCAAAGGCACCCATAACCTATCAACCTTTATACACAAGCCCAAGCTTTCCTCAAGGTGACTACTTGTCAACCAAAACCTGACTAATCAACTCGATAAACCAAACACTGATGTGCTACTCAACACCATTTACTCCAAAAAAAAAAAAAAAATGGAATTCCACACACAATCTCCCATATTTTAGAATCTCACCAGATTTCTCAAGATCAAATCACACCATCATTGTTTCTAAGGAAATCATCACCCCGATGCCTACATAGTAAGCCTGCCTTTACACCTCAAACTCAAGACCGACATGGTCAACATCAATCACACAATCCCTCATACATAAATCAATTTTGACCGACGTTACCCTTATTACCCTGAAAACACAAACCGTTCTTCCTTCCAAGGGATACTTCTAGCATCTACTCACAAGATTCTCCTCCTACTCATAAACTCCACCCAACATCTACTAACACCACTAACCCATTTCACCCACACATAATTACTAATTTACAACAAATCACAACACGAACACTACCCCTATTCAAGATTGATAGAATCACAACGAACTCACTAACCAACAAAACCCAAGACACTAAACAATACACCAGTACCATTCCCACTAACCGAGATACAAATCTCACACTCCCTCAGACATTCTCACATAACTTCGCCAATACCACAAAACTCTAAAGCCTCATATTCTCTTAAACTCAACACAACCAGAGCCTTATAATTCGACCCTTCAGATACCACCACACCAATCACATTAACCCATGGATTCTTCGTTCTCAACAAACAACTTTCAAGCTAAACAAGGCTCACAAGCCATCACATATCTATCTCATAATTTAATACCAAACATACAACAACACCAGGATCATCGATCCCATTAACAACTTCTCACTACATATGTATAAAAGAGAGTTCGAAATTCCATGCATGCCCCCCCAAATACATGAGGATAAACAAACAACAATATATATATATATGCAATACATAATCATGATGTCTCAACATCCAACATTACATTGGTCAACAACAAAAAGATTCACATATTAAATCACCGGCCTCTAATACAAAAGCCCCTCTTCGGGGTAATACTGTTGTGTTAGTTAATAAGTCGACCCTCACGAGGCTCTCGAAGCCTGGCCTGCCCGTTTCTGGTACTGATACCACCCTCGACTGGACTGATAAGACTGAGTCTGACTAGGTTTCGAAACACTCGAAGAATTCACACGCAAAGGGCATAAACGTCTAACATGGCCCAGCTGACCACAATCAAAACAAACAGAAAACTCCCTACTCTGAGACTGTGAAACTTGAACCTCTCTGGACCTCCCAATAGAAGAGTCCGAAACCCCTGACGAAGATAAGGATTGAGCCTGGGACTGAGCATGTACTCGCTTCTACCTCTTATTGAGCCTAGAGTGTTTATAAACCGCATGAGTTGCCAAGATGGCCTCAACATGGGCCGCTGCCTCAACTAAAGCATAGTAATTTTTCCATAGGGATCCAGCTACTTTCTCTCAAATATCATTACACAACCGCCTCTCGAACTCAAAACAACGGCGCTCCTCTGTTGTCACCAACTCTGGAGCAAACCTTGACAAACTAGTAAATCGCATCTCAAACTGTGCCACAGGAATAGCATCCTGACGCAACTTAACAAATTGTTTCCTCAACCTTTTTGGAGCAGAAGGAGGGAAATACTTGGCCAAAAAGGCCTCGGTAAAAGCAACCCACGTGTTACCTACAATATTCTTAGCATACTTCCACCAATAACCTGCATCTCCCTTCAATTGGAAAGTTGCCAAAGAAATCCTCAACTCCTTATTCTCGACTCTGAGCATATCAAGAGTCTTGGTAATCTGCTCTAACCAATCCTCTGCCTCCAACGGTTTAGCCTCCCCCACAAACTCCAGTGGATTGGAGCGAAGAAAACTCCTTGGTAAGCTTGAGGGTACACCTGTTGTCACCCTCAGTGCGAGCTAGAGCATCCTGCACTGCTCTCACAATCTCGCGTGCAACTTCCTCGCCGACAGCCGATGCTGCGACGGTTGGTGCCAAAGGAACTGTTGTGCCTCTACCGGCACTCCTACTACCCATCCGTCCTTTATTCCCTCGTGTAGACATCCTATAAAACCCAAAAACAAAACCAAACTTAGTGCACCACACAACAGCCTTCCTCAAGGCACACTTAACACCCTAAAGTTACAAGGCAAACCTAGCCTCGAAACACACATTTGTATTACATATAAACAACTAAACACCTAAACACATAATCGAATCAAGTCCACAAAGATAGCCACTCATCCCGGAACTCTCAAGGAACTCCTATCAGAAACCATGTTAATCAGGCATGTTTCTAATAAGACCTCAAAGCAAGTTCATCGGCTACAAGTACTATCCAAGAAACTTAATCCCATGCTCACATAAATGCAACATACAAGTCCTAACCTTTATGCTAACTATATGCAATGTCCTCACCACACGTAGCAAACCCCGTGTGGTCAAAACCATTTCCCACGAGCCCAAAGTATTCGAACCCGGCTTGCTTTGATTCCAAGTTGTAACACCCGACTTTTATTACTCGAAACCATTACCAGATTCATTAATTTAATTCAATTTTAGAGATAACATACGGAAAACTCTTTACATCAACGAGTAAGAATAGACAAAGATTCTCTCATCCGAATATAAATTAAATACAACATGAGCATAACTAATTAAATTGCCTGTAGGCTTACATCTTTAAAAGTAAAGGAAAGGGGTTAACCCTTTTACATCTATGGCATTCCGCCCACAATTAAAAGGCCCTGTGGCCAACAGGTAAAGAAGATCCCTGACCTTGAAACACTTCTCGATGTTCACCTGAAAAAGGATTAGCAACGTGGGATGAACATAAAGTCCAGTAGGGATCTCAATATGATCCTAAGCAATAACAACTTACAGATAGCTATGATCATGAATGCTTAGTCTCATACTATAATAACAATGGTGACAGTTTATATAGAAATATGCGTTTATAAGAACTTTTCTCAAAATCATTCATTTCATTCACCAATGTAAGAAATTCACTTTTTTTTTCTTCTTGTTACCTTTTTCCAAAATTCATATGACAATAACAAATTCTAGAAAAACCAATTTCACCAAGCCCATTATGTTTCCTCTCACTCTTCAGACTTGCACTTGATTTGCCTTTTCAAAACATGTTCACAAGTATTCAATATCCTTCACATTATTTACAATCTCAATATAGTATTTTCGTCCGTTTCCAACACATTCATATCTATACATGCATACCTTTAGTACAAAAGGAAACAACAATTAACCAACAAGTATCTAATCAACAAATGAGACAACTCCGCCTTCCAAAACTATAACCATCATAACCCATGACGTACCTAGATACACTGAGGCGATAATAATAGATAAGTTCTGCTCTACCTGCCTTGAGCACAGTAAGCCGAGGATACACCTTTCCACAATGACATGCCAATTTACCAGACACAAGTTGGTAGGTAGTGGTACCTCTGCCAAGTTCTCCAGGCACTAGCTGGAAGGTACTGGTACCTCTGCCAAGTTCTCCAGGCGCTAGCTGGAAGGCACTGGTACCCCTCATTCTAAGCGCGGTATACGTTACCAATCATTACAACATGACAAAGTACGACCAACAAGTGTAATGCATACACATAAACTATTCAACAAATTACCACCAACACAAGTGTAATGCATACACAACAATGTCATCCTCCACCGATGACCAAGGACAAAACCTCTAAATGTATGTATTCAACACACGTATTATAATAATTCAACTCTCATGAGATTATAAATCCAACCTCAAGTTAATTTATGAAATTCACATAGTGTTATCATTTCATTCTTCCATTTCGAAAATCAATTCTCTTATTTTCCAAGTTAACATACTCCACCCCTTCATCCCAATTCGTTCTTTTTATTTCACAAAAACTAACTCCATGGATATCAAAGCCATAATCCAACTCAATTTAATATGTTCAATCCAAAATAATTTCAATGCCATAGTTAATTCTCCTTTTTAGCTATTAACACATTTACACAACCCATAATAACAATTCACCCACATTATTCAACTTTACCCCTTTTTAATTCACCAAGTCAAAACATTAAATTAGGGTTTTTTCTTCTTTCAACATAAACATGCTAGATTACTTCCCAATTAACCCAAAGGGCCATCAATTGAACAATTTCATTCTCAAATAACAAACCCTAGGTTCTCTCTCATGACTTTCAAAGAAATCCACAATGGATATGATTTTAATGCAATACAAATCTACCACATATCTATCTATAGATGAGTATTGAAAAGGATCAAGGAAATCCCTACCTCAAGAGTAGAAGCCCAAAGGAGATAAAGAAGGACTCCAAAAATGCCCAATCTCAGCTTTGCTCGGATCAAAAGGAAGCCCACAAGGTGCTCTAACTCTTTAACAAAGGAAGTAGGGTAGTGAGGTGCTTAGAACAAGGGGTATTTGTAGAGAGAGAGAGTTTTAGGGAGAGAGGCAGCCGGATTAGGGTTTGGAGTAAAAAGGAAATCAAAAAGGGATGTAAAATCACGCTGCTACGAACTGATATATGTGGGGCTCGCTCGAGCGAAGGATTCATTGCTCGTGCGATCAGACACAAAAGAGCCTCGTTCAAGCGCAAGAGGCGTCGCTCGAGCGAACAATGCAAAGCTTTAGGTCTGCAACGTAGAAGTACGCTCGAGCGCAAGAATTCTCGCTCGAGCAAAGGAACACATACCACAGGGCTCGCTTGAGCGCAAGAAAGCTCGCTCGAGCGAAGGGCACCAACCTTCAGGTCTTACAGAGACACAGACACACACTCGAGCGCAAGAGTTCTCGATCGAGTGAAGAGACACACCACACAAAGCTCGCTTGAGCGCAAGAAGCCTTGCTTGAGCAAAGAAACCAAATCCTGGGCAGCAACCTTTTGTTCCAAACTTATCCAACACATCCCACAACTCAAATACAAAGAATAAAGGATAGAAATAAGGTATAGACAACGACATACAAGGACGGAACCCGAGTCTGGAATACAATAAATGACGGGAAAAAACCGGGGTCGCTATATCTGCCAACCAAGAAGCAAGGAAAAAGAAAGGAAATGAGGGAGGAGAGAGAGGGCCACGTGTTGCTTTCAAAATTATTATTATTATTGTTATTATTATTATTATTATTTTATTTATTTTTATTTTTTTTCAAATCAATACAAATATCTATCTATACATATACATCTACATATATCAATTAAAAGTATATTTCAACATCATTAATGACAAAAAGGATATAATATTTTCTCACCACAAAATATATTTCGTTTAATGGTGCACATTATAAATATTTGTAACTCTCTCAAGATTATAAAATAAATAATAATAACAATAACAACAATAATACATGATTACAAATTAGTCATGATTCAATCAATTGGGTCCAAAATGAATGGAGTTTAATAATTTAAAATAAATTTCCAACTGAGATTAAAGTATAAATCAATTTTACAAGACTTAAAATGGTCCCCACCATTAACATAATTAAATATGAATCAAAATGATTAAGTATGAGCTAATCAAATAATCCCTGGAAATTAAATTTATATCTCATTTATTACTCAAGACCCAAGAATTACTATAACCAAAACTAAAAATATTTGCCAAGCAGGCCTTACGAAGTCGAAATGAAGAAGTAATATAATTTATTTTTTTTACCAATTTAAATAGAATGGTTTACGACACCACAACAATAATAATAAGGGCAAATTCAATTTGATTCAACTCATTATAACCTACTCTACAATTATTTCACACTCAACCACATTCTCCAAATAAACACTCTATAATGACTTCTTCTCTTCCCCAGTATTTTCCTTTAATCAAATTATTATTATTATTTTTTTAACTTTTACTTTTACTTTCTTCCTCTAGTTGTACAATGTTTTTCTCTTTTAAAGAAAGTACAAAAGTGTTTAATTCAATTATGGCAAAAGACGTACAAACCAATAGAAGGCTATCTTTTATTTCTCTTCGACGGTAAGTGATTTAAAAGTTTTCAATTTTTATATTCTCAATGATTGAAATTTTTGCTTATTTGTTTTTTTTTTTTTAGTTATAAATATTGGTTATTTTTTTCTTCTTCTTCCCTTTTACAATCATTCTATTGCATGATTTTTTATTTATTTATTTATTTTTAACTTTTTGATTTTTCAGAGAATGCAATTGAGTATTGAAGATGCCCAAATGGATTGAAGAAAAATGAGAAATTGAGGAAGAAAGAGATGTAATAGAAGAAGAACAATTATTTTGTTTAGAGATTGAGAGAGAGTTCTTTTGGGGCCAAAATTTGGAGGTTTTGATTGGGTTTGCAGAGGAAGTACAAAAGCAAAGTACAGACTCATACAAGAGTTGGCTATTTGATGAGTGATTATGTAGAATTTACTTTTATAGAATTCATAGCCTATTTATTTTTTTCTAGGTTGTTATACACAAATTTATATAATTTTTTTTTTCAAAGATTGTCTTATAACTTATATACATAACTTTTTTTCCGGCTTATTTTAAACTTTGTGTTGTTAAAAAAGAAATAACTTTTCAAGTAAATTACTTATCAACATTTATATTTTGTTTCTCTTTGACTGTAAGTGAATTAAAAACTCTTTAGTGTACTTTTCCCAAATGTGACAATGTAGTGGGTATAATGTGATACTCTAAAAAAATTAAAAACTCTTCGTGTACTTTTTTCAAATGTGACAACGTGGTGGGTATGATGTGACACTCCAAAAAACTAAAAACTCGTTAGTATACTTTTTCTAAATGTGACAACGTGGCCCAAATGTGACAATGTCTCCTGTATGATGTAACACTTCAAAAAAACTAAAAACTTATTAATGTACTTTTTCCAAATGTGACAAAATATATTGTCACATTAATTCTTTTCAGCATACATTTTAACCTCCTTTGCACATACACAAAATATAGAAATGTTATAAAAAAAAAAGTATAAACAATCAAACAACAAAAAAAGTAAATTAAAAGAAGAATAAAAATTTATACTATTATACTATTATATTATATTAAATGAGCCCCTACCTTGGTTTCTTAAAGTTTTTGCTATGTGGCATTTACATAATTTAAAAAAAAAAAAAAAAAAAAAACCTACTCTACAATTATTTCTCACTCAACCACATTCTCCAAATGAATACTCTATAATTACTTCTTCTTTTCTGCAATAATTTCCTTTAATCAAATTATTATTATTATTATTATTTTGCTTTTACTTTTACTTTCTTCCTCTAGTTGTACAATATTTTTCTCTTTTAAAGAAAGTACAAAAGTGTTTTATTCAATTATGGCAAAAGACGTACAAACCAATAGAAGGCTATCTTTTATTTCTCTTCGACAGTAAGTGATATAAAAGTTTTCAATTTTTGTATTCTGAATGATTGAAATTTTTGTTTATTTTTTTTGGGTTATAAATATTGGTTATTTTTCTTCTTCGTCTTCTTCCCCTTTTACAATCATTCTATTACATGATTTTTGTTAATTTTATTTTTTTAACTTTTTGATTTTTCAGAGAATGCAATTGAGTATTGAAGATGCCCAAATGGATCTAAGAAAAATGAGAAATTGATAAAGAAAGAGATGTAATAGAAGAAGAACAATTATTATGTTTAGAGATTGAGAGAGACTTCTTTTGGCGCCAAAATTTGGAGGTTTTGATTGGGTTTGTAGAGGAAGTACAAAAGCAAAGTGCAGACTCATACAAGAATTGGCTATTTATAAGTGATTATGTAGAATTTACTTTTATAGAATTCGTAGTCCTATTTATTTTTTTCCAGGTTGTTTTACACAAATTTATACAATTTTTTTTTCAAAGATTGTCTTATAACTTATATGCATAACTTTTTTTTTCCAGATTATTTTAAAAGTTTGTGCTGTTTAAAAGAAATAACTTTTCAAGTAATTATTTATCAACATTTATCTTTTGTTTCTCTTTGACTGTAAGTGATTTAAAAACTCCTTAGTGTAGTTTTTCTAAATGTGACAACGCGGTGGGTATGATGTGATACTTCAAAAAAAATTAAAAACTCCTTAGTGTACTTTTTTCAAATGTGATGTGACACTCCAAAAAAACTAAAAACTCGTTAGTGTATTTTTTCTAAATGTGACAACGTGACCCAAATGTGATAATGTAGCGGGTATGATGTAATATTTCAAAAAAACTAAAAACTCATCAATGTACTTTTGCCTAATGTGAGAACGTAGCGGGTATGATGTGAGATTACAAAAAAACTAAAAACTCATTCGTGTAGTTTTTCCAAACATGACATATGACCCTCTAACGTGGTGGTATGATATGACACTACAAAAAATTAAAAACTCTTTAGTGTGCTTTTTCCAAATGTGACACTCTAACGTAGCTGGTATGATGAAACCCTAAAAAACTTGTTAGTATACTCTTTTCTTTTTTTTTTCTTCTCCAAATGTGACAGTCTAATGTGGTTATAGCAATTCTGGTTTAAGACCCGACCCATTTGATATTCTGGATTCGGGTTTCTTGGTTTTGTATTGTCATTTTCGTCTTGTTCCTCTTTTCCCTCATTGAGTTTGCCTATTGGGATGTGTCGGTTGTGTTTGAAATATGTTGGTAGCTTGTTTTTTTAAAACTTTGGTTTCCCAAATTTTGACCTCTACGCTTGAGTGTAGCTTCTTACGCTCGAGCGGTCTTTACAAACTCTCAATACTTTTGCCAGTTTGCAAAACTACTGGGAGAGTGTATTCTACACTCGAGCGGCCCTTCTTGCGCTCAAGCGTTGGTCTGCTGTCTGCAAAACTATTAGGAGTGTGTATTCTACCCTCGAGCGAAGCTTCTTGCACTCAAGCGGAACAACTTATTGTGTCTGGACGCTCGAGTGACACATCTTGCACTTGAGCGGACTATGCGTATATCAGTTCGTCAAAATCACTTTTTACATCTCTTTTTTATCTCTTTCTCTCTCAAAACATTTCAAAACCCTAAATCTAGAGTTCCTCTCTTTAGAACTTACTCTCTCTATACAAATACACCAAGATCTACCCATTTCTCCACCCTACTCCCTTTGTTAATAAGGTAAAGCTCACCTAGAGCTTCGTTCTCATCCGAATAGAATTGGATTTTAGCTTCCTTGAGGTTTCTCCACTCTCTCCTTGGTCTTCTAGCTTTGAGGTAGTCTACACTCTTTTATGATTTTTAACTTAGCTATTTGTTTTTCCTAAACAATCTTGTGGTTTTGGAGGATTTTGAACAAACCTAGGGTTTTGATTTAAAATCAAAAGAGGAGTTTTCAAATGGATGTATGGAAAATGGTTATGGAAGTGGAAATGAGGTCGAGTTGTGATAAAATTATTAATTTTGATACTTGGAATGGATTTTGGAAGAAAAAGGGATTTTGCCCTAAATGTTTCAAAAAATTATTTTGTACAAACAAAATTAATGTTGGAAATGTGAAATTGGATGGATATTGACATGGATGGTGGAGTTGGATATGTATTATGACTCACCTTGAAGTTTGTAAAGTTTATCTATATTGGAGATTTTATATATGTTTAGAAATATTTGTTTTGAGCTATCGGTAGAGGATAGCTATGATTGTTGTAGAAATTGCATGAGGATTAGGTGAATTGAAACTAATGTCTCATCCATGTGCATTGAACATTGTTGCTCATTTAATACATTGCATATGTATATGAAGTTGAGAAAAAGTGGTAAATGTTGGAAAGAGGTGTGTATCACCAAATTAAGTTGGCCTGTGTGTCTAGGGTGAAAATCCTGAAAAATATGTGTATACATGGGTGCCGATTGCTGCGGATGAAATATTCATAAAATGGCAATAGTAGCGCCTCTATAGGCTACGTTTACATGGGTACCGTTTGACAGTTTTTGGCAGACAAAATATCAGTGAAAGGTTGTACTAGTTTGAGAATTCCCCATTGCTTTCTACTCTAAAGAATATGATTTGAGAATTGTGATATAAACTGAGCATGGCATAGTTTTTGGGAAAGAAAAGTGAAACGTTTTGACATGAGCATCGCATATGCATTTCACCCTTATATCTTTGTTAAGATTCATATATTGTGTTGGATTGTTTCTACTGGGCTTTGGCTCACCCTATATGGGAAAATCATTTTCAGGTGTTGGTGATATGACTCTATCAAGGACTTAGCTTGGGAGGATTGTGGAGCTGAAGGCTCAGTTTTGTTATTTTGTATTTAATTTTGTACAAGCCTAGGGCTTTATTCGTATTGACCTTAAGACTCACTTTTGATGTACCCAAGCATTGTCTTGGAAAGTTGTAGCCTTCAGGGCATTTCTATTATCTGTTTGACTTCTATTTCACATTTTTGTTGTTAGCACATGCTATAGATTTAGGGTTAGGACTTATGAATGTATATTCACATGTGTCACCTCTTTTGTACAACTGCGTCTCATATAATGGAATGATCTTATACTCTGATTTATATTATCATTTAATTGTTATTATGGATGGTTTATTGTATTTATTTTAGGGCATTACAACTTGGTATCAGAGCATACTAGGTTTGAATACTTTGGATACGTAGGAAGTGGTTATTACCATAATAGGTTTGTCTCACTTAGCAGAGATGTTGTATGTATAGTATGCTTACGTGATGACATGCTTATATGATTATATGGGTATGAGATTTAATTCCTAAGATATTGATTGGGTCTACGGGTTTCTAGAAGTCCTATTAGAAAAGCACTTGATCACTGCTATTTCTAATTAGAACTCTGGCAATGCCGCGGGATGGTCATTATCTAGGAAGGAAATTCGTATGTGTTTATGTAACTATGTGCTTGTGTGGAGTGAATTACTGTTGTCCACCGTATTGGGATGCGAGTGAGTTAGCTTCGACACATTTGTAAATGTGCTAATCTCTTTTGTTACCTTCATTAGGATGTCAGGATGTGGACGTGGTGGTGGTATGCGTGGTAGGCCTAGAAGGCATGAGGCGCCTTTACTAGATGATATTTCGGCACAAGAGGAAGGAATTGGTTAGGCCAATGTGGCTGAGTCGACTAGTCAGTAGGCTATGGGCACCTTAGCCCACGAAATGGCCGAAGCATTGCGGGAATCCATGGACATTCTCAGGGCTGAGAATCAAGTCTAGGCCCAAGTAGCTGAAGCAGGGATGTCATTCTTGAAGAGGGAGTTCTTCCGGTCCAACTCGGACGAGTTTTTGGGCAACCCTAAAGAGCCTTTGAAAGTTGATGAATGGCTCTAACAAATGGTGAAGACGTTTGAGATGCTCGGCATCAGAGATGGTGGTTTGAGAGTGACCTTGGCATCCTTCCAGCTGAAGGGAGATGCAGTTCAATGGTGAAAGTATGCGTGTGGGCGCATTGGAGTAACTTAGGAGGCTTTCCTCGATGCCTTCCAGGATAAGTTTTTGCCTCTCATTGTGAGAGAGAAGTTGAGGGACCAATTTTCTCAGCTCAAGCAGTTGAGCACACCGGTAGCTGAGTTTGAGGCCGCATTTACTAGTTTGTAGAGGTTTGTATCGGAACTCGTGGTGACTGAGGAGCGTCATTTAGAGTTCGAGAGGAGATTGAGGACCAGGCCCATGTTCAAAGTAGTCGGGTCAATGATCAAAGATTATGGACGCCTTGTGGAGGCGGTAGCTCATCTTTACACCGTGATGCAGATAAAGAAGGAGCGGATGAGGGGCTCTAGGAGGAGTCGGGATGTTCAGGGGGACAGTAAGAAGCAGAGAGGTTCTAACTCACAACAGTCCCAGGGAGCTCAGTCGAGGTTGACTTTTCCAATATCGAGTTTGGGTTCTGGAAGAGGTGGTCAAGGAGATTTCACTTGTTTCAAGTGTGGTCAGTTGGGCCACAAGTCTCTAGCTTGTCCGTAGAGAGTAGGAGGGCAGCGATCTGCATCGTTTTCGGCTCGTTCTCAGAGCTAGAGTCAGGAGAGAGGGCAGCCACTCACTTGTTATCAGTGTGGGTAGGCAGGGCACATGAAAAGGTTTTGCCCTCGGTTGAGCGGCACACCTGGTACGTTTGGTTCAAGGTAGACACTGAGCCACCAGCTTGCACAGTCAGCACAGGCCTCAAGTGCAAATCAGGGAGCCTCTTCAGCTCAGTTAGTACATCTGGCTTATGCTCCGAGGGATGAGCAGGTAGAGTAGAGACATTTAGGGCCTGTGTATGCTGTTATCGCGCCAGACCTAATACCAGTGCCTTCGGTAGTGAGAGGTACTTTCTTGTTATGCAATTCTATTGCTGATGTATTGATTGATATGGGTGCATCCCATTCATTTATCTCACCTGCATTTGCATCTGTTTTGGGGTTAGAATTAGCTCTACCAGCATCTCCTCTCAATGTAGAGTCACCTATTGATGGTGAGATTGTTTTGGAATAGGGGTGTCGGGGTTGTGACATAGAGGTTGCCGGTCATTGACTTTCTTTTGCACTTATGTTAATTGATACGTCAAGTTTTGATACTATTTTGGGTATGGATTGGTTATTATCGTATCAGGCTGTCGTAGATTGTTACCGTCAGAGGGTTACTATATGTACCTTGAGTGATGATTATTTTTATTTCATGGGGACAGCGCCAATAGAGTTTTATCACCGGTGTATGATTCACGTGGTCAGAGTGAGCTTAGTTGTCTTCTTGCAAACTTCTTGGGTAGTGAGTGTGATGAAGTCCGAGTTGAGTTGCCAAGGGTAGTTTGTGAATACTCGGATGTTTTTCCTGAAGATGTCACTAGTTTGCCGCCTCACCGTGAGATTGAGTTCTTTATTGACTTAGTGCCTGGCACGACACCAATTTCTATGGCACCATATAGGTTTGCATCTACCGAGTTGAGTGAGTTGAAGATTTAACTCCAAGAATTGCTAGATAAGGGTTTTATCTGTGCTAATACTTCACCTTAGGGAGCATCGGCTCTCTTGGCCAAAAAGAAAGATGGTGCATTGCGACTTTGTATGGATTACCGGAAGTTGAACCGGGTAATTGTTAAGAACAAGTACCTGATGCCTCGTATAGATGGTCTGTTTGATCAGTTGAAAAGGTCTTGCTGTTTTTCCAAGATAGACATAAGATTGGGTTATCACCAGTTGAGGGTAAGGGAGGAGGATATCTAGAAGACGGTATTCCGTAGCGGTATGAGTATTATAAGTTTCTAGTGATGCCCTTTGGGCTGACCAATGCACTAGCCGTGTTTATGGATTTGCTTTCCTAGACCGTTTTGTGGTTGTCTTTGTTAATAACATCTTGATTTACTCACCCTCTGAGGAGGAACATGAAGAACACTTGCGGGTAGTACTTGAGTTACTTAGAGCCCACAAACTTTATGCCAAGTTCAGGAAGTGTGAATTCTGGTTGGGAGAAGTAAGCTTCTTAGGCCATGTGGTATCCGGGGGAGAGATGACTATAGATTCATCCAAGATAGAGGCAGTGAAAGATTGGGAACAACCTAAGAATGCTTTTAAGATTCGTAGTTTCTCGGGGTTGGCAGAATATTACCGGCGGTTTGTGAAAGATTTCTCTAGATTAGCCTCACCATTGACTAGACTGACGAGGAAAGGAATCAAGTTTGTGTGGAGTGAGATTTGTGAAAAGTCTTTCTAAGAGCTTAAGGCTAGACTTATCACTACTCCAGTATTGATTATTCTGGAGAGGGATTTTGGCTACTCGGTGTATTACCATGCTTCGCGGGAAGGTTTGGGTTGTGTATTGATGCAAAACGAGAAAGTAGTAGCTTATGGCTCATGGTAGTTGAAAACTCATTAGAGAAATTATCCGACCCATGATTTAGAGTTAGCGACAGTGATCTTTGCCTTGAAGATTTGGAGGCATTATTTGTATGGTGAGAAGTTTGAGGTATTTTTTTGATCATAAGAGTCTGAAATATCTGTTTACACTGAAAGACTTGAATTTGAGGCAGAGAAGGTGGATGGAGTTTATAGAAGATTATAACTTTGAGTTGCATTATCATCCATGGAAGGCCAATGTTGTGGCCGATGCCTTAAGTAGGAAATCCATCAACAGTATAGCTAGCATTGCCATTTGGGAATGGGGGATGTTGGGTGCTATTGGTAAATTTGACTTGCATCTCGGCGAGTCCGTTGAGTCTGTAGTCTTGTTTTCGATGGTTGCACAACCTACGCTTGTGAACCAAGTGATAGAAGCACAGAAGAGTGATCTTGAGGTAGAATCTCTCCGGGATAAGATCTTTAGTGGGAAGGTAGAGAAAGGCTTGAATGTGTATCCCGATTTGAGTGTTAAATACCATGATCGTCTTTTCATGCCAGAGTCTTGTCGAGAGGAAGTACTCTGAAAATTTCACCATTCACGCCTTGCAGTGCATTCGGGAGGCACAAAGATGTATCACGACCTTAGTCGCCAGTTTTGGTAGAGGGGAATGAAGAAGGATGTGGCCGTGTTTGTATCGAGGTGCCTTACTTGTCAACAAGTGAAGGCCGAACATCAAAGGCCAACGGGTTTGTTGCAACCCTTGCCTATAGCCGAATGGAAGTGGGAGCATGTCATGATGGATTTTGCTATGGGTCTTCCTAGGACTCAATGGGGGTAGTGATGCAATTTGGGTGGTAGTTGACCGGTTAACCAAGTCGGTGCACTTTGTGCTTATGCATGTGAGTGACTCGATAGATCATCTTGCTGACCTTTATATTAGGGACATAATGAGGTTACATGGGGTCCTAGTAACGATTGTTTCAGACAGAGATCTGCCTTTTACGGCTTGTTTATGGCAGACCCTACAGAATGCCTTGGGCACGAGATTGACTTTTAGCACTGCGTATCATCCTCAGACTGATGGGCAATCCGAGCGTACTATTCAGATCCTTGAGGATATGCTTCGAGGTTGTGTCCTTGACTTTAAGGGGCCGTGGGAGAGGCACCTACCCTTAGTGGAGTTTGCTTATAATAATAGCTTCCAGTCGAGTATTGGCATGGTGCCGTTTCAGGCATTGTATGGCTGACCGTGTAGATCTCCTATGTGTTGGGCCGAGGTGGGTGATACACCAATGTTGGGCCCAGAGTTAGTCCGAGAAATGACAGAAAAAGTTACACTTATCTGTAAGAGGTTGGTTATTGCCCAGAGTCGCCAAAAAAGTTATGCCGACCGTAGAAGGAGACTGTTATCCTTTGAGATAGGAGACCATATCTTCTTGAAGATATCACCTAGACAGGGTTTGATGAGGCTTGGGAAGAGTGGGAAGTTGTCACCTAGATTTATTGGGCCTTTTGAGATCCTTGAGTGGATTGGAGAGGTAGCTTATCGTTTGGCCTTGCCACCACAGCTTTCCAGGGTTCACGATGTGTTTCATATTTGTATGCTTTGAAAGTATGAGCTGAATCCATTGTTCGTGTTAGATTGGACCGACTTAGAGATAGATGAGGATGCCTCGTATGAGGAGAGACCGGTGAGAGTCTTGGATACTCAAGACCAAGTCTTGCAAGGCAAGACAATTCCCTTAGTTAAGGTATTGTGGCGACATCACGGAGTTGAGGAAGGAACTTGGGAATGTGAGTCGGAAGTTCGTGAAAAGTATCTGGACCTATTTGTTAATGTTTGAGCATGTATTAAAATTTTTGTTATGTTGATTTAATATAAGCATTGTATATGTTTTGGAAATGTGAATTGTATATTCAGTATTAAGAACTTGTTTATCAGGTTGATGAGAATGAATAACTGGTGGATGGGTCATGGTATTGGAATTATTGATTATCATTATTGTAATTGGCTTAAACATAGTTTTAAAGTTTGATTCGTAAATTCGGGGACAAATTTCCTTAAGGGGGGGAGGTTATAGTGATTTTGGTTTAAGACTCGACCCATTTGATATTTTGGATTCGGGTTTCTTGGTTTTGTACTGCTGTTCTCTCCTTATTCCTTTTTTCCCTCCTTGAGTTTGCCTATTGGGATGTGTCGGTTTTGTTTGAAACAGGTTGGTAGCCTGTTTTTTTTAAAACTTTGGTTGCCCAGATTTTGATCACTATGCTCGAGCGGTCTTTGCAAACTCTCAGTACTTTTGCAGGTCTACAAAACTACTGGGAGAGTGTATTCTATGCTCGATCAGTTCTTCTTACGCTCGAGCGGCCTTTCTTGCGCTTGAGTGTTGGTTTGCTATCTGCAAAACTACTGGGAGTGTGTATTTTGCACTCGAGTGAAACTTCTTGCGCTCAAACGGAACAACTTATTGTGTTTAGACGCTCGAGCGACACATGTTGTGCTCGAGCGGATTGTACGTATATCAGTTGGTAAAAGTCACTTTTTACATCACTTTTTCATCTGTTTCTCTCTCAAAACATTTCAAAACCCTAAATAAAGAGCTCCTCTCTCTAGAACTTACTCTCTCTCTACAAATACACCAAGATCTACCCATTTCTCCACCCTACTCCCTTTGTTAAAAAGGTAGAGCTCACCTAGAGCTTCGTTCTCATCTGAATAGAATTGGATTTTGGCTTCCTTTAGGTTTCTCCACTCTCTCCTTGGTCTTCTAGCTTTGAGGTAGGGATTTCCTACACTCCTTTATGATATGGATTTGGAGGATTTTGAACAAACCTAGGGTTTTGATTTAAAATCAAAAGAGGGGTTTTCAAATGGATGTATGGAAAATGGTTATGGGAGTGGAAATGAGGTTGAGTTGTGATAAAATTATTGATTTTGATACTTGGATTGGATTTGGAAGAAAAAGGGGCTTTGCCCTAAATGTTTCAAATAATTATTTTACATAAATAAATAGAATTAATGTTAGAAATATGAAATTGGATGGATACTGATATGGGTGGTGGAGTTGGATACGTATTATGACTCACCTTGAAGTTTGGAAAGTTTATCTGTATTGGAGATTTTATATCTGTTTAGAAATATCTGTTTGGGCTATCAGTGGAGGATAGCTATGATTGTTGTAGAAATTGCATACGGATTAGGTAAATTGAAACTAATGTCTCATCCATATGCATTGAACATTGTTGCTCATTTAATACATTGCATATGTATATGAAGTTGAGAAAAAGATGTGAATGTTGGAAAGAGGTGCGTATCACCAAATTAGGTTGCATGTGTGTCTAGGGTGTAAGTCCAGAAAAATGCGCCTATACATGGGTGCCGATTCTCGCGAATGAAATATTCGTAAAATGGCAATAGTAGCGCTTTTATAGGCTACGTTTACATGGGTACTGTTTGACGGTTTACCGTGGACGAAATATCCGTGAAAGGTTGTACTGGTTTGACCATTCCCCCTTCTTTTCTACTATAAAGAACACGATTTTAGAGTTGTAATATAAACTGAGCATGGCATAGTTTTTGGGAAAGAAAAGTGAAACGTTTTGACATGAGCATCGCATATGCATTTCACCCTTATATCTTTGTTAAGATTCATATATTGTGTTGGATTGTTTCTACTGGGCTTTGGCTCACCCTATATGGGAAAATCATTGTCAGGTGTTGGTGATATGACTCTACCAAGGACTTAGCTTGGGAGAATTGTGGAGCTGAAGGCTCAGTTTTGTTATTTTGTATTTAATTTTGTACAAGCCTAGGGCTTTATTTGTATTGAGCTTAAGACTCACTTTTGATGTACCCAAGCATTGTCTTGGAAAGTTGTAACCTTCAGGGCATTTCTATTTCACATTTTTGTTGTTGGCACATGCTATAGATTTAGGGTTAGGACTTATGAATGTATATTCGCACGTGTCACACCTCTTTTGTATAACTGCGTCTCATATAATAGAAGGATCTTACACTCTGATTTATATTATCATTTAATTGTCGTTATGGATGGTTTATTGTATTTATTTTGGGGTGTTATAATGGTGGGCAAGGGCCTCATTAAAGGATGCCATGAATACATTTCAAAAAGGGACATTCATTCATTCATATAAAATAACATTTCAAAACATCTTTCGAACATTCTTTATAAGGATATTACTCACAGTGGGTTAGATCAATACTAGGCCCCAGGTGTCCACCTACACCTATCACATAACACCAATACACATTGAAGCACACGTTCAAAATGAGTAACCTATCTTAATTTTTCTCTTATGTGTGTTTCTAGTTCATTGTATGATTGAGGATGTTCAAATGTGGCTTAAGAATGCCTAAATGGGCATGAGGATGCAATTATGTAGTCTCAAGTGTTAGTCAAAAATTGCTGAAACATGGCCTTCGCTTGAGCGTACACTTGGTCGCTCGGGCCGTCTGTAAAGAGTGCAAAAGTATTGGATGCTCGATTTTTATGCTCGACGGTTGCTTGATAGTTGCTCGAGTCAAGTGTTGAACAAAAGTACATTCGCTCGAGTGCACACTTAGTCACTCGAGCCAACGGCCAAATGTCGGTAAAAATACTGGATGCCTTCCATGTTCACTCGAGCCACGGTTCATTCGCTTGAGCGAACAGTGTGAATTTTTGATTTTCCAGATTTGTGTTTAAAGTTCAAAACCAATGCTCTCATGTTCAAAATTTGTATGGTTGGTCTCAAATGCTTAGAAACAATTTATAAAACATGTACCTTTGGAAATTATGAAACCATGATCCCAAATTCTTTCCCAATTTTTCAAAACAAAGCTCAAAACATCACGTTCTTGACATACATGTAACAAACTCAACTGTTTTCTTTCTAAAACATGTTTATATGAAAGGTTTAGTGCAAAACCATGAAGAACTTCAAAAAATAACCCAAGTAATGCCCATGCATGTATGAATTTAGAAGAAACTAAGTTCAAAAGTAAAGAATTATGCGTGCATCTACACAATTCACTTGCATTCACTAAACTCTTGTTGATTCTAGCTCATTTCTTTCAATTACATGCAAATTGTCCTACAAATTGGTGAATTCATCTTCCTACATGGTTTAACTTCACGAATTCTAGGTTAGAATCATACCTAGAGCTTGAATTTAGCCTCAATTAAGCTTAATCTTTACAACCTTCCTTGGTTTCTCTTGAATTGTTCTTCTTCTCTCTCTAAAGTGTTGAATTCTCTCTCTAGCTCTCAAATTTTCAGCACAAAGTTGATGTAAAATGAAGTCTAAGCATATTTAACAAATATATATGGTGATTAAGGCCTCACTAACCACCTATGCTTAAGGCTAATCAAGTGGGCTTAAATATAATCAATTATGATTATTTTATTATAATTATTTTGATCTGAATCAAATTTTATATGATTCTAAAAATTCCAACTAGTTTATTGAATGAACCAGTTTTGGTTTCTGAAGTTGTTTGGGCTTTTAATTTCGAATTCTAAGTCTACAATTAAACAAAAAATTCACATACAAACAGATAAGTTTCTAATAAACACAAAATTATGCAATTTATGTCCAATCAATACTAGATAAAAATAATATGGAGGTTGAGGTCATTACAGTCTTCCCTCCTTAAGAAGTTTGGTCCTCTAAACTTAAGTTGCCTCCATTTGGAAACAGATACGGGTACCGTTGTTGCATTTCTTCTTCTTTTTTCCATGTAGCCTCTTTCTCGTAGTGTTCCTTCCATTATACTTTCACCATTTGGATAGATTTGTTCCTTAGTTGCTTCACTTGCCGGTCAAGGATCCGTACAGGCCATTCCTCGTATGTCATATCATCGTCTAAAGCTATTCGGTGGTAGTCAATTATATAAAACGGATTTACGAGATACTTGCGAAGCATTGATACATGAAAAACGTTGTGCATTTGCTCCATTCCCAGCAGTAAAGCAATACGATAAGCAACAGGGTCAAGCCTTTCCAAAATTTGAAATGGCCCGATATACCGCGGAGTTAGTTTCCCTTTTCTACCGAATCTTGTTTGCCATTTCATTGGTATCACTCGAATAAACACATGATCTCCAACTTCATACTTCAAATCTCTCATTTTCTAATCAACATAACTTTTTTGTCGGCTCTGGGTAGTCTTGAGCCTCTGTTGGATGATCTTTATCTTTTCAGTTGTTTCTTGCACAAGTTCAGATTTGTATAAAGCTCTATCACTAACCTCGGTCCAGTAAATCGAAGACCTATACTGTCACGACCCCATTCTGCTCCTAATAGAATGATGCCGTGATGACTAGTAATCTGAGATTATTGAAGGCCAACTTAAAAAGATTCACACAAACAAACTATATATATGGGGCATACATGTGCGAAAGCAATAAATTTAAATCTAATTAGTCCATAAGAGCTATGCATAAATTAAACGAAATGACATACATATTAACATGTTTTATAACTTGAATAGAAAATAAAATAAACTTAATATTACATCTTGATCAAAAGGCTTCTCAAGTCAAAACATACAAGGCAAAGGATCTACAAAATTAAGAAGCATAATCTTCAAGATGCTACAAAAACAAGAACCAAAACATCTTCCAAATAAAGCTTAGGCAACATCGCCTTCTTGTTCATCACCTACATATATATAAGAGAGAGGGGTGAGCTGAAAACTCGGTGAATGATATAAGTAATAAAAGTTTGAATGAATGATATCCGAGATTTTATCAAAACAATACATATCATAGCTTGTAACAAAATCAAATGATGAACCGAGTTCATCAATCAAAGGCTTTCAAAGTTTCAAGGGATGTTTACTAACATCTACATAATACAAAAGGTGACATTCATTAACAAAACAAAGGAATAACCGACCCAGAATCGATTAGACAAGCCCACCCGTTAGTGACAAAGGAGATATCTAAAACAAAAGTACTAGTTGCATTAAAGTCCCCTAGCACTAAGGACCTTTCAAGAACATCATCAAAACAAACATATTACTTGATACAAAAACTAAGGGATAATCATTCATGCTTGATCAAATACTTTGTCAAAACAATGCAAAGCTTTGATCAAAAAAATTTAACATAACTTTATTAAAAGTACCACTCACAATATCTCTTTGGTAAAGGGGATTAAGGTAAAGATCCAAGACCTACAAGTACATAGTAATTCCATTGAATGCACTTCAAGAAAGTACGAAGATATGCTCAAAGATGGTTATGAAATGCACTCTCAAAACAAGCTTCAAATGAGTGAAATGGATCCCAGCATTTCCTTCCAAAATCAAGTCAAGACAAAGCAAAACATATGTTGAGAGCAAAATCAATGTTTTTCTTCTTGGAAAAGCATGTTGGGTACAAAGCAGGTCTCAGAATGTATGTACAAAGATAAGCTGGGTCAAAATAGCCTAGCTGGAAGAACTCAGGAGATCTTGGTTGAGGTTTCACATCTCTTGGCCGAGTTGTGGTATCCTTAGCCGAGATGTGGACTGCTCGCCCAGGATGTTACAAGGTGTTGGCAAAGGTGTACAGTGGTCGACCTAGGTGTGTAGTGGTTGACCTAGGTGTGCATGCAAGATAGACTAAGGTGCAAGTGATCATGCAAGCGAGGCCAAGGTGAGATGCAATGCTTGGCCTAGGTGTGAGGTCTAGATAAGATTGGGTCTCGGTGACCACACTTTGAGAAATGAAGTCTGGAAATCTACGTTTCCTCTTGAAGAACATGAAGAACATGAATGCTAAAATCATAATTTCTTATTCAAAATATGAGATTTCATGATATGAGTTTAAAAACATGGACCTGGGTACCCATACTTGAAGATTTCATGGAAACAAACACAAGAACATAGAACTTGATTCAAACTTTTGGATCAAAACATGATTTTTTTCAAGAACACAAGAACATCACTTTTTCTCTCTAAAATAAAACTTTAAATCAATGCATGACTCATGAATCATGCTAGATCATGCAATATGATCAGATTAACATAAAGAGCAATAAGAGTAGATCAAGAATCTAACCTCAAATCACAAATCAAATGGTCCAATGTATGAAAATCAAGCTTGAAAATCTAATTCTCACTCTAAGAATTTCTTCTTCTTTTTCCTAGAGCTTCTCTCTCTTCAAGACGAAGATATGGCAAAGATATGGGTTTCTCAACTGCTAACTAACTTAAAACCACTACTGGGACATGTGGCACTATCTGATCAAGTCTTCTAAAAAAGGTGCCAGAATGAAAAGACAAGAGTAGGTCAAAGTGTGTACAACAAGTAAGGTGGCATGGGCACTCTAACAAGGCAAGGATCCTGGATCAAAACAAAGGCTTCGGACAAGTGAAGGATAAGTGAGGTCTTCCTTATCTTGGCTAGGAGTGGTAACACTTGGCCTAGGTGTGACACACCTCGGCCTAGGTCGTACAAGGCAAGGAACAAGATTGCTAGGTTTAAGGATCAAAGATCTTGGATGTGTAAATGATACACATCTCGGCCTAGGTGATGCACACCTCGCCCTAGATGATGCACATCTCAGCCAAGATACAAGGGTGAAGGCGGAGGTCAACCAAGATGGTTCCAAGATGATCCTAAGTGTTGACGCTTAATGGTCTAGGTGTAAGAGATTCAAGGGTGTGACCTAGGCATGAGGTAGCAAAGATAGATGGCCTAGGTTCAACACACAAAGCAAGGAACAAAGCATGGATCTTATACTTAGACAAAACACAACAACACAAAACAAGACATGCTCCCATACTTAGACAAAATATTAAAGTTCACAAGATGCAAGCTTAACAGACCAAAATCATGTAAATTCTTATGAATATGACTCAGGAAAAATGAGAGTTGTTACATATACTTTCTACCATACAATGCCTCACAAGGTGCTATGCTGATACTTGAGTGGAAACTGTTGTTATAAGCAAATTTTGCCAATGGTAGGTAAGTTTCTCAACTGTTCTGAAATTCTAGGATGCACATACGAAGCATATTTTCTAATGTTTGGATAGTTCTCTCCATTTACCCACCGATTTGTGGATGAAAAGTCGTGCTAAATCTCAGTTCTATGCCTTTAGCTTGTTGCAAACTCTTCTAAAATCTATAAACGAATTTAGGATCTCTATTTAAAACTATAGACACTGGAAATCCATGTAGTCAAATAATTTCATCAATATAAATAGTGACAAGTCTATAGGCATTAAACGAAGTTTTCACAACAAGAAAATGAGCATATTTCATCAATCTATCAACAGTAACCTAAATAGCATTCATACCTCTAGGTGTTCGAGGTAGACCGACAATGAAATCAATGGTTATATGTTTCCACTTCCATTCTAGAATAGGAAGAGAATGAAGCAAACCTGCTGGTTTTTGATGTTTAGCTTTCACTTGTTGGCATTGAAGGCATTTGGAGTTGTAATTAGCAATCTCCTTTGTCATGTTTGGCCACCAGTACATCTGTTTTAATTCTTGGTACATTTTAGTATTTCCTGGGAGCATAGCAAACATTGACTTGTGAGCCTCATCTAGAATTCTTCTTTTCAATTCTATGTCATTAGGTACACAATGCCTTCCTTGAAATTTCAACACTTGATTCTCAATCGTAAAACCCGGTCTAGGCTTGGTTTTGAACTCATAAAAAATATTTTTAAAGAAATCATCATTCCACTACTTTTGCTTGATCTCTTCTATGATTACTGGCTGGGTTGAAATTGCAGTCAATAAACAGTCTCGTTCATAAGGTACTACTTCCAATTCAAGATTTTCAAATTCACGCAGAAGTTCTTTATGATCTATAAGCAAACAAACTAAATTCCCCACATTCTTTCTACTAAGTGCATCGGCTACAATATTAGCTTTCCCTAGGTGATAATGGATTTGCAGGTCATAGTCTTTGATCAATTCAAGTCATCTTCTTTGTTGCATATTTAACTCTTTTTGGGTAAAGAGATATTTCAAGCTTTTGTGATCTGTATATACTTCACATTTTAACCCGTATAAATAGTGACGCTAGACCTTTAATGCAAAGACAACAGTGGCGAGTTCTAGGACATGTGTTGGGTAGTCCTTTTTATGAGGTTTTAACTACTGGGATGCATAAGCAATCACCTTGCCATTCTACATTAAAACACAACGCAACCCTCTATGAGAAGCATCACTAAAAATTACAAATCCTTTAGTACCCGATGGTAGAGTAAGAATTGGAGCAGCAGTCAGCCTTGTTTTCAACTCCTGGAATGCAGATTCTCTTTGGTTTGTCCATACAAATGGCTCTCCTTTTCGAGTTAATTGTGTCAACGGCACAACCATCTCTGAAAAGTCTTTGACAAAACTTCAGTAATAACTTGCCAATACCATGAAACTATGAACCTCTATTATGTTAGTCGGAGTAGGCCAATCTATAATTGCTTCAATTTTCTGCGAGTCAACTGAAATGCCATCACTGTTAATAACATGCCCCAGAAATGTAACCTTATCTAATCAGAATTCATACTTTTTAAGTTTTCCATACAAGTGTTTCTATCTAAGTGTCTGCAGAATTATTCTCAAGTGTCATTCATGGTCATCTTTACTTCTGGAATAAATCAAAATGTCGTCAATAAATACAACGACAAAATCATCCAGGAATGGTTTAAAGACTTTATGCATCAAATCCATAAATGTTGTTGGTGCATTAGTAACTCCAAAAGGCATGACTAAGAATTCATTATGTCCATACCTGGTTCGAAAGGCAGTTTTCTCAATATCTTTAGCTTTGACTTTCAACTAGTGATATCCCGACGTCAAATCAATCTTTGAAAATACTTGGGGCCCCTGTAACTAGTCAAACAAATCATCACTCCGAGGCAAAGGATACTTATTTTTGATAGTTACCTTGTTAAGTTCCTGGTAATCAATACACAACCGGAGTGTGCCATCTTTCTTTTTTACAAACAATACAGGTGCACCCCATGGTGATGTACTTGGTCGAATAAACCCCTTGTCAAGTAATCCCTGCAACTGAACTTTCAATTCTTTTATTTCAGTAGTAGACATACGATATGAAGTTTTGGATATAGGTTGAGTACCCGGTACTATATCAATTACAAATTCAATTTCTCTATTAATCAGTTATCCTGGTAACTCTTCTGGAAACACATCAAGAAAATCCCTTACTACAGAGATGGTATCCAAGGTAATATTCAGGTTTGATCATTTATCACACTACACAAGTACTATTGACATCCCTTACTAATCAATTCATGAGCTTTCATTGCAGGTATTAAGTATGGTGGAGGAGCTACACCATTATCCTCAAAATAAAATTCATCTTGACCCAAAGGTCGAAATATCACTAGCTTAGATGCATAATTAATGGTTGCATAATACTTAGATAGCCAGTTTATACCAAAAATTACATCAAAATGTCTCATATCAAGGGGTAACAAATCAGCATATAAAGTGGCATTTTCAAGTAATAATTCACATGCAGAATACATAGACAAGCACAACATAGATCCCCCCATTGGTGATGCAACACATAATATGTAACTTAAGGATTCCATGGGTCTATTCAATTTATTAGCAAATACCATAGAAATTAAAGAATGAGTGGAACCTGAATCAATCAATACATATGCAGCTTGGCCACAAATAGAAAAGTGTACCTGAAACTACCACCTCTGTGTTTTGAGTATCTCCTGGAATAAGTGAGAACACTCTTCTTTGCCTTACATCACTTTGTGTTGTAGCCTGAGCTGTATTGGGTCTTGTTGCTGGGATTGACCTGGATGAACTTGCAGTGCCTCAGTTGCCAGTCCGTCGAGGTTATGTACAATCTCTTGCCATGTGACTGATTTTCCCACACTGATAGCAAGCTCTCGTGGTACGATAGCACACGTCCCGATGTTTCTTTCCACATATAGCACAATTGGGTTTCGAATTAGCACTTTGGTTTGAGCTTGAGTTACTGGATTTCGATTTCTTGCTCATTGATGATGTTGCTCCCTTACTAAAGTTTTATCTCTTACCTCTCCATTCAAAATTCTGATTGCGAGCGGCTAGGTTTGCCTCTGACATAAGTGCCCTGTCTAACACATCAACACATTTAGGTTGTTTCAAAACATTTATTCTATGAATGATGGAGTCACGGAGACCTCCCTCGAACTTTTTTCCCTTTTTGTAGTTTGTATCAACCATATGTGGTGCAAACCATGCTAGCTCAGTAAACTGAGCTTCATATTCTGCCACTGATTTATTCCCCTATTTTAATAGCTCAAATTGTGTCACTTTTCTGTCCTGAACACACTGCGGGAAGTATTTCTCATGGAAGATCTTTAACAACTAAGCTCAATTAATCCCCCTGTTAGTATCTCGCACTAACATCCACCACCTTCTTGCTTCATCTTCTAAGGTGAAGGCAGCCAATAGAACTTTTTGTGTCTCTGTACACAGAAACACTTCAAACAATTTCTCAATCCCTAACACCCAGGCCTTAGCCTTTAATGGATCAACACCCACATGGAACAAAGGTGGCTTCAACTTTTTAAATTGCTTGGTGAGGGCAATGGTTTTGTCATCTGTTTGATGATCTGGCATCGGTGGTACATGCATTGGTACATGCATCAGTGGTTTTGTCATCTGCATGATCTGTCATCTGTTTGCTGTTGTTGCCATTGCTATTGTTGTCTTAGGCTTTCAGCCATATCGTGCATCATTCTTTCCATCCTACCAAGACGGTTGGAGGTAGACTCGTCCAGTTTATCTTCTCTTATTCTCACCATTATCTATATGAAACTTGTATCATAACAAATACATTGTCTGCACACACATATACATTTACACATTTGCAAAAGTTATCTCATATTGTCATTCAAATGCAATGAATGCAATTCTTAAGTCTTTTCTAGACACCTTATTGCTCAATGGACAAGTGAGTGAGGTATAACTCGTGTTCTGATACCACTCTGTTACGACCCTAACTCGCCCCTAGAGGTTCAGGCCGTGACCGGATAGTAATCCCGGATTACCTTCGATCTCAAAGTCAAATAAATCATAATATAAGAATAGGGCTTAACGGAAATAAAAGCATAAAATAATAATGAGCCATTGAGCAGTGCATACATGCCGAAATCATAAGTAGTAAAAACCAACTTTAACTTCATAAAAATTATATACAATAGTCAAAAGTTAGACTCCTCACCCTACATCATTCATACAAGTTGCAAAATTATCCAAAGAAAGAAGAACAAAACAAGACAAAAGTTGGGTTGACAATGCTTAACTCCTCTCAAGTCCAAGCTCGCCCCTTTACGGAGGCTCTTTCCAAAAGGCTTCAAAAGGGTAGACGCCGAGTTTACTTTAAACGTGATGTTTTGCTTGCTCACCTACATATATATATATATAAGGTAAAGGAGTGAGCTAGAGCCTAGTGAGTAATATCAGTATAACGAAAAACATGTTTATATGAAATGTTGAGTGCAAAACCATGAAGAACTTCAAGAAATAACTCATGTAAAGCCTATGCAAGTATGAATTTTGAAGAAACTAAGTTCAAAAGTAAAGAATTATGCATGCGTGTACACAATTCACTTGAATTCACTTAACTCTTATTGATTCTAGCTCATTTCTTTCAATTACATGCAAATGGTCCTACAAATTGGTGAATGCATCTTCCTACATGGTTTAACTTCATGAATTGTAGGTTAGAATCATACCTAGAGCTTGAATTTAGCCTCAATTAAGCTTAATCTCTAGAACCTCCCTTGGTTTCTCTTGAATTCTTTTCTCTCTCTCTCTTTCTCTCTCTCTCTCTCTAAAGTGTTGAATTCTCTCTCTAGCTCTCAAGTTTTTAGCACAAAGTTGATGTAAAATAAAGTCTAAGCATGTTTAACAATATATATAGGGTGATTAAGGCCTCACTAATCACCTATGCTTAAGGCTAATCAAGTTGGCTTAAATCTAATCAATTATGATTATTTTATTCTAATTATTTTGATTCAAATCAAATTTTAATCAAACTTACCATATGATTCTAAAAATTCTAACTAGCCTATTGAATTAACCAATTTTGGTTTCTGAAATCGTTTGGGCTTTCAATTTCGAATTCTAAGTCGACAATTAAACAGATAATTCACATACAAACAGATAAGTTTCTATTAAACACAAAATTATGCAATTTAAGCCCAATCAAATACTAAATAAAAATAATACGGAGGTTGGGGTTGTTACATTTACACCGCTATTGAAAGGGGTTGTTTGGCCCCGTGGGGCATACCACAGGTCCTGTACCTTATTGAAAGCCTTTCCATCAATACGATCAACTTCTACAGTTGCACGTTGGGTGGTTTTACTTTTTTTTTTTTGGAGATAATTCGAACCGTTCATTTTATTGGGCACTTCATGTATTTCATCCACAAAAAAAAAAAAAAAATAAATTAGGTCAATCCGATAACTGTAATTTGTTCAATTTATTGTTTTTTCTACTAAAATAATGAATGATAATTTTTGTTTTTAAAAACTAAATCATACATTTATTTTATGACAAAAATAATAAATTAAATAAGTTGTAGATATCAGATCGACCTAAATATTATTTTATTTTTTTGGATGAAATGCACAAAATGCTTGACAAAATGAACTGTTCGAATTATCGAAACCGAGCTCGTGATAAGCCATAGGGTCAAACAGCGCCTCCAATCCAGATTTTGGAATGGAGGGAATCCTCCTCCTTGTAGAAAATGCTTATCCAAGTGATCTTGTAGCCACACCTTAGGGTGTGGTGATGAGAAGGTTAAAAATTCAAGTCATCTGAATCTTTCACTTTTTATACATAGAAAAAATCAAGATGGTCAGATATCGATAACTATATGTTTGAATTATATTTGTCTAAAAAAATAAATGATAAATATGATTTCATGAGTAATCATATATATATTTTTTATATTATAAATGTGATTAAAATATATAGTTATTGATGTATAATCATCATAATGTTTTGTATAAATATTTTACTCAATAAATTTAAAAAAATAAACAACTCAAATGTCAATCTCAAAATGAACTCACCAAATTTAAACTGTTCTCTTAAATTGAATGACCAATCTGACTTATATTTATCAACGTTCATACGTAGATAAGGGTTTTGTCCGCCCTAGTACTTTCCGTTGGGGAGCACCGGTTCTCTTTGCCAAGAAGAAGGATGGCGTGTTGCGACTTTGTATTGATTACCAGAAGTTAAATCGGGTAACTGTTTAGAACAAGTACCCATTACCTCGCATGGATGATTTGTTTGACCAGTTGAAGGGGTCTTGTTGCTTTTCTAAGATAGACTTGAGATTGGATTATCACCGGTTGAGGGTAAGGGAGGAGGATATCCAGAAAATGACATTCCGTATGTGGTATGGCCATTATGAGTTCCTAGTGATGTCTTTTGTGTTAACCAATGCACCGGCCTTATTTATGGACTTGATGAACGTAATCTTTTGTCAGTTCCTAGACCGTTTTGTGGTTGTCTTTGTTGATGACATCTTGATTTACTCACCCTCAGAGGAGGAACACTTGCGAGTAGTGCTTGAGTTTCTTAGAGCCCACAAATTGTATGCTAAGTTTGGGAAGTGTGAGTTCTGGTTGAAAGAAGTGAAGTTCTTATGCCATGTGGTATCCGAGGAAGAGATGACTGTGGATTCTTCCAAAATAGAAACAGTGTAAGAAGGGGAACAACTTAAGAATGCCTTTGAGATTCGTAGTTTCTTGGGGTTGGCCAAGTATTACCGTCGATTTGTGAAGGATTTCTCTAGATTAGCCTTACCTTTGACTAGACTAACGAGGAAGAGAATCAAGTTTGTGTGGAGTGAGACTTGTGAAAAGTCATTCCAAGAACTTAAGGTTAGACTTACCACTGCTCCAGTGTTGATTATTTCGGAGAGGGATTTGGGCTATTCGGTGTATTGTGATGCATCTCGGGAAGGTTTGGGTTGTGTCTTGATGCAAGATGAGAAGGTAATAGCTTATGGTTCACGTAAGTTGAAAACACACGAAAGGAACTATCCTACTCATGACCTATAGTTAGCAGCAGTGATCTTTTCCTTGAAGATTTGGAGACATTACTTGTATGGTGAGAGGTTTGAGGTATTCTCCGATCACAAGAGTTTGAAGCATCTGTTCTCATAGAAAGATTTGAATCTGAGGCAAAAAAGGTGGATGGAGTTTATGGAGGACTATGATTTTGAGTTGAACTATCATCTGGGAATGGCCAACATAGTGGCCGATGCCTTGAGTAAAAAGTTCATTAGCAGTGTAGCTAGTATTGCCATTCGAGAATGGGAGATATTGGGTGCTATTGGCGAGTTTGACATGCATCTTGGTGAATCCATAGAGTTTGCAACTTTGTTTTCCATAGTTGCACAACCTACACTTGTGAGTCGAGTTGTAGAAGCATAGAGGGGTGATCACGAGGTAGAAATCCTCCGAGAGAAGATATCTAGTGGGAAGGTGGGGAAGAGCTTGAATGTGTATTTTGACTTGAACATTAGATACCTTGACTGTCTTTTTGGATCGGAGTCTTGTAGAGAGGAGGTACTCTGAGAGTTTCACCACTCATGCCTTGCAGTGCACCTGAGAGGCACAAAGATATATCACGACCTTAGTCACCAGTTTTGGTGGAAGGGGAAGAAGAAGGACGTAGCCATGTTTGTATCGAGGTGCCTTACTTGTCAACAAGTGAAGGCTGAACATCAGAGGCCAATGGGTTTGTTATAACCCCTGCCTATAGTCGAGTCAAAGTGGGAGCATGTCACGATGGATTTTGTTGTGGGTCATCCGAGGACTCAACGGGGTAATGATGCCATTTGGGTGATAGTTGATCGGTTAACTTAGTTAACACACTTTGTACTTATGGGCACGAGTGACTCAGTAGATTTTCTTGCCGACCTTTATGTTAGGGACATAGTTCGACTTCACGGGGTCCCTGTGACTATTGTTTCGGATAGAGATCTGCGTTTCATGACTTGATTGTGGCAGAGCCTACAGAATGCTTTGGGTACTAGATTGACTTTTAGTATTGCCTATCATCCTCAAATTGACGGGCAGTCAAAGCGTACTATTTAGATTCTAGAGGTATACTTCGGGGTTGTGTTATTGACTTTAAGGGGTCGTGGGAGAGACACTTATCTTTAGTGGAGTTTGCCTATAACAATAGCTTTCAATTGAGTATTGGCATGGCACCGTTTGAGGCCTTGAATGGTCAACCGTGTAGATCTCCTGTGTGTTGGACCGAGGTGGGTGATGCATCTATGATAAGTCTTGAGCTAGTCTGGGAAACGACGGAGAAGGTTGCACTTATCCGTAAGAGATTGGTTATGGCTCAGAGTCGTTAGAAGAGCTATGCTGATCGTAGGAGGAGATCGTTGTCATTTGAGGTAGGAGATCACGTCTTCTTAAAAATATCACCTAGACAGGGTTTGATGAGGTTTAGGAAAAGCAGGAAGTTGTCTCCTAAATTTATTGGACCTTTTGAAATCCTAGAACGGATTGGGGAGGTAACTTATTGTTTGGCCTTGCCACCATAGCTTTCTAGGGTTCATAACGTGTTTCATATCAGTATGCTTTGAAAGTACGAGCCAAATCCATCACACTTGTTAGATTGGACTGAGTTAGAGGTTGATGGTGATGTCTCATATGAGGAGAGACCGGTTAGAGTTTTAGATACTCGAGACCAAGTCTTGCGTGCCAAGACAATTCCTTTGGTAAAGGTGTTGTGGAGACATCACGGGATTGTTGTAATTGGTTTAAACATGGTTTTGTTGTTGGATTTAAAATTTTGGGGACGAAATTCCTTAAAGAGGGAGGTTATAGCGATTTTGGTTTAGACCCAATCCATTTGATGTTCTGGATCCAGGTTTCATTGTCTTATATGATTGTTCATGTCTTGTTTTTCCTTATTTCTCATTGAGTTTGGTTATTGGAGTGTCTTGGTTGCGTTTGGAACAGGTTGGTAGCTTGTTTTTCAAAACTATTGTTGCCTAGATTTTTGTCTCTACCCTCAAGCAAAGCTTCTTGCGCTCGAGCGGTCTTTGAAAACTCTCAGTACTTTTGCAGGTTTGCAAAACTACTGGGAGGGTGCATTCTTGGCTCGAGCGGTGATTCTTGCACTCAAGCAGTGTTAGCTTGAGCAGTACTTCTAGGGCTCAACTGGTGGTCTTCTGTTTGTAAAACTTCTGGAAGCTAGTATTCTTTGCTCGAGCAGTACTTTTTGCGCTCGAGTGGTCCTACTTATTGTTTCTAGTCGCTCGAGCGACACTTCTTGTGCTCGAGCGGTCTACACGTATATCAGTTCGTAAAAGTCACTTTTTGTGTCACTTTTTCATTTCTCTATCTCTTTAAATATTCTAAAAACCCTAGAACTAGAGCTTCTTTCTCTAAAACTCACATTCTCTCTACAAATACACCTAGATCCATTGATTTCTCCACCCTAGTCCCTTTGATAAAAAGGTAGAGCACACCGAGAGCTTCCTCTTAATCAGAACGAAGTTGATTTTTGTCGTCTTTGAGGTTCATCCACACTCTCTCTCTTTCTCTCTCTCTCTCTCTCTCTCTCTCTCTCTCTCTCTCTCTCTCGTCTTCAAGGCTCAGGGATTCTCTGCACTTTCTTATGATTTTTAACTTAGTTATTTGTTTTTATAAAGAAACATTGTGATTTGGGAATTTTTGGACAAATCTAGGGTTTTGGTTTGAAATCAAAAGAGAGGTTTTCAAATGAGTTGATGGAAATGATTGAGGAAATGTATTTATTGTTGAGTTATGATGAAATGATGGACTTTATCTTTGAAATTGATTTATAAAGGAAACGAGATTTTTCTCTAAGAATATCAAATGTTGATTTTGTAATGATAAACGGAATTGATGTTGGAAATGTGGAATTAGATTGATGTTGATAAGGATGGCGGAGTTGGATATGCATTATCACTCACATCTTGAGATTTTTGGAAAGTTTGTCTTCATGAAAATTATTTATTTGTTTAGACATATCTGTTTTGGTCTACTGGTGGAGGATAGTTATGATTGTTGTAGAAATTGCATGAGAATGAGGTGAATTGGAACTAATTTATATTCATTTGCATTGAATTTTGTCACATCTTTAACAAATTAAAAATGTATATTGTTTTGAGAAAAATGGGTGAATACTTGGTGAATTTGGGTAGACGGTGTGGTTACGATATTAAGTTGGTCTATGTGTCCTTAGTGAAAGACCAAAAACCCACGCAGATAGGTGTCGAGCCTTCTAGTTAATACTAGTAAAAATGACAAAGAGTAGTGTTTGTATAGCTGCTAGCAGACACGTACCTAGAGATTCAGAGTGATGTACTCGCTACTCTGTTTTCTATTGTAAAGGAAATGGTTTTACGAATTATGTTATAAACTTGGCATTGCATGGTTTTAGAAAGAGATATAAAATGTTTTCAACACGAGCATTGCATATGCATTCACTTTATATATTTGTTAAGATTCATAACCTGTGTTGTAGTATTTCTACTGGGTTTTGGCTCACCTTATGTGGGAAAGCCATTTTCAGGTGTTGATGATATGCCTCCGCTAAGGCAATAGCTTGGAAGGACTTGGAGTTGAAGGCTTCTTTTTGTGTATTTATTTATTTATTTTGTACAAGCCAAGGGCTTTAACTGTATTGGATTTAAATTTATTTCACATCTTCAA
The DNA here is from genome assembly GCA_036172215.1 of Camellia granthamiana. NCBI lineage: Eukaryota > Viridiplantae > Streptophyta > Magnoliopsida > Ericales > Theaceae > Camellia > Camellia granthamiana. The sequence goes on from CM069905.1 coordinate 97,801,496, forward strand.
CTTGTGGCACATGTTATAGATTCAGGGTTAGGACCTATGAATGTATAACTGAATGTGACATCTTTTCTACACTCTAATTATATGAAATGAATAGGATATTGTATTCAGAATGGTATTGTTACTTATTAATATTGTGGATGGTTTTATTGTAATTATTTCGGGTGTTACAGTCATTTTGCGCTCGAGCGGTCACTTTGTCCGCTCGAGCGGTGTCATTTATTATGTCTGGTTGCTTGAGCGGTCTGCACGTATTTCAGTTCATAAAAGTCACTTTTTGGATCACTTTTTCATCTCTTTCTCTCTCTCTAAACATTTCAAAACCCTAAATCTAGACCTTCTCTCTCTAAAACTTGTCTTCAACCTTCAAATACTCTCAATCTATTAGTTGCTACACCATTGTCCTTTGGGAAAAAGGGTAGAGCTTGCCTAGAGCTTTGATTTGATCGGAGTAAGGTTTGTTTTCGGCTTCGTCAAGTTTCAACCTTGCTCTGTCTTGTGTTCTAGCTTTGAGGTAAGGGTTTCTTTGACCTTTTGTATGATTTTTAACTAAGTTATTTGTCTGTCTAAAGAATATTGTGATTTGGGAGATTTTGGATAAAATATAGGGTTTGATTTTGAAATAAAAATGAGGGGTTTTCAAATGGGTTCTCGAAAATGGTTATGGGGTTGTAAATGTGATTGAGTTATGATAAAATGGTGGATTTTCATACTTGGAATTGATTTTTAAAGAAAATGGAAATTTTCCCTAAAATCTTGGACGTTTGATTTTGTGAAAGAAAATGGAAATGACGTTGGATTTTGTAAGAACAGAATAATGATTATGTTGATGATGATGGTAGAGTTGGATATGTATTATCACTCTTCATCTCAGAATTTATGAAATTGGATCTTTATTGGAAATTATCTGTTTTAATAAAGATATATGTTTTGTGCTATCGGTGGAGGATAGCTATGATTATTGTTGAAATTGCATGAAGATTAGGTGAATTGAAACTAATTTCTCATCCATTTGCATTGAGCATTGTTGCATACTTAACGTTGAAAATATATATTATTTTGAGAAAAATGAGTGAATACCTTGGTGAATCTGGGTAGGGGGTGTGGTTGTGGTATTATGTTGGCTTGTGTGTCGTTGGTGAAAGTCTAGAAACGCGCGCAGTTAGGTGCCGATCCTTTCAGTTAGTACTGATAAAATGGCTTTGGTAGTGCTTGTATAACTTACTGGCAGACACGTACCTAGAGATTCCCAGTGCTTATAATCACTACCCTATTTTTTGTTATAAAGGAAATGTTTTAATGAATTGAGATATAATCTGGCATAGCATGGTTTTGGAAAGAAATGTAAAATGTTTTGGCATTTGGCATTGCATATGCATTCATCTTATAATTTTGTTAAAATTCATACACTGTGTTAGAGTATCTCTACTAGACTTTGGCTCACCCTATGTGGAAAACAACTTTCAGGTGTTGATGACATGTCTCCGCTAAGGACGTAGTTTGGGAGGACTTAGAGCCAAGAGCTTCTTTTTTTGATATTTGTTGTATTTATTTTGTACAAGCCTAGGGCTTAAACTGTATTGAGTTAAAAACTCACTTGTTGTAACCAAGCATCATTTGGGAAAGTTATAGCCATTAGGGCATTAATTTATCTATTTAAACTTATATTTCATATCGTTTGCTTGTGGCACATGCTATAGATTCAGGGTTAGAGCTTATGAATGTATAATTGTATGCGTCACCTTTTGTATAATGGAATCATATGAATGGAATGGTATTATTTTCAGAATGTATTGATATTTAAGAAATGTTGTGAGATGGTTTTATTGTTATTATTTTCGGGGTGTTACAGCCACACGTGTTTGTATCTAACTTTTCTTCAAACTGTGTGCTTGAAACAATGCAAAGAGGTTATTTGGTTCAAATGAAATTGTATTGACATAATAAAAATAAAATCGACAATAGCATAGGCGTTAGATTCAATTCCACCTATATGCTTGTGTTGTTTTATATAATAATAATAATTATTATATTATAGATATATAAAAGACCCATGTTAGAAGCTTGCTCTAGGTCCAGAAAAGTTTAGAGCCAACCCTGATTACCATATACATGCATGCACCCATACACACCATTCATCGTACACCATCGATAATCAAATCCTATATAGTGTGTTAGAAACAAGGTGATCAAGTATGAAGTGTCAAGATAGAAAAATTGGAATGTACACAGACCAAGGCATTAACAAAACCAGTCTACCATGTAACTATTTCTTTGGATAATGAGAAAGTCAGAGATTCAAAATTCGAGTTGATAGAATGATTTCGACCATTTCGTTGTAATCTAACTGACTAATCCCTTTTTACATCCTATTGTATGGGGCAAAAAAAAAATAGAGTACTCTGTTAAAAACCTACTTTAACAGCCCATTTTCTTTACACAACTATAACCTCACCCATTTAGTGCAAACAACTAACAAAAAAAAAAAAAAAAAAAAAAACATTAAAAATAAGATAGTCCTCATACCTTGCTTATCAGCTCAATATGATCTCCACCCAATCAATTTCAGCTTTATAAAAAACAATTATATTTCTTGTCAACCAAAAAAACAAACAAAGTTTTATGATTTCCTTTTTCAAACACTTGTAATTGAACCCAAACAACCAATACCGTCCAAATTCCTTGGGCCAGCCCCACAATTGGATAAAAGCACTCTATACATGAACAATAGGGTAGTGTCTGGTTTAATTTTTAAATTAACTTTTGAATTGAAAAAAAAATGTTTGGCTTACAATTTTTTAATATTGTTTCAAAATTGTTTTTTCTCTCCTCTCTTTTTGTTTTTTTTTTCAATCATTTTTTCTCTCTCTTTTATCCTCTCTCACATTCTAATCATCAATTAATCAATTTTTCTCTCACACTCATCTATTCAACTATAAAAAATAAAAAATAAAAAACCTACAAATTATTCCAAAATTATTTTCAAAACTCATAACCAAACAAGTTCTTAATTTTCAAAACTCTTTTCAAAAACTTATCTTTCAAAACTAAACCAAACGGACCTAGATTTTCTATCCCCATTATAGAACACACAACAAACCTTAGAATCTAGAGGGATAATGTTCATTCTCAATAGTAAATCCCTACTAACAATTTTTTCAAGCAAAACACATAAGGTGGCAAATAATAACAACCAATCAACTCTCTTCAAACTCTTCTATCCTTTCAAAATTGTTTGCCATTTCATTAGAGGGGTAATTGGGAGTGATAAAACGGGAGATGTAGCAAAATTCGTACAGAAATTTTCTAATTCTTATTTCAATCCCAAAAAAATTTCAACTGCTTGTACAAAGAGCATACTGAGGTAAGAACCCCATTCTAGTCCAACATCTATATTAGTTGTCCCTACCCTCAACCTAACTCCTGCAGTCCTTAGCTTCAACCTAACTCCTTCTAGCAATTTAAACATATTTACCCACTCTTTCTCCCACTAAATCATTGTCTTCCATACTCTGACTTCCACAAAATTTTACCACTATCAAGCTTACATACATCCTTCACATTACATTTGAGATTGTTAATAGCCTTGGATATTTTAAGTTTAGTGACCAATTCCCAAGTCAATATATGCCCATTTCCCACTATTATAAACATATTATTATTCCTCACAATATCCTTAACATTGAATTACTTGCATTCTAATTCCACTACACTCTTCCAAACACCTGAATTGTTTCCATTTTCAACCCTCTAAGGTAGCCATTCTACCATCTCAACATTATATTTGTGGCTTACTAACCCCTTCTCCACAATGCACATTTCTTTCCTTACCAAATCTCCACCACCATTTTGACAAAAGAGCCATATTCATAGATTCTTCAAACCTAACACACCTAAATCCTTACTGGTGGTTACTTTCTTACAATTCACTAGATTTTTCAATTTCACGAGATTTATTTAACTAGTTTCTTGCGGGGTTCGATATCCTAGTAGACATAAGGAAAACATTGTTTCTGTTTAATATGTAAATAATCTACTAGAGTTTGCACATTTTTTTGGCACCCTTTAATACAATAGCTAACTTTACTAATAAAAAATGAACTTAAAACACAAGTGTAGACAACCCATTTTGACTGTCCTCAAGACTTGGACGTCATCGTTTGAACACTCGATGATCATCCATGCTCGTGTTCGTTTTGAGTTCCTGAAGGTTTCGGTTGTGCGCCTTGCCTTGGAGCCTCTCAACTTGTCTGTTTTGTGCTTGGTTGTGGACCAAGAGCTTGTGGCTTTGTTTTTGAGAGAAAGGGGTGGCCTGCTGACCAGCTCTACAACCCATCGGCCAGGCCTTATGCCCATCGGCTGTGCCCTCTTTACATTGGCCATCAGTGGTGGCCGGTTGGCATCACTGATGGCCGGTCGGCCATTTCTTTTGGCCGAGGCTCTTTTCTTTGCTTTTGCAGATATTTTGTTGCCAGCTGTGCCAGCTGGTGAGCACAGAATGCATCCTCCATACACGTGTATGGAGGGATTGCACCAAGCTTCTAGCTTGTCCAACAAGCTTGAAACTTGGATTTCTATATAAGGGGAGGCTCCTCTCCCCTTTCAAAGGTTCAGAAATTTGCTTAGGGCTATACGTATCCCTCTCTCTCTCTTGATTTCTCCCTCTCTCTCTATATTTGCACTAGTTTGTGCGTTAAAGTGGTTTTTCTTCACACTTTTGCACTAGAGTACCTAGTGAAACACCTTCACTCTTGAGCTGAGGTACTTGGAGGTTTGTTTGAAGCACAAAAGCTTGGTTTTTGCCTCAGAAGTTACTGTTTTGAAGTTGTTCTTCAAGGGCGAGTCTTGATCATCTTTAAAGCTTTGTTTTAGTTGCTTACTTACCCATCTTTGCATGCTTCTTTTGGCTTATCTTTCAACTGAAAAATGTTATGTATTTAAGTGCTTAAAATGTTTGTTTAAGGCTTTGTTTGAGTTAGGGGTGGTTTACCTTCTTTGGTGGCTTGTTAGGCCTTGCTTTGTGCCATCTCTTTAGGCCTTGGAGATCACTTTCTCTTGGCCTTTTAACCACTGAATTCCAGAGGAATTTCAATGGTGGAAAGTGTGTTTTGAGGCCCCAAGTGGGTGGGGGTTGTCCCCCCTCCTCTTCTCTTATTTGCTTGTGTTGATGGCTCATCAAAGTAGCATGTCTTTCTAGCATGTTTTGGCTCCATCTTAGCATGTCTTAGGCCTTATTTTAACATGATATAACTCTGTTTTGGCTTGGTTTGATTGCCTCTTGCATGCTTCATACTCTTGTAGTGCAATCCTCCCTATAGCCTTAACATGCATCATGCTTTGGGCCACCATTTTAGCATGTTTTTGGCTCCACTCCAGCAAGCTTTTACTCATGTTTTGCCATGCTTAAGCTCTATTTTAAGTGGTTTTGGTCATGCATGCCTTGCTTTGTATAGCCATAGTGCAATCTTGCTCACTAGCTTTGAGTTTCCAAGTCTCTAGCATGCTTTACTTGAGTTGTTTGCATGCTTTGGCCTCATCCCTCACATGATTTCAGTGCATGTAGTGTAGACATACTCTCACATGTTCCACTCTTTCAATGCTTTTGGAGAGTTGTGCCTCATGCTTCAATTATGAGCCAATATGTATGCATGTTTGCCTAAGCTTTTGGGCTACCATCTCAGTGTGTTTTTGGTCTTATTTTTCCATGATACAACTCTGTTGTTGGTTGGTTAGAGCATCCCTCATTTGCTTCTTTGGTGTTTTGGCCTTTTCTTCTAGCATGTGTTGGCTTAGTCTCAACCCATTTTTGGTGTTATTTTGGCAAGCCTTAGCTCTAATTTTGGTCGATAAGGTCACCTCTTGCATGCTTCACATACTTGTAGTGCAATCTTGCTCAATAGCTTTGAGTTTTGAGGTATCTTGCATGCTTGACTTGAGGCATTTATATGTTTTGGCATCATTTGGAATGTAATTTCAGAGCATGTAGTGTTGTCACCCTTCCATGTTTTTCACTCTTTCATTGCTCTTGGGAGTTGCACCTTTATGCCTTGTTTGTGAGCCATTGCATGAGCATCATTCTCTTGCCATTTATGCTATCATTTCAGATCATTTTGGCCACTGTTTTGGCATGCATGAGGTCTTTTGGTGTTGGTTTAGTCCATTGAGCATTGTGTTGCATGGTCCTAGTGTTGTATCCTTCACTAGTGTTTAACGCTCAAGTGTTCTAGCATGTTGTTTGCATGTGTGTTGTATTGCATTGTGTTTGCGTCGGATGTTGATCCAAACACGAGAAACGAGGGACGTTTCATACTTGAAGTGATGAAACGTGCCTCATTTCTTAGTCGCCGTCCTCCTTGATTGTGCATGATAGGGTGGAGGCCTCTCGAGTCTTGTGTGTTACTTGTGCATTCATCAACATTGTGCAAAATTGACTCTTTGGCCATCATGCATTGAGATGCGTAATTGGTGGCTCGAGAGTCGAGCACTACACTCCTTTGAGCTTGAGACATGATAAGGAGTGTGGTTGCACACACATTTCCTTGCAAATACACTGCCATGCCTCTGTTTGTGCTCTGTTGCAGCAAAAGGAGAAATTGCAGGAAGTAGTAGCCGACCGGCCATCAAATCTGCCGACCGGCCACCAAGGCTGACAATCGGCTATCAGAAGTGGCCGATGGCTATCAACTTTGGCTGATGGCCATCCCTCTTGGCCGACCATCCCTCAGTATGTTCCTAAGGTGGGTCAGAAGCATTCTGGAAGTTGGCATAATTTTCAGAAGTACAGAAGTGTGCAAACAGAGGCATCTTGAGGCACGGTAGTGGATTTCCGAGCGAAGCCGACCGAGCATGCATTCCCCCTCGCTTCTTGAGGCCATTTGTTTAAATTGCTTAGCTAAACTAGTTTATTAGCTTAGTTACTTTGTAATTGATTAGTTAAGTGTTTAATTAATTAATTTGGTTTGTACTTAATTAACTTAGAATAGTTAGTTGATTCAATTTGTTTTGTAATAATTAATTAGCTAAGTTAGTTAATTAGTTGATTTGTAATAGTTAGTTTAATTAGCGTAGCTAGTTAGCTTTCATTTTATTCTGATCCTCCGTCGAGAGGGCAAATTTTGTAATAAGTGTGCGTGTGTATGTGAATGTCTTCCAACTCCACATCTTTCTCCCTTTTACTTAACTGCTTTTGATGGTTAGTTTTAGGGCATGTTTTAATTAACATACTTATGCTTTGCATGCGTGCATCATTCATTTGTATTGCATGCACCGGGCTCGGGGCATCATCCAAATTGCATTGTATGTCAATACCTATTTGAATACATGTATCAGTTGTTGCATTCATATGCCATCTTAGAATAGCTGAGCGTCATTAGTTGCACTTTGCATGTGTTGCATTAGACATTGTTGACATGGCTAGGATCATGCATTGATTACTAACTAGCTTTTGTTTTGGCTCGGAGTACACCGTGAGTGTTTATGCTTTAGCATCCTTGCATGTGTGTAAGTGATTGCCATGACAGCATGCTTGCCATAAGGCTATGTGCTTAAGTGATTAACTGCATGAATGCCTGTGGATAAAGGCTTCATTGCTTGAATTGGAACAATTCATCAAAATGTGCGTTTTAAGCCCACTTAAGAGTGGCAAATCATGTTTTAAGCCCACTTGAGGATGGCAAATCCGCATTTCTAAGCCCACTTGAGAGTGGCAAATTCAAACCATTTTCGAAAACAAACATTGAATTGTTTTGTTCCAATTCAGGCAATCTAGTCTATACTTGTATGCTGTGCGCATCACGTAGTAAGTTAGCTAAATAATCGGAATAAAAACACATGTGTTTTCAAAACAATATATCATGAGTAGTAAAGGCCGATCCTTCGATCGGGCGAGCGGGGGTGCTCATTTCAGGGCCTTCCCCTCTCGTACCTAAGTTCCCGAGCCGAGGCAACTTTGGTGATGACGGACACGTGGCCTTAGGCGCGAGTTAAGGTTTCCTAAATTTCCCCAAAGCAAAATATTTAGGTGGCGACTCTGAAATCTGGCAAAGCAGTCCATGTTTGGTGCTTTTTGATTCAAAATTGATTTTTCAAAACCAATTGCTGGATTTGGACTCTTTGGTCATTTATCAGTCTTACATTGCACTTTGTGAGATTAGATTCAGAACCGTGACAGGAGTTCGAACTGTAGGACCAATTCGAGCTCTTCGAAAGGGGGCACGAAAAAGTCAAGCTACAATAAGGAAGAAAAATATCAATCATTCAAACTTAACCAAATCAAAGGCACCAAAAAATATTAAATAAGAATAGTCACGTAATTAAAGTCGAACACATTTAACAAAGCCAACATTATTTACGCCAAAACAAGAAGGTGCTTGATCTCAAACTAGCACTAAATAGCTTTCAAGAATCTTCCATTGAAACTAATAATCGAAATGAAAAGTAAAGAAGCACACTCAGTCACCCTTTCTCTTAAAAGAGCATCCCTCATAACACTCAGTCACTCTTTCTCCTGAAAGAACATCCCTCGGTGAGCCTCGCATGGCCTCCTGCTGGCTGGCACAAGATGGTCTGGCAGTTTCTACACATCACAACAATTTGCGAGTGACTAAAGATGGTGGTTCTTTAATTTTTCCAATTGATCAATCAATAAAAATTTACTAAAGTGGAAAAGAACATGACATATCATGTAAATCTGTGGTTGGTTTTGAAACTCAATAATTTATTTTTGAGTTTTTTGTTTATAGTGTTTTATTACATTTAGCCAACTTTTTTATATTTCAATAAATAAATAAAACTTAATTTTTATATCCAACCAACTAACCTAGATGTACTTCAAAGTTAAAAGAAAAAATTGAAGGAAAAAAAAAAAATCACGAAAAATACAAATAGTACATCATTCCTAGTGAACTTTTTCAAGGTTCTTCACAAATATTTGAAATTTTTGGTGTATCAGGTGAATCAATTTGACTAAAATGTTAAAAAAACAAATACAAAAAACTCAAAAACAGCTTTCAGAAACTAATCCAAACAGAACATTTAATTTGAAACCCAAAACAATAACATGAGATCAATAATAATAATAATAAACAAAGTATTACAAAAACTCACATGTTGAAACAGCCTTGGCATTTGACATCCTTTTGTAGAAAAAAAAAATTGAAGAAAAAAAAAAAAAGAATCAGAGCACTATTTGGTTAAAAGCAAAACTTACAACAAATTGAGTATCAATTATGAGTGACAGAGTAAAATTTGTGGGGTTTGCGTTACCATGAAGAAGGAATTAGGGGACTGGGCCAGACGCTCTTGTGCTTCCTCTTCTCAAGCTCTGCTAGTGGATTCAATAAATCGATATTATTTGGAAGAACCTGAAAAACAAGATCAAAACTTAATCAATTGTCATGAAAAATCATATTCAATACCATAAAAACCTAACAAATACAGATCTGAAGAATAAAATACAAAAAGAAGGGCTTTGATATGAGGATGAGGTGCGATCGAACTCACCATTTTGTGTGTGTTTGTGTGTTGGAGAAGGAGAGAGCTTTTTGCAGCGAACTCGTAAAAACCCTAGATTAAGACTCCAAAGGATGTAGGGTTGAGAAGGAAGAACCCTAGATTTATCGTCGCATATATATAGGCGAAATTGGAATGACTATAGACCTTTGGATGGATCGGTGTCTAATCTCAGCCATTGGTTTTTGATTTTCTCAAACAATACATATGTATCATATTAGGGCAAAAAAATGGATTTTAGGGTCAAGGAATTTGAGAATGTCATGTGGAGTTTTTTTTTTTTTTTGAATATTTTAAAAAATGGTAAATTACACTTACAGCCTGTACGGGGAGGAAATATTCGTCGCTTTCCGTACTCCTTGGGTCCAAGCTTTGCGTTAATTCGAATAACGCTGTTCAACTTGAGAATAAAAGGACAATGAGCTACCCAGCGAGTGTGTTTGTTACGTCTCCAAATTTTATTTCTCGGAAACATTATCAAAACCTTTACTTTAAATCTAGATGTTAAATACATTAATGAATACTAATATCCATTACATTTGAGTAATAGAAATATTGTCCTCTCTCGAATGAATACAACAATGGTACATGTGAATGAATTACATTGAAGTATCCAAAACCAATATTTACATATCAAAACACTCAACAACCATTGATCATTATGTACAATTTAGTTACACTCTAATAACAATTGTACACCAAAAAGGAAATACAACTTCGTAAATCTTCAACTAGTGTTAGTGGGTCTCTTTCCCTAAAAATGGTAACATAAACATGGGATGAACAATATGTCCAGTAGGAACTTTCAATGGTTCTAAACAATAAATATCCCTAGATACATGTGATCATGAATGCTAGGAGTGATACATGCATATAAAATGTGCTCCTTTCATACTCAAAATACACTACATATAAAATGTAACATCGTTCTCTTAAAGAAATCCATAAAAAGTTGTTTAAGGAAAACCCCTTTCTTGTGTTTCAGTATAATTCTAATATAGTTTTTGCAAATACATTATCAGGAGGTCAATGTTAAGAAAAGAGCCAGCTTACTATAAGTCACAATAAACCATTACTCATTAATCGCGTAAAACAAAGCTACACAGTCCCACGTATTCAACTTTATATCATTATGATTATTCACTCCCCTTATCAAAATCATAAGGGTAGATTTCGTTATCATCGTTCCACACAAATCCAATCAAAACTGGCTCCATTACCAAGCCATGTCATCGCACTACCACGCTTTACCGGTCACGAACCGGAAGAAATGGGGAACCTCACACGTCTTATCAAACCACACGCTTTACCGGGCACTACTCCGGAAGGAAGGCAGAACCTTTACTACGCGCCACGCTTTGCGACTCAAATACGGCAGGAAACGGACCCCAAAACAATATCCCAATCCATCGATATAATTTGTGGGCAAGGCCAACACATCATTCGTTAGGTCCGCCACACATTACCTTAATAATTCACATAACAACTACACTTTATATTCCACCACATTCTTTATTATTCATCAAGTCCTTCATTATTACAATTCCGACAAAAACCAATAACAACGTTTACTATTTTTATCTCAAAACAATCTAGTAACACTTCACCAAAAACTTACAAGCTCATCTTTAGAAGTATACACAAGTATGATATTCTTGTTATCTCTTTACTTTACCACATTATCATCATAAATTATCCAGGATTAGTTGATTTAATTACTAACCTCAATTTATTTTACATAACCTTTCAACACAATTATCTTTTTTTTTTTCATTTTTTTTTTCAACCATTGATTATCATTATTTACTCCTATCTCACAAAACATAAACTTAATTTCATGAATTAAGTGTCAATTGAAACTTTCTTCATTCCCCAAAATAAATTCCATAACTAGGGTTAAGCATAAAATTAGGGCTTTTTACTATTTAACACCAAACCATATTCCTATAACCCAAACATTTCATATTCCGCTTAAATCATCAATTTAACAACCATAAATTAAAAACACTAACTTCTTTACATGCTATTTATGAAAAATCTCCTCAAAATGAGGGTTTTACGCAATAGAAAATACCACTCATCTATCCACAAGATAATATTGAAGAGAATCAAGAAAAATCCCTACCTTTAGCAAGAACAAAAGAAGTCCGACTTTTCGACCTCGCCCAAGAGAAATCCCAAGACGCGTTCTTCGTTTTTATATAAGGGACATGGGGTGAAAAATGAGAGGAGGGAGAAGAAAATTAAGCTTGAAAGCTTGGAAACTCTTAACAATAGGGGAAAAAGAGAAGAGGAAAGAGAAAGAGCAGAAGAGAATGAAATAAAAATGAGCCAACAAGTACCTTTTAACGTGGTGAATTCGTACTCTCCGCACGAGCGAACAGACCGAACAAGACAGACCGCTCAAGTGACCACTCCTATGCTCGAGCATAAATCAACAACTCTCAGAATCTCGGATAGACCTGCAAAAGTACTGGGAGCTTCATTAAACCGCTCGAGTAACCATTCCTGGGTTCGAGCAAAGAAAAAAATTTGGAGTGCTATAGTGTTACCGAAAAACCTCTCCGATGCTCAAATTAGCATACTTAGAGAAGAAGAAAGAGCCAAAAGAGACTAAAGACAGGTAACTCTGATAGCAAGAATTCCAGACCTGTTGCATGGAGGTGCTACGCAATTTATATAGTTTTTGCACACGCTACTCTACTCATCATTTCCTAGACACGCAGATGTACTATCCTCTCTTCATCTCATACGTGTATGCGACAATACTACCAAATAGTATCAATGAAATAGTTTAACGGTATTAACGTGCATGAACATCGGATTCCTCCCTCTGCTTCCCAATTGGGCCACATAATAACTTCTACAGAGCTATGCATAACTTGGCGTATGGTTGTCCATTCCAAGACCAGCCTCCACCACCCAACCTGGCTCCGAGATGCCCAACTGGTCAATTGCACCTCGACCAAACCAGTTAAAATCGCCTTGATCCCCTACTACGGCTAACACTTTGCTTGGACCACCTCAGCTCGGTAAGATCTACCCGGTCCACCAGAGGAACACTTCAGCCTAGGCAGTGGATCATGGGCCAAGCTAGGCCCATCATGTTGACAGCTCGGCTCTTTTACATGGTCAAAACTCCTCTCTCAATTGTCACTTAATCTGTTCTGCTCCAGCATGAACCAGATTACCATAACTGGCCGAGCTAGATACCCTAACCGGCTAAATGAATTGCATGGTGTGAATCTGACGTCCCAAGGAGCTCGGTGAGAATCCCACGCCAGAAAGAACTCGATACAAATCCAACACCGAAAGTAGCTTGGTTCATCTTGCTATACTAAAAAAACGTCATCTCACGGGGACACACGTCGTCATGTAACGATGCAGGCGCAATTCCCCATGAGACCTTTCAAATTTTTGGTGCCCTTTTGAGGGTGAAGTACATATACCATCTTTAACCTCCTAATTTCCCCACTTTTCATCATTTTTCTTGGACCATATCCTCTGCGGACTAAAGTGCACTGTCATCTACTCTTTGCGTCCAGTGTTCAACTCGAAGCATTGCCGTCAGAGTTTTCGTTTCCTCCTCACAGTCAGAGCATTTCCCGCCAATCGGAGTGCCGTTTGGAGCTGTATTCCCATGAACTCCCCATTTGGGTAAGTGTTCTTCATCCCCCTTCAATGTTCTTCACTGTTCTTGGGCTTTCCTTGTATTATTTTTACTGAAAATACGATAACAACATCAAATCCCACAGAAAACACAATTTTACAAGGGTCTCAAATCATCCACAGTGCTTAAATGGCCCCCTGGTTCTATTTTCCTTTTGCACAATTCATCCTCTGGGATGAACATAGGAGGGGTTGTGCTAAATAGGGTAAAAACCAACTTTTCAATCTAAAATCATGATCTGGCCTAGCAAATTTTATGTTTGTCACATATAAGGAATGAGTGAGCTAGGAATAAGGGGAACTTAGGGGGCCATGCAACCGAACAAAATATGTTTCGCTTGCGCGGCCGAGCTAAGGCCCAGCTCACTATGAGGTCGAGAAATAATTCGGCTCATAGCTAATCAAACTAATTCCCAGCCTCCACCACCCAACCTAGCTCCGAGATGCCCAACTGGTTAACTGCAACTTGGCCAAACCAGTTAAACTCGCCTTGAAACCCTACCACAGCCAACACTTTGCTTGGACCACCTCAGCTCGATAAGATCTGCCCGGTCCACCAGTGGAACACTTTGGCTTAGGTAGTGGAGCTCGATTAGCCCTATCTGGCAGATCCAGTCCATCTCTAGCCCAACTAATCGTAAAGCGATAGGCTGAGCTAGGCCCATCATGTTGACAGCTTGACCCTTTTACATGATCAAAACTCCCCTCTCACACCCCATGAGGTTTGGGTTTAATACAAATTACACCTGAGGTTTAAGAAACTACACTAACCCCCCATGTCATTGTAATTATTTAGATGAAATGAAAACATTGAACTCATGCACTCTCTCTTTTCTTGCTTTGTTTTACTTTCTCTCTTTTTTTGTTTTTTTGTTTTTTTCATTTCCTTTGTTTTATTTATTTATTTTTCAATGTAATTTCCTCTATTTTTCTACTAGGAGTTGTTACCTTTTATATAAGTAGGGGGGGTTTGTAAAATGAGACTATTAACAACAAGGATAAAAATGTAATTTCTAGAACATCAGAGGGTGGGATGTAATTGGACCAAACCTTAGGAGGTGTCAGTGTAATTTACCCTTTAAAAAATCAAACTACTTATGAAAATAACATATTTTTTAAATTATTTAGTAAATTAACCTATTTTTTGAAATTTGGTTTTCAAAATACAATTTCATGATAAAATTGCATTTTCAAAATGCACTTTCATGGTGACATGGCCACCTAAGGATGCCAACGTGGGCATGTTAAAATCGCATTTTACAAACACAAGTTTGTCTTGAAGTCGCATTTTCAAAACACAATTTTAATCCTAACATGAAATGCAATTTCAACACAGCGTGGGCCTGGGCATAAGGTTATCCGACTCCCGAAAACCGCTGAACCTGAACCACCCGCACCTATTTAGGCGGTTTCGCAGAATCCTTAGGGTCGGATGTGGGTTAGGATTTTCCTATTTTGCGGATTACGGGCGGGTCGCGGGTTTTACCCGCTCCCGCACTTACATGCACATTCACACTCACCCGCCTGTATCTGTATACATTTTTTTTTTTTTGAAATTTGGACCGTCAAATTTTCATGTAAGTTTTGTAATACTCTTCACCAATAATCAACCACTTTTTTTCATGTCATTATAATAATATCACACATTGCCTTGTTTAAAATATTTATTCTTCAATTGAAAATTCTTCAATTTTTTTTCAAATCTAGTTATGCGATTTTTTATTTTTTATTTTTTTATGTTAGTTTTTATTTAATTTTCATTCTAATTTTTTGTAATCTAGTTTTAATAAAGGATAGTGTTAAATCTCCCACAATCAAGAATATTTACAAAATGGGAAAAAAATAAGCCCAAAAGTAAATTTTTAACGGAAAAAACTCAATTCGCAAACCCCTCGCACATCCGTGAACCCTATCTGCACAAATCACAACTTGCACTACGAGCGGTTGTGGATTTAATTTTTCCTAAACCGCAGAGATGCACGCAAGTCCAAACCCCAAACCGAACCATCAAAAATCGATCTGGCATTTTAACAATGAGATTTTAGTTAAATCACATTTTAAGTGTATTATAGCGATTCTGGTATAGACCTGACCCGTTGATGTTTTGGACCTGGGTTTCATTGTCTTGTGTGGTTGTTCATGTCTTGTTTCTCCTTATTCCTCGTTGAGTTTGGTTATTAGAATGTATTGGTTCCATTTAGAATAGGTTGGTAGCTTTTTTTTCAAAATTGTGTTGCCCAGATTTTTGTGTCGTCACTCGAAGGCCACTTCCTGCGCTCAAGTAGTCTTTATGAACTCTCAGTACTTTTGCAGGTTTGCAAAACTACAGGGAGGGTGCATTCTACGCTTGAGTAGTGTTTCTTGTGCTCGAGCGGTCCTTCTTGAGCTCGAGCGATTTTCCATTGTCTGCAAAACTTCTAGGAGTTTGTATTCTACGCTTGAGCGGTAATTTCCTGTGCTCGAGCGATCACACTTTTTGTGTCTGGATGCTCGAGCGACACTTCTTGAGCTCGAGCGGTCTGTGCATATATCAGATCGTAAAGTCACATTTTTGAGTCACTTTTTCATCTCATCTCTCTCTCTCTCTCTCTCTCTCTCTCTCTCTCTCTCTCTAAACATTCCAAAAACCCTAAATTGAGACTCTCTCTCTTTAAAACCCACATTCTCTCTACAAACACACCTAGAACTGTCGATCTCTTCACCTATGTCCCTTTGTTAAAAAAGCAGAGTACTCCGAGAGCTCTCTTTTGATCCGAACAAAGTTGGGTTTCGGCGTTGTTGAAGTTTATTCACTCTTTCTCTCATCTTCTAAGCTTGAGGTACGGATTCTTCGCACTTTCTATGAGTTCTAACTTAGTTATTTGTTATTTCTAAACAATATTGTGATTTGGGAACTTTTGGAACAAGTCTAGGATTTTGGGTTAAAAATCAAAAGAGTGGTTTTCAAATGGATTCTTGGAATGATTGTGGGGTTGAAAATAAAGTTGAGTTGTGATGAAATGGTTGATTTTGATACTTGGAATCGATTTTGGAAGAAAAAGGGATTTCACCCTAAATGCCTCAAACGTTGATTTTGTATAAATAATGGAATTAATATTGAAATTGTGAAATCAGATTGATATTGATGACGATGGCAGAGTTGGATATGTATTATCACTCACTTCTTGAAAATTGGAGAGTTCATCTTTATGTAATTCATTATATGTTTAGAGATATCTATTTTTGGCTATCAGTGGAGGATAGCTATAATTTTTGTAGAAATTACATGAGAATTAGGTAAATTGAAACTATTTTCTCATCCATTTGCATTGGGCATTGTGCATATTTAACACATTGCAAATGTTTATTATTTTGAGAAAAGAAGTGAATACTTGGAGAATCTAGGTAGGAGGTGTGGTTCTGATATTAAGTTAGCATGTGTGTCCTTGGTGAAAGACCAAAAACCCGCGCGGATAGGTATTGAGCCTTCTGGTTAATACCGGTAAAAATGACAAATTGCTACTACTTGTATAGTCTACTTGCAGACACGTACCTATAGATTCACAGTGTTGTATTCACAGTCTTGTTTATAATGAAAAGGAAAATGATTCGTGAACTATGTTATAACCTAGCATTGCATGGTTTTGAAAGAGATGTAAAACGTTTTGGCACGAGCATTGCATATGCATTCATTTTATAGCTTTGTTAAGATTCACATATTGTGTTGGATTATTTCTACTAGGCTTTGGCTCACCCTATATAGGAAAACCACTTTCAGGTGCTGATGATATGCCTCCGCTAAGGCAGTAGCTTGGGAGGACTAGGAACGAGAGCTTCTTTTACTTATTTGTTATGTACAAGCCTAGGGCTATGCTTGTATTGAGCTCCGACTCACTTTGGTTGTAACCAAGTACTATCTTGGAAAGTTGTAAGCCTTTAGGGCATTTCTTATTTGCTTTAACTCGCATTTTATATCTTTAACTTGTATCACATGCTATAGATCCAGGGTTAGGACTTGCGAATGTGTAACTATATGTGCTACCTTTTATAAAACAGAACCATATGAAATGAAAGGGTATTTATTTTCAAAGAATTATGTATGTACACTGTCGTTATCTATTAGTATTGTGGGTGGTTTATCGTATTTATTTCGGGGCATTACATGTATTTTCAAGAAATTATAATTTAGGAAACACGATTTTTTGGAATCACAATTTCAAAATACAAAATAAAAATGATTAGTTTAATTTTCAGAATATGCTATTATTATTATTTTTTAAGAAATTAAACTAGTTTGACAAGAATAAACATCAAAAATAATTTTTGAATTAAAAAAAAACTATTTGCACTTTTAAAAAGATAAAATCATTTGAAAGTAATGAGTGTTTTTATTTTTCATTTTTTTACTAAATTAGTTTCAAGGTTTTTTTAAAAAAAATTAGAAATTAAATTCTCAAAACAAAACCAAACTGAATTGTTATATAGAATTACTATGTGATTCCATATTGCAAAATATTTAAGATCGCAAAATTTTATTCAGCACATAAATATGATTTCATCGACGTTCATACGATTTCATTACATAATTTAGATTCATACGATTCATTAAATACTTAAAATAACAATTTTTTTTGTTATATTTTTTTATGTTTATGTAATGAAATCGTATGAATTTAGATTATGTACTAATACAAGTTTGCTATAACTATTTTTCAACATAGAATTGCATTTTGAAATTACAATTTCATTGTTTTGCGTTTTCAAATTGTGATTTAGTAAAATCGTGTTTCCTAAATTAGGATTTCTTGAAAATCGTTTTAACTAAAATCTCATTTTCAAAATGTAATACCCAATCTTATTTTTTTTATTTTCAAAATGACGTACCCAATTTTATGTTGAAATCACAACTCATAATGAGTATTGAAAATATCATTTTCACATTAATGTTGAAATTGTGTTTTTAAAATGCAATTTTAAGGTAAACTTGCATTTTTAAAATGCAATCTCAGTATAATCATATTGACAATTTCATGCGGCCATGTCACCATGAAAGTACATTTTAAAGATGCGATTTTGTCATATAATTACATTTTGAAGATGCAATTTCAAAAAGTAGATTAGTTTGTTAAATAGTTTGAAAAGTAAGTTATTTTTGTATATAGTTTAATTTTGGGCGAATTACACTAATAGTTCTTGTAGTTTGGGCTTATGTTATTTTGGTCACTAGTCTTTCAATTGTGATGCATTTGACTATGAATTTTGAATTTTGTTCCAAATAAGGGCAATTGAAGACACTGTCGCTGCATTGCAAGGGCAAACATAAATGTCAAAAAAATATTTTTGAATTTTTAAAAATTATTTCTACCCATCAAATATAAAATTATATAATAATGATAAATCTTTTACATTTTTATTTTTTTATTTTTTTACCAAATTAATTTTTACTATGTGTTTGGATGATGTTCATATAATGATTGGTTGTTTTTGTTGATGTTTTTGGATAGTTATCATGTAATAGATAGTTGTATTTGTTGTTAACAGATATTTTCGGATGGTTATCGTATAATGGATGGTTATTAAGCTTTTAATGTGTAATCAATAAGTTTAATATATGAAATATTTTTAGTTTTAAATTTTTTGATTTAATGGATTGGTTTAATAATGAAATCAAAGTTATCGCTATGTAACGAAAATAAATATCAAAAAAAAATTATTTTAAATAATTATTTCTACCCTCCCAGAAGATAAAATTATATAAAAATTATGTGTTTTTAATTTTTTTTCACCAATTTTCTTTAGTTTCTTAAAAAAAATTTCTGAAAACCAAACAAAATAAAACTTTATAACTAAGAAAGTTCCAACATTATTTATTTAAAAAAAAAAAAAGCCTTACATTTCAAACAATATACAAGTTAACCACACAAAATAAATTATATGATGACTTTGCCCTTGAAATAGACCGTTTGCGAAAGACACATCTTTGATTGTCCTTATTTGAAATAAGATTCAAAATTTAGGGTTAAATGTATCACAATTGAAAAGTCAGGAATCAAAGTGACACAAATCCCAAACTACATGAACTATTAGTATAATTCGCCCTTTAACTTTTTAGAATATTATGAAAAAAAAAGAAAAAGAAAGAAAAAACTCTGGCAAGTGTGATGAACTAATATTCTTTAGAAATAATGATTCATCCATTAATTTTGCTTCCTAATTTCACTCTAATGGTCTAGAATTAGGGATGCTAAATAGGAAAGAAAAAGAGAGAGAAGTGTGGGATTGTTTCACATTGGAGTGGACCACGTCATTAGGGATGGAATTGAGGGACAAAATTAGGAGATGTAACACCACTCATTTTTTAGGGAGAATTACTTAATATTGGGATAGCCGAAAAAAAAAAAAAAAAATTTAGTACAAAAACATGGGGGTGCAAGTGACCTTCCATGTTTGCGTATTTTCTTTTTCTTTGTCCAGATGTTTAGTAATTCCTCTTATTTTTTATGAGAGATGCCTACCTTATTTCTTTGGACCCCCCGCTCTTTCATTTTTTTTTAATTCCAATTTTGCCCAAAGATAAAATTCCATTTCTATCCTCATCTCTAACCCTCTAACCCTAATTTTCCAAACACTAACCCTAATTCCACCGGCCATTCCTATCACCTCCGGCAGCCACTGTTCACCCTTCTTACCCTCATCGCCAACCATCTACCTTCTTGTCACCATCAACGTCGACTGTCTGCCTTCTCGTCAACCCCAACCACTGCTATTACCACCTTCTTGTCACCCCCAACCACCGCTATCACCACCTTCATTTCCACAACCCTAATCGACCATTTTTCATCCTTAGAACAATCTATCTCCTAAAAATCCCAAACCCTAGACTCTCAAATCGAAGCCTTTGATGCCAATATTAACAAAACCCTCACACGTCTCATCAAACCACACGCTTTACCGGGCATTACTCCGGAAGGATGGCAGAACCTTTATTATGCACCATGCTTTGTCAACTTAAATACGGCAGGAAATAGACCCCAAAACAATATCTCAATCCATGGATATAATTTGTGGGCAAGGCCAACACATCATTTGTTAGGTCCGCTACGCATTACCTTAATAATTCACATAACAACTACACTTTATATTCCACCACATTCTCTATTATTCATCAAGTCCTTCATTGTTACAATTCCAACAAAAAACAATAACAACGTTTACTATTTTTATCCCAAAACAATCTAATAACACTTCACCAAAAACTTACAGGCTCATCTTTAGAAGTATGCACAATTCTAGAATTCCCGATATCTCTTTACTTCACCACATTATCATCAAAAGCTATCCAGGATTAGTTGATTTAATTACTAACCTCAATTTATTTTACATAACCTTTCAATACAATTATCTTTTTTTCTTCAACCATTGATTATCATTATTTACTCTTATCTCACAAAACATAAACTTCATTTCATGAATTAAGTGTCAATTGAAACTTTCTTCATTCCCCAAAATAAATTCCATAACTAGGGTTAAGCATAAAATTAAGGCTTTTTACTATTTAACACCAAACCATATTCCTATAACCCAAACATTTCATATGCCACTTAAATTATCAATTTAACAACCATAAATTAAAAACCCTTACTTCCTTACATGCTATTTATGAAAAATCTCCTCAAAATGAGGGTTTTATGCAATAGAAATTACCACTCATCTATCCACAAGATAATATTGAAGAGAATCAAGGAAAATCTCTACCTCTAGCAAGAAGAAGAGAAGTATGACTTTTCGACCTTGCCCAAAACACGATTTGTTCGAATGGATAGAAAGCTCTTGATCCGCTCTTCGTTTTTATATAAGGGACATGGGGTGAAAAATGAGAGGAGTGAGATGAAAATCAAGCTTGAAAGCTTGGAAACTCTCAACAATAGTGGAAAAAGAGAAGAGGAGAGAGAAATAGTATAATAGAATGAAATAAAAATGAGCCAAAAAGTACCTTTTAACGTGCTAAATTCATACTCTCCACTCGAACGGACGTTCCTCTACTCAAGCAAAAAAACCAAACAAGACAGACTGCTCGAGCGACCACTCTTGCACTTGAACATAAATCAACAACTCTCGGAATCTTGGATAGACCTGCAAAAGTACTTGGAGCTTCACCAGACCGCTCGAGTGACCACTTCTGTGCTCAAGTGGAGAAAAACATTTTGGATTGCTACAATGTTGCCGGAAAACCCCTCCGATGCTCAAATTAGCATACTTAAAGAAGAAGAAATAGCCAAAAGAGACAAAAGACAGATAGCTCTGATAGCAAGAATTCCAGACCTGTTGCATGGAGGCGCTGCACAGTTTATATAGTTTCTACGTGCACTATTCTACTCATCCTTTCCTGAACACGTAGATATATTATCCTCTCTTCATCTCATACGTGTATGTGACAATACTGCTGTAGACACCCCATTTTTGACCGTTCTCAAGACTTAGATGTCATCGTTTGAACACTCGATGATTATCCATGCTCGTGTTCGTTTTGAGTTCCCGAAGGTCTCGGCCGCGCGCCTTGCCTTAGGATCTCTCGACTTGTTTATTTTGTGCTTGGTTGTGGACCAAGGACTTGTGGTTTTTCTTCTGAGGGAAGAGGATGGCTTGTTGGCCATCCCTACAACCCATCGGCCAAGGCCTTGTGCCATCGGCCTTGTTTTCTTGCCATCGACCATAAGTGTTGGCCGATCGGCACTCCTTTTGGTCAATCGGCCATATCTTTGGGCCGAGACCTTTCTATCTGCTTTTTCAGATATTTTTGTGCCAGCTGTGACAACTGGTGAGCACAGTTTTCATCCTCCATACACGTGTATGGAGGGATTGATTCAAGTCCTTAGCTTGCTCAACAAGCTTAGGAATTGAATTTCTATAAGAAGGGAGACCCCTCTCCCTTTCCAAGGGTTCTGAAAAATTGAGATACAAGTTATATCTCTATATATATATATATTTGAGCTTGTTTGTGCTCAAAAGTGCATTTTCTTCACACTTTTGCACTAAAGCACCTAGTGAAACACCATCCTTTTTGTTGCTGAGGCTCTTAGAAGCTGGTTTTGGTGTTTTTGGTTTGGTTTGAGCTCAAAAAAGTTGCTGGAGTTGTAGCTTCAAAGTGGTTCTACAAGGGTGAGCCTTTAACCCCTTAAACCTTGGTTTTTGCTTAAGCTTTTGGACCTATTTGCATGCTTATTTAGGCCTGACTTTCTACTAAAAAAAGTTCTAATTTTGCATGCTTATAATGATTTTTTAAGGTCACTTTTGTGTTGGGGGTGGCCTACCCCCTCTTAGGCCTTGTTTGGCCTTGTTTTGAGCCACCCCTTTAGGCTCTTGTTTTTATCTTTGCATGACCTTTCTACCACTGAATTCTAGAGAAATTTCAGTGGTTGAAAGTGTATTTTGAGGTCTTAAATAGGAGAGGGTCATCCCCTCTCCTTGTGTCTTGTATGCTTGTTTGGATGGCTTATCAAAGTAGCATGTTTGTCTAGCATGTATTGGTTCCTTTTCAGCAAGTTTTTGGTGTTATTTTAGCATGCCTCAACTCTGTTTTAGGTTGGTTTGATAGCATCTTGCATGCTTCACATACTTGTAGTGCAATCTTGCATGTTAGCATAACATGCACATGTGTTTGGACCATCACTCTTGCATGTTTTGGCTCAACTCCAAGAAGCTTTTAGCCTTGTTTTACCATGCTTAAGCTTTGATTTATGTTTTTTTGGTCATGCATGCCATGCTTTGTATAGCCATAGTGCATTCTAGCTTGATAGCTTTGAGTTTCCAAGCCACTAGCATGCATTGCTTGGGCTACTTTCATGATTTGGCATCATTTGAAATGTGATTTCAGTACATGTGGTGTAGTCATACACTTGTATTTGTCACTCTTTTAATGCTTTGAAGGGTTAATGTTTCATGCCTTAAGAATGGGTCATTGTGCATGCCACCATGCTTAGGCCTTTGGGCTATCATTTCAGTGTATTTTTGGTCTTGTTTTGCCATAATATTGCTCTGATTTTTGTTGGTGAAGCCATCTCATGATTGGTTTTGTTGGGTGTAGTGTAATACCCCTTATTAGCCTTGCAAGTTCATGCCTCATGCCCTTCATGTTAGCTTGTTTTGGTGATGCTCCATGCATGTTTTAGACTCATTTTGGCATGATCTAGGACTATTTTGGGTTGCCTTGGCTATATGTTTCATGTATTGCATAGTTATAGTGCAAGTGCCTATGCTAGCTTCAAGCTTTGAGCCCTCTTGCATGCCATACTTGTATTGTTTGGTTGATTTGGCATCATTCCATGCATGATTTCAGAGTTTATAGTGTTATTACACTTCCACATTTGTCACTCTTTGAGCACCTTCGAGAGTTGTGTTCTTATGCTTAATTGATAGGCCAATGCATGTGCATGCATTTTCTTATTTTTCATGCCATTGTTTAATCCTTTTGGCCACTGTTTTGGACCCTCTTAGGTCTGTCCATATGCAGTTTAAGTCCACTAAGTGTTGCATTACATGGTCCTTGCCATTTGCATGTTGTAGCATGCTTGTTCCATTGTATTGTTATTGCATGCTTGAGTTGCATTACATTGTTTGCATGCCATTAGCTTTGTTAAGTTGTGCATGTATTGCATTGAGTTTGGTTTGGGTGTTAAGCCAAACATGAGGAACGAGGGACGTTTCATACTTGAAGTGATGAAATGTGCCTCAATTCTCGGTCGCCGACCCTCTTGATCATGCATGATAGAGCTTAAGGCATTTATTTGTTTTTGTGCATTCATTTGCCATTGACTTGTGCAATTCGGCCTCTTTGGCCATCATGCATCGAAATACGTGATTGATGGCTTGAGAGCCGAGCACTACACACCTTTGAGCCTTAGACATGATAAGGGGTGTAGTTGCACACATATTTTCTTGCAAATACATTGCCATGCCTCTGTTTGTGCTCTGTTGCAGCAAAAAGAAGAGTTTGCAGGAAGATATGGCCGATCGACTATCTAGTGTGCCAATCGGCTATCAATAATTGGCCGATAGCCTCAAAATTGGTCGATGACCTTTATCCTTTGGCCGATGGCCATACCTCTTGGCCGATGACCTCTCAACATGTCCATGAGGTAGATCAGAAGTGTTCTGGAGATTGGCACAATTTTCAGAAGTCTAAAACAGTGCAAACAGAGGCAACATGAGGCATGGTAACGGATTTCCGAGCGAGGCAATCGAGCATGTATCTTCGAACTCTTAGAACTGAGCTGAGGCTTTGTAATTTGTAATTAGCTTTACTTGATCAGTTAGCTTTTGAATTTGTAATTAAACTAGTTAATTTGTTAATTAGTTAATGTGTTGTAATAATTAGCTTAGTGTTAGCTAGTTATTCAATTTGATTATGTAATAATTAGTCTAATTAGATTATTAGATTAGTTAGAATAGCTTAGCGTAGCTAGCTTAGTGTACTCATTCGGATCCTCCGTCAAGAGGGCGAATTTTGTAATAAGTGTGCGTGAGTGTGTGAATGTCTTCCAACCCCACGTCTTTCTCCCTTTTACTTAACCGCTTTTGATGGTTAGTTTTAGGGCATATTTCAATTAGCCTCCTTATGCTATGCATGCTTGCATTCATCCATCTATCTTGCAGGCACCGGGCTCAGCGCATCATACAAACCGCATTGTATTTCAATACATTTACTTGAATACATGTCCAACAACATGTTATCAAGTTGCATCTCACATGACATCTTAGAATAGCCGAGCCTATTTTAGTTGCATTTTTGCATATGTTGCATTAGCCATCTTAACATAGCTAGGATCATGCATTGATTACTAACTAGCTTTTGTTTTGGCTCGGAGTACTATGTAAGCTTTTACGTTTTAGCATCTTGCATATGTGTAAGTGTTGCCATGTTTAGCATGCTTGCCGTGAGGCTAACTGCTTAAGTGTTTAATTGCATGAATGCCTGTGGATGAAGGTTGGATTGCTTGAATTGGAACAATTCATCGAAATGCGAGTTTTAAGCTCACTTGAGGTGGCAAAATCATGTTTTCTAAGCCCACTCGAGGGTGGCAAATCCACGACTTAGCCTACTTGCGAGTAGCAAACTTCAAATCATTTTCACAAACAAACATGAAATGTTTTGTTCCAATTTAGGCGATCTAGTCTATACTTGTATGCTGTGCACATCACATAGTAATTCTAGGTTAATAACCGGAATAAGAACACATGTGTTTTCAAAAACAAAATATCATGTTAGTAAAGGCCGATCTTTGATCGGGAGAGCGGGGGTGCTTATTGCATGACCTTCCCCTCTCGTACCCAAGTTCTCCAGCCGAGGCAACTTTGGTGATGACGGACATGTGGCCTTAGGCACCAGTCAGGGTTTCCTAAATTTCCCCAAAATAAAACATTTAGGTGGCGACTCTGTATCTGGCAAAGCAGTCCATGTTTGGCACTTCTTTATTAAAATCAGTTTTCCAAAACGATTTGTCGGATTTGGACTCTTTGGTGATTTATCGATCTTGCATTGCACTTTGTGAGATTAGATTCAGAATCGTGACATTGAGTCCGAACTGTAGTAGCTTAAGAACAAAATGATTTCGCACCTTCGCGCGCGAAGCTGTGACGTTCGGGCGGTCTACAACTGCCAAATAGTATCGATGAAACAGCTTAACAGTATTGATGTGGATGAATAGCGGATTCCTCCATCTGCTTCCCAATTGGGCCACGTAGCAACTTCTCCCGAGCTATCCACACCCGGCACATGGTTGTCCATTCCAAGACTAGCCTCCACCACCCAGCCTAGTTTTGAGATGCCCAACTGGTCAACTGCACCTCGACCAAACCAGTTAAACTCACCTTGATCCCCTACCACAGCTAACACTTTGCTTGGACCACCTCAGCTCGGTAAGATCTGCTCAGTCCACTAGTAGAACACTTCAGCCTAGGTAGTGGACTGCGGTTAACACTGCCTGGGGGATCCAATCCTTCTCTGGCCTAACTAATTGAAAAGCGATGGGCCAAGCTAGGCCTATCATGTTGACAACTCGGCTCTTTTGCACAGTCAAAACTCCTCTCTCAATTGCCACTTAATCCGTTCTACTCTATTATGAACCGGATTACCACAACTAGCCGAGCTAGATACCCTGACTGGCTAAATGAATTGCATGGTACGAATCCGGCATCCCGAGGAGCTTGGTGCAAATCTCACAGTATAAGGAGATCGGTGAGAATCCCACGCAGAAAGAACTTGGTACGAATCCAACACTAGAAGTAGCTCGGTTCATCTTGCTATAGTGACAAAATGTCATCTCATGGGGACAAGTGTCATCATGTAATGATACGGACACGATTCCCCGTGAGACCTTTCTAATTTTTGGCGCCCTTTTGAGGGTGAAGTACATATACCATCTTTAACCTCCTAATTTCCCCACTGTTCATCATGGTTTCTCAGACCATATCCTCTACGGACCAGAGCGCACTGCCATCTACTCCTAGCATCCAATGTTAAACTCGAAGCATTTCCGTTAGAGTTTTCATTTCCTCTTCATAGTCAAAGCATTTCTCGCCGATCGGGGAGCCGTTTGGAGCTATATTTCCACAAACTCCACATTTGGGTAAGTGTTCTTCATCCCGCTTTAATGTTCTTCACTATTCTTGGGCTTTTCTTGTATTATTTTTATTGAAAATACGATAACAAAATCAAATCCCATAGAAAACACATTTTTACAGGGGTCTCGAATCATCCATAGTGCTTAAATGGCTCCCTGGTTCTATTTTCCTTTTGTATAGTTCATCCTCTGGGATGAACATATGAGGGGCTGGGCTAAATAGGGTAAAAACCAACTTTTCAATTCAAAATCACGATATGGCCTAGCAAATTTTATGTTTGTCACATATAAGGAATGATTGAGCTAGGAATCAGGGGAACTTAGAGGGCCGCCCGACCGAGCAAAATCTGCTTTGCTCACGTGGCCGAGCTAAGGCCCACCTCACTATGTGGTTGAGAAACAATTCAGATCATAGGTAACTGAACTAATTCCCAGCCTCCCTAAATCGACTACGCTAAAACTCCAACTCGTTTGATGGCCAAGATGCCACTTGCATTTAAATTTGACTTTCTACTTATGCAGAATCTTAGGAGACTAGGCACACTAACACAAACGCTCTCAAAGATCGAGAAGTTGCTGCATAGTTTTACCAAACACATTCTGCCGAGCAAATCGCACTGGCCTACATGGAGCGATACCGTTTCCTGGCAAACACACCAGGCACCTTAGTTGAGTTCTGCCAAGAGTATGGCATTCCTACCAATGCACACTTTGAGTTCAGCAAAGAGGGGGCAACCCCTTAGGGAAGATTAGACTCTTGCCCCTTCATCGTGTTGTCTATTATTGAAGGGGGGCTTCGTTTCCCGGTAAAGTCGTTGATCTGTGAGTTCTTAAGACGCACCAGACTGTGCCCCACACAAGTCTTCACCAACACTTTCCGCATAATAAACGAGGTTACCGAGCTAAATCATCAGCTTGGATTGAACATAGGTCTGTCCATGATACTTCGGCAATATGTGCTCAGTCACCGCAGTAATGGTTTTAATTAGTACCTGAAAGTAAGTCCAAACAGGGAACGTCTAGTGACCAGCACTTCAGATAAAGATCATCACGGCGATGATTTTTTCTGGGTAATCGGCAACTATGAAACTGCCGATGTGCCCAGTTGGTACATCAGTAAGGACAATGGCTCTGCAAGTAAGCCAATTTCCAAAGTTAGTCAATTTCATTTTGATATTGTTATGCCAAGCTAACAGATTTCTTTTTGTAGGTGTCGCCAATCTGCAAGCGCTATATTTACACCCCGACGAAGCGACTATGAAAACCGCATTGCGATACAAAAACTGTAGTTGTCACAAGTTACTCGATTACATGCCGAGCTACCATTATTTGGCCAAAAGGAAAAGCAAGGTCACATACTTCTTATTTGAGCCTTTCCCTTCCCCAGATCCCAGTCTTCCCGTTGTTTTGTTGATTCGACTGACCGAAGAAAAGGAGATGGTAAAGAGGAATAGAATCAGGAACCTCATCACAGCTACCTCCCAAGAGATACCAAGCAGCCTACTTCCACCTGCTTCAGCAGTTGGTCAAGGTGCAACGAATGTGCTGGTTTTGGCCTCCTCTACCGCCCAACCATGTAGCACTCAGTCTCGCTGGGCTTGCAAGAGGGCTTGCTCGGTCGATCCTTCGGTTGAGCTAGAGGTCAAGCTTAACACTGAGCATGTTACCACCGAGGTCGAGCCAATTTCAGCTTGGTAACCAAGATTATGGCACCAGGGCAAGGAGATCCTGGCCAATGCTTCCGTCAAAGAGAATAAGGAGCATCTTCTCGTCTTTGACTTGTCTAAGTCTTTGTTGTTGCCGGGCGACATGCTCAGCACCGACCGCGTGCTGGACACTCGAATGGTTAAATCCACGGTGAAGTCCATGACCAAAGTAGGTGTTATACCAAAAATTGGCCTCGTTTGGGAAGTGGCTATTTTAAAGGCTTTTTGATTTTTTTGGCTATTTTAGTAGGCTATTTTAATTTGTGTGTTTGGGAAGTTGGGTTAAATTTTTGGGTTGATTGTTGTATTGAAAAATGTGTTTGAAATGATATTTAAATTGAAATGACAAATTTGCCCCGGACTTTATTTTTTCCAAAATTATTGTGTAGGGGCAATATCGTAATTTAACCTGTCTACAGCCTACACTGTTGGTGGTAGTGTAGGCTGCGTTGCTGCAGCAGCCGTTGCTTTTTTACTTTATTTATTTTATTTTTTTTTGAAAATCAATGGTTGGTGAGGCTTTTTGGCTATTTTCCCATTTGAGGCTAAAATAGCCTCTTTCAAGGCTTCCCAAACACCCCCATTGTTTAACTGCTTCCTTGGTTTCATTTTCTGAAGTTTTTGTTTTGTATGCGATCGAAGACGCACCTTGTGATGGGCTGCATTGTCAAACTACGGGAGAGGGTGGTTGATGTGACTGCAACAAGGAAGTACTTTGAGACCGAGCTAGGAGGAGCCAAAGCTTCACTCGAGATAGCCAATGCTGATAACGCCAAACTCCTTGGCCAGCTCGGGAGCGCCGAGCAAGAAAGGGACGCATTATGCACCAAGCTAGAAGAGTTAAAGAAGAAGGAAGATGAAGCTGAGAAGGAGGCCAAAGACCGCGGCTTCAAAAATGCTGAAGAGAGTTACATCAAGCAAGTTAATGCCACAAAGGACATCTTTTTTCAGTCCAGCTAGAAGGCCGCTTGCGAGAAGCTTGGTCACGGTCCTTCGACCGAGGTGTTCATCTCTCCTCCCCCTCACTTCCTGCCGAGCTAAATGCTTTCATATGCCGAGAACGTCTTCAATGCCTTGCAAGAAGTGGAGGTCGAGGAAGGGATGAAGGTCCCAATGGTTGATCTTAGTAGTGACAAAGACGTTGCTACAACTGAGCAAGAGAGGGCCGCTACAACTGAGCAGGAGAGAGTTGTTCTTGGTGACGACTTTACTGATGATCTATCCCCCCTTGTCTGACTTGTAAGTTTTTCATCTTTTTTCTTTTCTTTTGTTTCTAGATATTGTAACCGTGCTTCTTGCCCCTACTCTTGTACTCGAATTTCTAAATCAATGGAATTTAGTAGCTTTTTGTCATCTATGATTGTGTATAATGCATATTGTTCTTTGAGCCAAGCAGCATCATCTTAGTCACAAAAAAATAAACTCAATTTACCAAGCTGAGCTAGCTCGGCAAGAAACCTCGTGAGCAAATTATTAACTTGACTTGCAAAGAGCCCAGAGTTGAGTAAACCATCAATTCATTTTGTCAAGAAAAATTAGCTTGGCAAAAATCTTGGAGTAGATCCAAACATTAATTCTCTACCAAGCAAGGACAGCTCGGCAAGAGGTTTGGAGTTGAAACACAGCATCAACACCCTCTATCGAACAAAATCAGCTCGTTAAGAGGCTTGGAGTTAAACAAAACGTCAACTCCATTAGTCGACCTAAATCAGTTCGGCCAAGACCTTATGTGAGACCTCTAACTTTTGTAAACCTTATGAGGTCCCTAAATTTTGAGTTATTACAATAAAGCCCTTAATTCGTTGATTATTCGCAAATTAAACCCTAAAACCGAAAATGCATCACGGATGAACCCATACAAACCCTAATCGACCCTGGAAGCTTAGAAATCATTTCTAACACTCTAATATTAATTATTTAACTCTCAAATTTTAGATTAATCGCTCTAAACCTTAACTTCTGGTTTTCACAGTTTTCGTTCGATTATTTACCTTTAAATTCAAAGCAAGATAATACAAACCAAATTATTTTTCCTAACACTAATTTATTGACTCTACACTTGAAATAGATTCTTTAATTGAGCCCAAGCCATCACATTTTTATTAAATCACAAATTGAACCCAAACAAGTACCATTATATATTTATATATACACTTGTATCCTAAAATCTTTTTTTAAAACATTTTATTTTACAAATTCCAACAATTGTACACCAAAAAAAATATAAAACAAGTCCATCAATTCACCATCACATGGCTAGCCATCACCATTGTACGTGTAATGAATGTACTATGAGACAATTTTCCATGATTTAAGGAAGAAAAATCTTTGACTTGGTACAAACTTTTATATACATGTATATAAGCAACTAGGTTGGTTTGATTAGGAGGAAAACCCTAACTAGATCATATTTAGTAACCTAATTAAGACCTTTAATCCTCCACTATTCCATTGAATTCAAACTAAATCCAAACAATCCAATCCAATCCAATTCCAACCAAGGGGCATTTAGGACCTTTTGCACCAAATTCATTATATAAACAACCCCACCCCTAGCATTTTACATACAAGAACAACACTTATACACACTATATTCAGCTGAGAGAGAAGAAAGGAAGGAGGGTGTGCTTGGTAGAAGAGAGGATAGGAAGAAAAAGTTTGCTAGCAATTCCAACAACCCTCAAGTAAGCCACAACACAACTCTCTCTTCCATTTAACTTTTTCAAATACATGTTATTAGAAGTTTAAAATGGTATTTTCAGATGTGTTATAATGGTATTCTTGTGTTAAAAATGAAAAGGGTTGAGCCTTGATTCTACCCTTCTTCTATTTCTCTTCATCGGTATAAGAATCCCTATCAATCTCTCAAAAATTTCAAAGTCACACCTTCACCTTAAATTTCTGAGTTTAATACATATTATTTATCATATTTTCATCACAAGATAAGTGGAAAATTTCCCTAGTTGACCTCTTTTCTCACCAACTTTCTATTTTCAAGAACTGTGCCAGAAAAATCTGTTTTACAGCCACCTTACAAAAATTGTAGAAAAATGTATAAGAATATTCTGGACCTCCATTTTATGTCAAAATCTTTCTTAAGGAGTTATATTTCAATGAAAATTGGTTTAATTGAAAACAAGTGAGCGGTTTGTGAGAAAATCTAATTTTCGTAATGGCCGACGAATTTGGATAGAGCTGGAGTATTTCTGAAATAACTACAAATCTGAAAAAGCTATTCCATTTTCAAAAAATGTTCTGAAAACTAGATAAAATTCCCTACCAACATAGGAAGGTCGGGCTCTGGAAAAATCTGAAATAGCCCTTTTGAGTATAATCTTTAGGTAGTACTGAATTTGGAAATTCTATTTTCATTAGTGTTTTATGCTCTTGTGTTCATGAATATGCTTATTAATTTATGATCATGTCTCGATATGATATTTCACATGTCATAGGTTTATGTATTTTATTTTAATCCTTCGATGGTGCTCATACTTATGCAAATCTGGAAATTATATTCATGTGCGAATTTATTCCCTTAACTACTTGAATATGCCTAGAGCTACTTATGCATATCTTCATACGTGAATCTCATGTGTTGTAACCTTATTTCCTTCTATTTGTACTATTTAGTTGTTCAAACTTGTGCAATAGATGTTGTTTCAAGAGCATGTCCTAACTCTGACTTAAATTATCTGACTCAAACGGGAAACTTAATGGGTGGTAATGGGTGGTGAATTTTTGGACAAGATTACTAAGATATTAATTGGTTGATGGGATGCGTTCCCTATTTGGAAGTTAAAATCTTGCGCAAGTGGTTTTCAGAACCCTTGAATGGAGCGGTTGTATTCGGACCCTAGGTATTTGGTGTAAGGAGGGATTTGGGCAAGGCCCATTATTACTGTCTTTTTTGAGGCCCTGCGGTTGGCGCTACACAGTATATAACCGTTGGTAGGCATCCAAGGTTAGTTCTGCAACAAAGCAGCAAAAGAAGGGGCATATCGAATACTCCGCGTCCAATTCTTGTGGTTGGGAGGACGAAGTCTCTTTGGGGGATTTCTAGATTTCTAACATCTAACCTTGTAATCCTTTATTATTGAATGATTATCATGCTTCATTACTTGCTTGTTATAATTGTGATGGTGTATTGGATTGGGAAAAATAGATGGGGTGTGTGTGCGTTTACTGGGCATTCAAAGCTCATGGCGTTTCATGCTAGGTATCGAAGAAACGTACGAAGCCAACGAAGAGTCAAAGACATTTGAAGACTTAAGTTTTCCTTAGAGAAAGTTTGGAACCATTTCGCTCATTAGTCTAATTGTGTTTTTATTTATTCTTTTTGGATTGTAATAGTAATGGAACTCGTTTTGTAAATTTAAAATTTGAGATGCTGTAATTATTATTTACTTTGTAATCCTATGACTATCTCTGCGTTGCTTATGAGACCTTGCGTCAATGCCATTTAAGATCTGTCAAAAGGGCGGTGCGCTACCTAAGAAAGCTGGACTTAGAAGGAAGGCTAACTTGACTCCTTTGGCGATCTGGGATCTTACTTGGTTATTGGCCATAGGACTCATTAGTGCCATTTCCTAGATTCCTAACCTTAGATAAACCCTATATTTAATTGATAATATATTCTCTGAAGTTCATGATTTTTGGGGCGTCACAGCGTAGAGCAGAACAAAACATCAACTCCATCTACTGAGCAAAATCAGCTTGGCCAAGAGCTTGGAGTTGAACAAAACATCAACCCCATCTGGAGAGAAAAATTAGCTTGGCCAAGACCTTGGAGTTGAACAAAACATCAACTCCATCTGCCGAGCAAAATTAGCTCCACCAAGAGCTTGGAGTTGAACAAAACATCAACTCCATCTACCAAGTGAAATCAGTTCAGCCAAGAGCTTGGAGTTGAACAAATCATCAACTTTATCTTCCGAGCAAACCCAGCTCGGCCAAGAGCTTGGAGTTAAAAAAAACATTAACTCCATTTGCTGAGCAAAATCAGCTTGGCCAAGAGCTTGGAGTTGAACAAATCATCAATTCCATCCACCAAGCCAAATTAGTTTGGCAGCTTGTTGCCCCTTATTTATGGCAATGCACTAAAAATAATACAACACTTTTACATTCTCATATGAACCATTATTTCTATTTCATTAACAGATTGTTGTGAAAAGTTAGGAGAATTACGTAAGGGAATGGGGACTTTACATTGAAAGTAAAGTTAAAAGTAAAACAACTTTAGGTTTGCCGTGTTCCATGGCCTGGAAATGGCTTGACTGTTCAAATCTTCCAAGTGGTATGCCCTTTTGCCCGCCAAATTGGTTATCTTGTAGAGTCTTTCTCAATTTGCTCCTAGTTTCCCGTCGCCTGGAATTAGGGCGTTGCCCATTACCTTTCGCAACACCCAATGTGATAACCCTGTTCCGTTTTATGTTAATTGGTCCTTAATATAAATGTGATTATGTGTTTGGTATGATTTCGTGTACCAATTATGTGAAAATATGTGGTTTTGAATTTCTATCTGTTCACCGTAGGAATATCTGTTTGATTATCTACTTTGGAATTAAATTAAAGGCCTTATCGGCCACGAAGCCCGAAATTGACTACGCCATTGTGATTAGCTTAATTTTTAGAGCCTACGGTGAAATTTAATTGGAAATTGATTCGGATCAAAATAATTAGATTCAGAACGATTAATTAAGTGCCCAATTATTTAATATTGATATTTTTGATTAATGGGACTTACCTTAAGGGCACTATACACTCAATATCTCTCTTTTATTTCATTTGGCTGATTTTGGGCTCCTTAGAGAGTGAGAGAACCAAATTAGAGAGAGAGAGTGTGTAGGAGATTGAAGATTTCTCAAGAAGCTTGAAGATTTTGGAGTGTAACTCAAGAATTAAGCATAAGTTTGGGAAGATTAAAGCTCCTAGGTGACTAATCAACCCTTAACATATGAATTAGAGTTGTGATTTTGTGAATTGAAGATTAAATAGTGATCTAGAGCAAGAAATGAGTTGGTTTTGTTGAATTGAAAGTCATAGAACACATGCATGTAAGGAATTGCTATAAATTTCCATGTTTGAGCACAATGTGTATGATCCATGTTGAATTTTTGGTTTAAGTCCATGTATTTGATCATCTCTTCACCAATTAAGTTGAGAATAATGAGCATCTCCCACATGCATATGCAAATCATGGAAGTGTGAGTTTGAATGTTCGAATTTATTGTGTTGGTATTGAGTTTGGGTCAATTTGAGACATGCATGTGTTTGGTTCATGGAATTGAGCTTCATAATGTTGTAATTTGGTGTTTGTACCATGTTAGTACATGTTTATGTGAAATTTGAGCTATAATATGCATGAAATGTTGATTGGAATGTTGAATTCGAGCTCAAGAACAATTCTGGGATTTCCAGAATTTTGATGTCTGCTCGAGCGGGGAAACTGCCGCTCGAGCGGGAAATACGTGCTCCCAGAACTTTTTGCAGACATGGTGTCCGCTCGAGCGGGGGAATTTCACGCTCGAGCGAGGAACCATGTAGTGAGGCCTTCCGCTCGAGCGCCAGAATTCGCGATCGAGCGTAAATTTGATGCATCCAGTACTTTTGCAGACCTCATGGGTCTGCTCGAGCGGGGAAGTCCACGCTCGAGCGGGGACCCTGTTTCTAAAAATCTTAAAAAGGCATTCTGTGTTTCGTTTTTTGTTCTCTTTCACTTCTAAGTACTCTTAGGCATACATTGAGCATTGTAATTGAGTTAAAGAGATAAGAATGAAGCCTAAAGATGAATATGTGAATTAAAGAACGGATTGAATTATTTGTGACCCATACGTGTTATGTGATGTGTAAGGTCAAGCTCCAGGGCAAACCAACCAGCCGATCACTATGAGTAATATCTTGACAAAGATATCTGCAATATATTGTTGTCCAATTGCTTAATTCTATGTAAGTTTATAAGTTTGTTAATTTGAATGGTAGACAATGTTTGCTATGCCAAATGAATGGGCCAAAGGCTAGTTTGACACGAATGAATGAATGAACGGGCCGAAGGCCAGTCTGACATAAATGAATGGGCCAGAGGCCAGTATGAGTTTGAATGATAGAATGAATGGACCAGAGGCAAGTATGAGTTTGAATGATAGAATGAATGGGCCAGAGACCGTATGAGTTTAAATGACAGAATGAATGGGCCAGAGGCCAGTATGATCTGAATGAAAGATAAATGGGCCAAATGCTAGTTTGACATGAATAAATGAATGGGCCAAAGGCCAGTTTGACAAGAAAGTCTGAATGGGCCAAAGGCCAGATTGACATGAATGAAAGTCTGAATGGGCCAAAGGCCAGTTTGACATGATCGAAAGTATGAATGGGCCCAAGGCCAGTTTGACTTGAATGATACGAATGAATTGGGCCCGAGGCCGTATGATGTATTTGGAACCGTAATCACTTGACCTATATTTATATATGTTAGATAGAAATACGAATTGGGCCTAAGGCCGTTTGAAGCACGTTGTTCTAAATACCATTTGTGTAACTTTCTTATTTGATATTATTCACTGGGCTTTCGCTCACGCTCATTCATGTGTTTGTAGGTGAGCCAAGAGAGGTCCAGAGCCAGCCTCAGTGAAGTCTGTGTGGAACAACCGAGGTTTTGAAGAGTCAGCCCTTGCGTCTCACGCACGAGACTCGTCTTTGCCCTTTTGTTATGTATTTATATTTTGTCATGTTAGCGAAGACTTTGAATCTGTTGTATATAGTTTTCATGGGTTGACTTAGACTTAAATGATCCTGTCTGTACAAAACTTTATGTTATTGTGTCTTCTGTTGTGAGTTATTAATATGTCTATGTATGGTTTGTTATAACGTGCCATGTAAGCACAGCTCTATGGACAAAGTTTTAAATTTTGCTTCCCTTTGGCCCCTTTACTCTGATGAATTATGTCTGGTTTGATTTGAGGCCGTAGGTAATCTCATGATTACTGGCCGGTTATGTCCTTAACCCTTGGGGGCGGGTTCGGGTCATGACAGAGTGGTATCAGAGCACGAGTTAATAACTCACACACTTGTCCAAAAGAGCAATAAGCGTCTAGAAAAGATCTAGGATGCATTCATGTGATAAGTATGAATTTGATAGCATCGAGAATGCATCTAAATGTTTCAATGTGAACAACTATGTGTTATAAGTTTGTGATTTGCTTGCATTGCAAATTATTTGAATATGTATGCTCTTTAATATATGCATACCTGTGAATCTTTTGTACAAAGAATAATGTAAATCTAATCAGATGGTGAGAACAAGAGGTGATGAGATAGAAGAGTCCTCTACTACCAGAATAGATAGAATGGAAAGGTTGATTTAGGAAATGGCAGAAGCATTGAGGCAACAACAGGAATGGCAACAACAGCGCCAGCAACCACATCCTCCACCTCCACCTCCGGCACCACCTGTGCCAGATAATCAGAATGACGATTAGATAATAGCTCTCACCCAAGAATTCAAGAAAATGAAACCACCACAGTTCCATAGTGGATTAGATCCGTTGAAGGCTGAAGCATGGGTTCTCGGCATCGAAAAATTGTTTGAAGTGTTCCCGTGTTCGGAGACACAGAAAGTGTTTCTAGCCACCTTTATGCTAGAGGATGAGGCAAGGAGATGGTGGATGTTAATGCGAGAAAATCACAAAGATGTTGACTGGGTGAAATTTTTGGAAATTTTCTATGCCAAGTACTTCCCACAGTGTGTTCGGGATAGGAAAGTGTCAGAGTTCATGGAACTTAGGCAAGACAGTATGACTGTAGCTGAGTATGAGGCCAAATTCACTGAATTGGCCAGGTTTGCACCACATGTGATTGATACGAATTACAAGAAAGCAAGGCATTTTGAAGGTGGGCTTCGCAGCGACATTTTAGAAAGGGTGAATGTCTTGAAGCTAGAAACCTACATTGGGGTACTAGACAGGGCCATAATATCAGAGGCTAACATAGCCAGACAGGCTAAGCCAACAACTGACTGGAAAGGCAACAAAAGGCAAGGCTTCTTTTCAAAGAAGAAATTTTCGAAAAAGCAAAACACAGGCTCCTCAAATACTTCTAATTCTTCCGGAGACACGTCTCCCATGTGCAATATTTGTAACAAAAGGCACCGTGGAGTTTGTTACCGTGTATCAGGAGCCTGTTTCAAGTGTGGTAAACAAGGGCACATGGCCCGAGATTGCAATCAAAACAGTGGGAAACTAGCTGCTAGCTCAACTGCATCAATCCCGAAGCCGGGAAACACTATGAGACCTGCTATCACCGGGGATACCGTGAGACAAGGGAGAGTTTTTGCGCTTGTTCCGGGCAATACACGGAATGCCAACGCAGTTGTCTCAGGTACTATTTCTATATGTAATCAGGATGCTTTTGTGTTAATTGACTCTAGATCCACACACTCTTTTGTGACATGTGCATTTGCATCTAGACTGAGTAGTCCTCTAGAATTACTGCCATATCTGCTATGTGTGTTGGCTCCATCTGGGGAATCTGTATTGTGTGAATCCATATACCGGTTTTGTGACATGCGTATTGTGGATGCTATCCTATATTAGGATTTGTTGCCCTTGAACTTTAGACATTTTGATGTAATTTTGGGCATGATTGGTTAACTAAATATTGTGCCACCATTGATTGTGTGACCAAACGAGTTGTATTTAAACCACCAGAACATACAGAAATTGTGTTTGTGGGTAATGGGGTAGTACCTCCACCTTATTTGATATTTGCAATGAAAGCATGCAAACTGATCAGGAAAGGGTGTGTCAAGGTTATTTATGCTATGTGT
Organism: Camellia granthamiana; assembly: GCA_036172215.1. Taxonomy (NCBI): domain Eukaryota; kingdom Viridiplantae; phylum Streptophyta; class Magnoliopsida; order Ericales; family Theaceae; genus Camellia; species Camellia granthamiana. The sequence goes on from CM069905.1 coordinate 97,839,796, forward strand.
TGTCTGAACAATCTGTGAATGTTGAATTGAACAATATCCCTATTGTTAGAGAATTTCCAGATGTGTTTCCAAATGAATTACTAGGGGAATTGGTAGACAAGGAGATAGAGTTCACCTATTGAAACTGTATCAGGCACCCAGCCTATTTCTAAAACTCCCTACAGGATGGCTACTGCTGAAATAGAAAGAACTGAAAGAACCAGCTGAAAGACACCTACTTGACAAGGGGTTTATCTAACCTAGCACTTCGCCATGGGGTGCCTCCGTATTGTTTGTGAAAAAGAAGGATGGAACCCTACGTTTGTGTATTGACTATCGAGAACTGAACAAGGTAACAATAAGAATAAATATCCCCTACCCCGTATTGATGACCTGTTTGACCAGTTGCAAGGATCACAAGTGTTTTCCAAGATTGATTTGAGATCCGGATATCACCAGCTGAAAGTAAAGGCAGAAGATGTTGAGAAAACCGCATTCAGAACGAGGTGTGGACATTTTGAATTTATTGTTATGCCATTTGGGGTGACTAATGCTCCGGCAGCATTTATGGACTTAATGAACCGAATTTTAAAACCTACCTTGACGAATTTGTTGTGGTTTTTATTGATGACATTTTGATATACTCCAAGAATAGACCTTGAACATGAACATCACTTGAGAAATGTCCTGCAAATACTTAGGGAAAGGAAATTGTTTGCTAAACTAAAGAAATGTGAGTTTTGGTTGGATGAAGTTGTTTTCTTAGGGCATGTGATCAACAAAGAAGGAATTTTATTGGACCCGCAAAACATAGAGGCAATTGTGAATTGGGCCTACACCGACTAATGTAACAGAAGTCCGCAGCTTCATGGGCTTAGCGGGTTATTACAGAAGATTTATGAAAGACTTTTCCAAGATAGTTGTACCTCTTACCCAGTTGACACGCAAGGGGCAATCATTTGAATGAAACGACGAAAAAGAGTCTGCCTTTCATGAATTAAAAACGAGACTGACCACTGCACCAGTATTGACATTGCCCACAGGTACGGAAAATTTTGTAATTTTCAGTGATGCGTCTTATAAAGGTTTGGGTTGTGTATTAATGCAGAACGGAAAGGTTATTGCCTACGCCTCCCGACAGTTGAAACCCACACGAGAAGAACTACCCAACACATGACTTAGAGTTGGCCGCAGTTGTTTTTGCTTTGAAAATCTGGCGGCATTATTTGTATGGGCAAAGTGTGAAGTCTACACAGATCACAAAAGTCTGAAATACTTCTTTACACAGAAGGAGTTGAACATGCGGACAGAGGAGGTGGCTCGAACTGATAAAAGGACTATGATCTTGAGAATTCAGTATCGCCCCGGGAAGGCTAACACAGTTGCTGATGCCTTGAGCAGAAAGTCAACGGGAAGTATGGCCTGTTTGCTTACTGAACAGAAAGAGCTCTTGCAAGATTTTGAGAAGTCTGAAATTGAAGTGGTAATGTGTGAACAGGGCGGATTGATAGCCGCTATTACAAGCCGAGCTGGCAATCATTGAGAAATTAAACAGAAACAAAAAGAGGATAGAATTCCTCAAGAAAGTGATTAATGAATTTGAAACAAGTCCAAAAGCAGAGTTTAGTATTGAAAATGAAGTGTTGAAGTTTCAAAACCGAATGTGCGTCCCGGATATTCCAGAACTAAAGAGAAGGGTTTTAGATGAAGCCCATAAATCAATGTTTGCTATGCATCCAAGTAACAATAAAATGTATCGGGATCTGAAACAAACCTATTGGTGGCCTAAAATGAAGAAAGAAATTGCAGAATATGTGTCCAAATGTCTTCAGTGTCAGCAAGTTAAAGCTGAACATCAGAAACCAGGTGGTCTACTTCAACCTCTCTCTATTCCTGAATGGAAGTGGGAGCATGTGACTATGGATTTTGTTGTTGGCCTACCTCGGACTCCTCGAGGTATGGATTCTATTTGGGTTGTAGTTGATAGACTGAGTAAATCTGCACATTTTCTACCAGTTAGAACTACGTTTAATGCTTATAGATTGGCCACCATATATGTTGATGAGATTGTCCGTTTACACGGAGTCCCAGTATCTATTGTGTCGGATAGAGATCCAAAATTTGTTTCAAGATTGTGGAAGAGTTTGCAGGAAGCTATGGGGACGGAACAAGGTTCAGTACTGCATTCCACCCACAGACAGATGGGCAGTCAGAACGAACAATACAAACTTTGGAAGATATGCTTCGGATGTGTGCTTTAGATTTTCAAGGGAGTTGGGAAGACTATTTGCCACTTGTGGAATTTGCATACAATAACAGCTTCCACTCCAGCATCGGTATGGCACCATACGAGGCTTTTGTATGGTAGAAGGTGTAGATCACCGATTTGTTGGACAGAAGTCGGGGATAGAGCTTTACTTGGGCCTAAAATTGTGCAAGACACTTCTGAGAAGATCAAAACTATTCGACAAAGGCTCAAAACAACCCAGGACTGACAAAAGAATTATGCAGATGTTCGGAGAAGACCTCTTGAGTATGAGGTTGGTGACCATGTGTTCATCCGTGTGTCTCCGATGAAAGGCCAAGTCAGATTTGGGAAGAAAGGCAAGTTGTCGCCCCGTTATATTGGGCCGTTTCAGATTCTGGAAAGGCTTGGCCCAGTTGCCTATAGAGTTGCTTTGCCACCCGGGATTTGAACAAATCCATAATGTATTTCACGTGTCGATGTTGAGGGGTTACCTCCGAGACCCGTTTCATGTGATTGATTAATCAGCGGGAAGCCATTGATGGAAAATATGGAATACGCCGAATGGCCGGAACGAATTGTTGACCGGCAAGTGAAACAATTGAGAAGCAAGTCCATCCCGATGGTGAAAGTGGAATGGAAAGAGCACTATGGGACGGATGCCACGTGGAAAAAACAGGAGGAAAATGCGACTACGCTATCCACATTTGTTTCCCGACGAAGGTAAAATAAGTTTGGAGGACCAAACTTCCTAAAGGGGGGAAGACTGTGATAACCCTGTTCCGTTTTATGTTAATTGGTCCTTAATATAAATGTGATTATGTGTTTGATATGATTTCGTGTACCAATTATGTGAAAATATGTGGTTTTGAATTTCTATCTATTCACCGTAGGAATATCTGTTTGATTATCTGCTTTGGAATTAAATTGAAGGCCTTATCGGCCACGAAACTCGAAATTGACTACGCCATTGTGATTAGCGTAATTTTTAGAGCCTACGGTGAAATTTAATTGGAAATTGATTCGGATCAAAATAATTAGATTCAAAACGATTAATTAAGTGCCCAATTATTTAATATTGATATTTTTGATTAGTGGGCACTATACACTCAATATCTCTCTTTTATTTCATTTGGCTGATTTTGGGCTCCTTAGAGAGTGAGAGAACCGAATTAGAGAGAGAGAGTGTGTAGGAGATTGAAGATTTCTCAAGAAGCTTGAAGATTTTGGAGTGTAACTCAAGAATTAAGCATAAGTTTGGGAAGATTAAAGCTCCTAGGTGAGTAATCAACCCTTAACTTATGAATTAGAGTTGTGATTTTGTGAATTGAAGATTAAATAGTGATCTAGAGCAAGAAATGAGTTGGTTTTGTTGAATTGAAAGTCATAGAACACATGCATGTAAGGTGTGACACCTGAATTTTCTTTAAAATTGCAATAAATAGAATTCAAAGATAAATAAATCAATCAATAAATAATAATAAATAAATAGAAATTGGGAAGTTATCAATTAAATTGTTTGTAAGACACCACACATTAATATTTTAGTAAGTGGTAAGTGATCTTTTATAGTTTGGTAGTAAGGTTTATAGACATGAACTAATGTATAATTATACGTAATTTTAGGAATCATTATGAATCACCAAAGGAGTGATAACAATTTTATAAAGCCAAATTAATTTAGGTGACTCTTGATATAGGACATGTGGCTACACCCCTCAAATACCAACAAAACGTGGCAGGAGTAGAAACAACGTGGCTGCCTTGGCCCTTGGTGAATTTGGAAAGATGAAACAAAAAGACAAGGGGTGAAACAGGTGTCATTAAAGAGTTAAACTTTGAGGAGTGAAGAATAGGTGGCAAAGAGAGGAATTATCCACATGTGTGTTGGCTTTGCTTGAGCCTCACTTTAAGTCATGTATAAATGGGACGTTAGTGCTGAAGCAAGAACACAAAAAATAAGAAGCATTCAAGAAAGGAGTCTTAGAAACAGGAGCAAGCTCAGAATAATTTAGGAGTAATTTTTAGGTGAGTTTTATTATACCTTGAGTTATTATAATATGTTTTCTACATGTCTTAAGTTACCATAATATATTTTACGAATGTTTTGAGTTACCACAATTTATTTGATATAAATTATGTTTTCTGGTTAGGTTAATGTTTCAATTATGTGAATTATTTTCTGAACTCTATTTGCTTAAATTAAAACCCATGGATATGTTTGTTTAAATTTTAGAGATTATTTGATAACAACCTTGTAAACAATTATTTTCTATAAGTACCACCACGGGAGTCCTATGCCTTGGGGGACTTAAATAACCATAGGCCCCTGTTTGACCACTTTGTGATCCCCTGTTTGTCATGGATCCATTGACCCCTGTAGTGATTGTCATTTAGTGACCCCTGTTCTGTTCTGTTATGTACCGTGGTTATAGTTAATTATTTCAGTTTCTGGCACTTAATTAATTTGTGTATTCAACTCAAATTATGTTAATGTTTTAGTAAATAATTATCCATGGCCATTTTGTACCCTAATACTCACAGTATAATATTTCTCACTCTACTATGTGCTTATAGCTGTTACCCTTTCAGGTGATGAGGTTTAGCGAGATCAAAATGGAAAATGAATCGCTGTGTTGTTTTTTTTTAAATTTTTTTTATTTCTGTCTGTTTTGTTTTGAACTCTTGTAATACAATAAAGTTCAAATGGCTATGTTTTGTTTCCTTTTAAATAAGCAGTTGGTACCCAATTATTTTATTTAATTTATCCGCTTGCGCTGCGACTACAAAATTATTTGAATTATTTTATTTTATCTTGTTACGACGCCGAGCCTTTGGGTACTGGGTTTGGGTCGTGACATAAGGAATTGCTATAAATTTCCATGTTTGAGCACAATGTGTATGATCCACGTTGAATTTTTGGTTTAAGTCCATGTATTTGATCATCTCTTCACCAATTAAGTTGAGAATAAAGAGCATCTCCCACATGCATATGCAAATCATGGAAGTGTGAGTTTGAATGTTCGAATTTATTGTGTTGGTGTTGAGTTTGGGTCAATTTGAGACATGCATGTGTTTGGTTCATGGAATTGAGCTTCATAATGTTGTAATTTGGTGTTTGTACCATGTTAGTACATGTTTATGTGAAGCATGAGTTATAATATGCATGAAATGTTGATTGGAATGTTGAATTCGAGCTCAAGAACAATTCTGGGATTTCCAAAATTTTGATGTCCGCTCGAGTGGGGAAACTGCCGCTCGAGCGGGAAATACGTGCTCCCAGAACTTTTTGTAGACATGGTGTCCGCTCGAGCGGGGGAATTTCACGCTCGAGCGAGGAGCCATGTAGTGAGGCCTTCTGCTCGAGCGCCAAAATTCGCGATTAAGAGTAAATTTGATGCATCCGATACTTTTGCAGACCTCATGGGTCCGCTCGAGCGGGGAAGTCCACGCTCGAGCGGGGACCCTGTTTCTGAAAATCTTAAAAAGGCATTCTGTGTTTCGTTTTCTGTTGTCTTTCACTTCTAAGTACTCTTAGGCATACATTGAGCATTGTAATTAAGTTAAAGAGATAAGAATGAAGCCTAAAGATGAATATGTGAATTAAAGAACGGATTGAATTATTTGTGACCCATATGTGTTATGTGATGTGTAGGGTCAAGCTCCAGGCAAACCAACCAACAGATCACTGTGAGTAATATCTTGACAAAGATATCTGAAATATATTGTTGTCTAATTGCTTAATTCTATGTAAGTTTATAAGTTTGTTAATTTGAATGGTGGACAATGTTTGTTATGCCAAATGAATGGGCCAAAGGCCAGTTTGACACGAATGAATGAATGAACGGGCCGAAGGCCAGTCTGACATAAATGAATGGGCCAGAGGCCAGTATAAGTTTGAATGATAGAATGAATGGACCAGAGGCCAGTATGAGTTTGAATGATAGAATGAATGGGCCAGAGGCCGTATGAGTTTAAATGACAGAATGAATGGGCCAGAGGCCAGTATGATCTGAATGAAAGATAAATGAGCCAAATGCCAGTTTGACATGAATAAATGAATGGGCCAAAGGCCAGTTTGACAAGAAAGTCTGAATGGGCCAAAGGCCAGATTGACATGAATGAAAGTCTGAATGGGCCAAAGGCCAGTTTGACATGATCGAAAGTATGAATGGGCCCAAGGCCAGTTTGACTTGAATGATACGAATGAATTGGGCCCGAGGCTAATCACTTGACCTATATTTATATATGTTAGATAGAAATTCGAATTAGGCCCAAGGCCGTTTGAAGTACGTTGTTCTAAATACCATTTGTGTAACATTCTTATTTGATATTATTTACTGGGCTTTCGCTCATGCTCATTCATGTGTTTGTAGGTGAGCCAAGAGAGGTCCAGACCCAGCCTCAGTGAAGTCTGTGTGGAACAACTGAGGTTTTGAAGAGTCAGCCCTTGCGTCTCATGCACGAGACTCGTCTTCGCCCTTTTGTTATGTATTTATATTTTGTCATGTTAGCGAAGACTTTGAATCTGTTGTATATAGTTTTCATGGGTTGACTTAGACTTAAATGATCCTGTCTGTACAAAACTTTATGTTATTGTGTCTTCTGTTGTGAGTTATTAATATGCCTATGTATGGTTTGTTATAACGTGCCATGTAAGCACAGCTCTATGGACAAAGTTTTAAATTTTGCTTCCCTTTGGCCCCTTTACTCTGATGAATTACATCTGGTTTGATTTGAGGCCGTAGGTAATCTTATGATTATTGGCCAGTTATGTCCTTAACCCTTGGGGGCGGGTTCAGGTCATGACACCCGATCTCTAATTTTGAATTGTCTGGGATGGACTGTCTTGTTATACTTCTTGGATAATTGTTCTTGGTACACCGCGACGTGAATCAGTGCTTTTTATCTTCACTTTTCTACTAGGTCCAACTCCAGAGTGATTGCTTCGGCGTTCAAGTCTGGCTCGAAATTTTTGCTTTGGATGGTAGGCATGTTGATTTCCAGCGAGATGATTGCCTCCATGCCATATGCCAAGGCAAAAGGTGACTCTCCTGTCAAACATCTTGGCGTGGTTCGGTAGGCCCAAAAGGCGTTTGGAAGTTCCTCTGTCCATTTTGCTTTTGCTTTCTCCAACTTTTTCTTTATCCCATCCAAAATGGTCTTGTTTGACGCTTCGACCTGGCCATTCGATTGAGGATAAGCTGGTGTCGAATTATAAAATTCTATCTTTAACTCCTCACAGAATCCTCTAAACAATTTTCCATCAAATTGGGTGCTGTTGTCAAAGATTAAGGCCTTGTGGACTCCAAACCGCGTTATCACATTCTGCCAGACAAGTATCTTCACATCATTTTCCTTAATGGTCGCCAAGGGTTCAGCTTTTACCCATTTGCTGAAGTAATCCGTCGCCACGATAAAGAACTTGCAGTTGCTTGGGGCGGTTAGAAGTGGTCCCACTATGTCTAGCCTCTACATCGCGAACGGCCAAGGGCTTGTAAGAGGAAGGAATTCTTTGGCCGGTTAATGAATCTGGTGTGTAAACTTTTGACATTTTTACATTTTCTTACATACTTTTGCACGTCAGTCTGTATACATGGCCACCAGTATCCCTATGAGATAGCGTGATAACCCAAAGATCTTCGGCCAATGTGACTTCCACACATGCCTTCGTGGATTTCAAAGAGAAAGACTTCAACTTTGCTCTGGTGAACATATTTCAAGTAAGGCCTTGTGAAGGACTTCTTGTATAATGCGCCAGATAGAGAGAGCCAAAATAGCTCAGATTTGACCCGAATTTTGTTTGCTTCCTTCTTGTCAGTTGGCAATGCTAGGTCTTGGAAGGAATTCAATCAGTAGAGGGCCAGATGTTGATTTGTTAACCATGGAGGCCAGACCGATTAACTCATTTGCCCGGTTGTTCCCTTCACGGCCAATTTGTTCAACTTTAACTGCTTGAAACTTCTTGAGCTCTCCCTCACCAGGGTCTAGTACTTGGCCATTCTGTCATCCTTGGCTTCATATGTTCCAGATACTTGGTTGACAGCGAGTTAAGAGTCACTGTAAACCATTAGTTTGGATGCCTTTAGCTGAAGTGCACTCTTCAGTCCGGCTAGCAACGTCTCATACTCGGCCTCATTGTTAGACATTGGGAACCCAAGTGTGATTGAATGTTTTATAGTTACACCATCTGGTGAGATCAAGACAATGCCCATTCTAGCACCATGCCTATTGAAGCGCCATCGACGAAGAGTTTCCACATTTCTCTAACGAAAAGCTTTCAACATTTTGAAGGATCTTGGGATTTTTTCAGAGCCAAGTGTTCTCCATCTTTATTGCTCGGCGTAACTGTCTGTGGGGTCATGTCTTTGGTTAGCGGCTTAGCAATTCTCACTTTGAGAATGCCATTATTGGCTGCAACTTGTATAACCTCTTCCCCTCCTAGTGATACGTTGTTGGGTCCAACAAATTGTCCTGTTATTTCCAAACCCATCAGCACATTGCTAGGTCTTGGTCCTGCAATTGGTGAGTTAACGGCTCGGCACGCAACTTCTGCGACGCTGTCCCTGTTCTGTTTGGTTGGTGGTTTGAGATAAGCTGGAGTGGGAGTTGCTACGCTATTTTTGCCGTGCTCACCTCCGATTGTCTGGCTGTATTGGTGAGATCCACCGAGCAAACTAGGTGAGTTCCTAGTGAGAATTCTGCGATGAAGTCGGCCAATGCTTCGGCTTTGAGGGCAATTTAGGGCTGAAATTTGATGTCAAACTGCCCTAACTCGATTGCCCATTTCAAGACTCGATCGGAGAATGTCATGACCTAAACCAGCCCTGGTAGGTTATGGTCATAACCAACCAGTAATTATAAGATTACCTACAGCCTCAGACAAAATCAAACATACATTATATTAGTAAAGGGGCCAAACGGAAGTAGTCTGCAAGACTCGATCGGAGAAGTTAGCCTATCATGACCCAAACCTGCCCCAGTAGGTTAAGGTCATAACCGGCCAGTAATCATAAGATTACCTACGGCCTCAGACAAAACCAAACATACATTATATTAGTAAAGGGGCCAAACGGAAGTAGTCTTAAAATTTTTTGTCCATTGAGCTCTGCTTACATTGCATACCAAAACATGTTCCATAATGTAATAATAACTCACACCATAAACCAAAATAAACATCTTGTACATCCAAGATCATGTAAATATACGACTAGCCGAACAGAAGGTCTATATACATAGGTGATCCAACGGATCCTCTAAAATAGTAAAAGAGTAAGACAGAGAACAGAAACTGTGTCTCATGCGTGAGACACTCGGGCTAACTCCACAAAACTTGGACTGTTCTCACAAGCTTCACTGAGGCTGGGTTTGGACATCTCTTTGCCTACCTACATACATATAAATAAGAGTGAGCGAAAACCCAGTGAATAATACCAAAGTAAAGAGGTTATATGAATGAAACCCTCTAGTAGATGATATCATTGTCAACCACATCAAGCGGCCTTAGGCCCAAACATATCAAATGGCCTCTGGCCTAACATACCAAACGGTTTCTAGCCCAATTCATTCTTATCAAACGGCCTCGGGCCCAATTCATGCTTATGAAACATCCTTGGGCCCAATTCATGTTTATCAAACGGCCTCAGGCCCAATTCATGTTTATTAGACGGTCCTATACAAAAATTTAGCATATAGAATACTTATTCATAAGTAAACAAATCCATGAAGCTTAATCAGAAGTAGTAGTTGGAAAATAACATACTTGAAAATATCTTTACTAAGATATTACTCACAGTGTTCCGTCGATGGATTTGTACTCGTGCTTGACCCTACACATTTTATAGCACAATGGGTCACAAACAATTTAATCCATTCTTAACTTATTTATTTCTCTTAGGCCTCTTTCTTATCCCTTTAGTTCATTTACAATGTTCAATGCATGCCCAAGAGTGCATAAAAATGCAAGAGAACGGAAAACGGAACATAAAACAACTTTTCAAAATTTCTGAAACAGGGCTCTCCGCTTAAGTGCAGCTTTGGTCACTTGAGCAGCCTGTCACTACAAGAAATGTCAATTTTGGCTACCAAAATATTGGTCGCCAAAAGTCCAATATTTAGTCGCCGAAACCATTTAGCGACTAAAATATTTTGTCGCCAAACTCGTCGCCTATACCCTGTCGGCGATAGTATTGGCGACTAAACTATTTTTGGTCGCTGAAAGTGAACGTTTTGACTACTAAATTTTCGTTAGTCGGCAAAGGTTATGTTTTGGCGACTAAAATATTAGCAGCCAAAAGTAAGCATTTGGCTACGAAACTTTGGGTAGTCGGGAAAGGTGATATTTTGGCGACTAAATATTTAGTTGCCAAAAGTGTTCAAATAAAATTAATTAAATTTTCAGCGACTAAAACTTTTTGTCGTAGATAAGTTTTAGTCACAACATTACTACATTTAGGGACTAAAGAATTTAGTCGCCAAAAAAATTATTTTTCATTTTATTAAACTTTTGGCTACTAACCATTTGGTACCCGAAAGTCTTCATTATACTTTTAGCTACTAAATTTTTAGTCACCTAAAATCTTTGGGTTCTTTATGGCTACCAAATATTTAGTCACTAAAAATATTGATTTCCTTTTTGGCTACCAATTGGTTAGTCACTAACAAATTCACTTTTTTTTTTTTTTCGCTACTAAACATTTAATTACCAAAAACTTTATTTTGTGTTTTTTTTTATTATAATTAATTTCTTCACAACCTGTATTTATTTCGTGCAACCTGCACCCTGTATTTAAACAAAATAATACATATATCTATTTCTATTTCGTTTCAACAATACAAAATTTTGATCTTTTAACATCAAATTCTATACAAATCAAATACAATCCAACCCAGAATAATAATTCCATACAAACACAAAATCATACAAAAAAAGATGTCCTCTGTACAAAAAAATTCTACATCAAATGTCATTTACAGAATATTTTGAAGGTGTAAACATGATGGGAAAATTAAATTTATTTACTAAAACACTTGCTTAATTTAACAATGGAGCCATTGATCTAAACGCTTCTCATCCTTCAAGCTTGCTTCATATAGTTTGGTACCTTTCTTTCTGAAGACACCAACTGCAAAATAATGCAAATGTAATAATGCAAATGTAGTAATGCAATCAGAAAATCGAGAAATGGAATGGAAAGATGCAAGAACATTTTCCAATACACCCATCTCAGCTTCAGAAAAGAAATTTACACATCATGAGCTTCACTGAATGAATATACTCAATTGAATGTTTATAGAAAAGTGTAAACAACTCAACATGTAATAATTGCCAAAGAACTATCTGAAGAAAGTCAAAGCCAAACAATATGTTGTCCTATTCAATCCCCACACACCTACAACCTTTCTTATACATTCTTCTAGAACCTTAAATCTACAGGTTTTTCTTGCCCTAAACTTGCCACAGCCAAATCAAACAATAGATAGTAGCATACCAAGTTTTCCAAAAGCTAAACAATTGAATTTGCAAATTAGAGGCACAACTGATAATTATCACATGCCCATGAAGCAAAAACCTAATTGGCAAAAATTTTAAATGGGCACATAACAAAGCATATTTACACAAAACTTTAACTTGATTACTATCTTTCAACAAAATTTGGCAAAATATAACATAACAATGTAGTGCATAAAAAACATGTCTATATACAAAACACAAAACAAAAACTACATAACAAGATCCATCTCTTTCCTGTCTAGATTTGTAGTATCCTATATGCTCAACTTTGAAGTTCAATGATTATGCAAAGTTAATTAAAGTTAGGTGAATAGGACAAATTTTATATATAAAAAAAACAACAAAATAAAAATTATGCATTTAAAAAATAATTTGAAGTTCAATGTTTATGCCAAGTTATATAAATGACAACCACACATAAATCACACAGGAAATAGACAAAGGAATTTAGCATGAAAAAAATCATGGAAAACTCTTCTCAAATGAGCCTTGCATAACGTAATTTTTTTTAATAGTAGTCAATGAGCCTTGCATAATAAATAATTTAAATTATTAAAATTGTCTAAAATGGACTCAGTCAAGCTCTCACATCAGCTTGTTGTACCCATAGCCCTATCCTGCAAGATAAACTTCTCTATTACTCTCCAAAGAATTAGATGTGCTCAAGTTTAGACCAAGTAGTAGAAATGGGTCTTCAATATGCAGAATGCCCAAAATTGACTTCTTTTCATATGATTAAACTAACCAACACATTCAAATAAGTACAAGAATCTGAGTGAGTTAGAGCATAAAATTGTCTTCAATCCACCTAGTTCCAACTAAATATGAATAAAATATATGGGAATTCATCAACGAATGAGAATTTAACCACAATATATCTCATCAATAAATGCATACAAACAAACACAATGGTGAGATTATATCCCAATTTTTGATGACCATGTTCCATGGGGCTTGGCTAATTATGCAGTGGTTTGATTTGCTATTAATGTCTATCTCTCTAATGATCTTCATTAATGTCTATCTCTCAATAAAATCACAATACTCTGTAACAGAGTTACAATGGTGTAAATCTATTGGTGACCATGTTCAATTGTGAAAGCAGATTGAAACAGATTCAAACACTCCATGTTCCAATTGTTTCTGATAAATTTGTCACTTGAGCATAGAATCAAACACTTGGTGGGCAAAAAATTTAACAATCCATATATCAAACAAACAATCACCTAAACCAATGATCCAAATTCAGAGTTTATGATCTAAATTTTCTAAATAATAATAGACCATAGATAATGAACCCAACAAAATAATAAAGTGTCAAAATCTTCAAATTTTCCATCAATTTTAAACCATTGATATGAGCATAACCTCAAACAATACTTTCACCATACATTGAAACTCGAAAGCATATTTGGGTAATGAGGTAGATGAAACTAGCATGACTATTGTAGATAAAAAATGAAAAGCTCCACCACCTCAAATAGGTCTTGTGAGATGAGGCCCATCCCATACGCAAACGGAACAAAAGCATTTCCATTTTCTTGTTACACAATAACAATTTCAAGAAACTTGATCTTTTTAACATATTAGAACGCAACTATATGTAAAATCAATATTATACCCGTTTTCATTTTCTTGTTATTTCATTTCACACTTCACATATTTTGAAGTACACAGTATAAAATTTTCATCTGTGCCTCAATCCAAGGAATCCAAGCAGTTTCAGTGATTCACAAGATTAGCAAAAGCTTCAATCAAGTTTTCCTCAACAAACCAAAAAAGACAATATGGAAACCATACAGTAACACAAAGAAAAAGAAAAAAAAATGACTACACATAATCAATAATATAATCTTAGAATGTAAAAAAAAAAAATAATTGATTGAATGATTACCGTGCTCATAGACAAATCCATCAAAGCTAGAGCAACCAGGGCCACCATTGAGCCAGGGAAAATGACATCAGATTGCAGTTTGTTTAAGTTGCTTTGAATATGATTAGACTTCTTGGCTTGTAATTAGTTCAAATTTTGTTGGAGAAAGCATGTAAAATTCCAAATAACTTGACATCATCTAACAGAATTCAATCTATTTTCCTGCAGATGAATTGATGTCAAATACAAATACCTTGAGCTCCAAATCAATATAATTTGCTCCCAGTTCTTTAGCTAAACGAAGTGTATCCAACCGCATGTTTTCATCACCTCCATACTGACCACCTTCCCATTGTGGCCTAGCAGAAAAAGAAAAAAAAAAGAAAAAAATATGACTCAACAGTAGTTGAACATTAAAAATTTTGTACTAGGACACTATTTATCTAGTTTTCTTCTAAATTGATGAAGTTTGACTTAATGGCCCATCAAGCATTGAGTTCACAACAACATTATAATAGTGGGGAAAAAAATTCTTAGAAATATATATTATATACACTTTCATAGAAATATACATTACAAAACAACAAGACATTAGTGTTCCTAAGTTCACAAAAGCAGAGTTGTGAAGAGCAAGAACTTACAGTGTGCTGGTAATATCTTCTCCGTCACAATACATATATAAAAATATGGTGTATTTATGAGGGGTTGACGGCGGCAAACAAAAAGGAAAATGTATCCAAGCTGTCATGTTTTTCAGGTGAAGGGGATTAAGTGAAACAGAGTCATAGCTCAGGTCTTGGTGTAATTTACCCCAAATTTATCACCCAAAAAAAAAAAAAAATCAACATCTTTTTAATGAAAACCAAGTCAATGCTTTGAAGTCAAACATTGACATTTTCGTGGTTGGATTTTCAAGAACATGGCATATTGAAGATTTAGATGACGGATAGACTGCTGGAGTTGCAGATTTGGGTATATGACAATAGCACTAGGAAGTAGGTTCAACAAATAGGATTATTATATTCAATGTGTATATCAGAATTGTTCTGCTTACCAGGGTAAAGTATCCTTGTTTTCCAGCTTTCATCTTCCTGAAATGAGTAGTCCATCAATTATATTGTTTTAAAGATTAATAACTTGGGAAGTCTTACTAACTACAAAAGAAACTTACCAGGCAAGCATCAATATCCTGACATCAGTATGGTCTACTTGCAGATCTGAACAAAGAGTCTCAATTCCTTTAGGGCTGTTCAAGAAAATGCAATTAAATAGAATTATTATAAAAGTACAGATGAGATTTATATATATAAGCATATTTTATATATACAGATGACAATCTCATATTTTATATATATAAACATATTTTATATATTCCTTCAGGCCTGTTTATGACAAAATTCATATATATAAACATATTTATATATATACAAACAGAATTATACAACCAAATTTATATATACACACAAGCAGATTTTATATATACAAACAGATTTTAAATCATACATACTACAGATTTATATATACACATTATGTATACACACCAACACAAACAGAGAAAACACCATTCCAAACCAATCCAATAAAAATCATATTAAAACAGAATGAATAACTACTAAAAAGCAGAGTCACAGCTAAGAATCAAATCCATTTCATGTTAATTTCACCTGCACATACAAAGCTATTGAGAAAATAGAAGAACCCATCTGGATTTGTGTGTTTTGAGAGATACCCAGATGGTGTTCTGGACTGAGAGAGGCATTGTTTCAAACTGCTTCTGAGCCATCGTAGTTACGAAGAAAAGCATAAATTCAACAAATGGAAGAAGAAGAAACCCCATCGATTTGGGGTCGGGTATGTGTGAAGGTATGCAAATGGAAGAAGAAAACCCTAGAGGCTGAAACTAGGAAAAGAGAGACCGAAAGATAGAGAGAGGACATACCTGGGGATTGACGGTGGTGCTCGTGTGTGATGGTGGTGATGCTCCGGTAACGATGGAGACAAAAGCGAGAGAGAGAGAGAGAGAAAGACAGAGAGAGCGGGAGGAGAGCAGAGGCAAACAGAGATGTATGAGAGAGTTAGAGCGTGTGGTGTAGGAGTGTACTTCTTAAACCTAGTTTATTCTTTCCCGAAAAACGTTTTTAGTCGCCCATAAGAAATAAAGCCTTTTCTCCGACGAAAATGTTTAGTAGCTAATTAATTTTGCCCCCCAAAATCTGAAGTCCAATTTTTAAAATTTTTAATTATAATTGCCGACTAAAATTTGGTCGCTAAAAGTAAATTAAATACCGCCAAGTTATATAAATTAAAAATATTAAAATATCTTAAATATTTGTCCTAATATGTTTTTTTACTGAAAAATATAATAATATATTTTAAAATATTATATTCTTATATTTTCTTATATTCTTATATTTTAAAATTTTATGACAGATAATAATATATTCTTATATATTTTAAAATATTATATTCTTATATTTTAAAATTTTTCTTATATTCTTATATTGTAAAATATAGTTAATTTTTTTTTGGGACTCCTGCATGACTAACTAGGCACTAATCAATTTGATTTAGAATTTTAGAACATGCAATATGTATATTTTGTTATAGATAAAGACAGATGAAGAAATCATGTGTCAAATGGATTTAATTAATTTATTATTCAGTTGTAACTAGTTTATTATATTAAATTTTTAATCACAAAATACACCCAAAATAAATTTTTTAATTTTCATTCGGCTACCAAATAATTTAGTAGCCAAAAGTAGGTCTACAGCGACTAAACGTTATTTTGTCGCTGAAAATATATGTTTGGCGACCAAAATTTTAGTTGCCGAAGATCAAAAATGAATTTTTTAATTTTCATTCGGCTACCAAACAATTTAGTAGCCAAAGTACGTCTACAGCGACTAAGCGTTATTTTGTCGCTGAAAATATATGTTTGGCGACCAAAATATTGGTCGCCGAAGATCAAAAATAAATTTTTTAATTTTCATTCGGCTGCCAAACAATTTAGTAGCTAAAGGTGCCCCTACGGCTACTAAAATTTATTTTAGTCGCCAATTGTGATATGTTTAGCTACTAAAAATTTTTTTAGTGGCCAATTGTAATATTTTTAGCTACTAAATTTATTTCAGTGGCCAATAATCAACATTCCCCTACTAAAAAAAATTAGTAGCTAAAAAGTTGACTTTTGCCGACTAAAATTAATTTTGGTAGCCAATTCCCACACTTTTGGCGACTAAATTTGTTTTGGTAGCCAAAAATCGTCGCCGAAAATGTGTTTTCTTGTAGTGTGTAAAACTCTGTAAAAGTACTGGTTGCATGAATTGTACGCTCGAGCGAGATTTCTGACACTCGAGTGAGGAGCCTTGCAAAACAGGGTTCGCTCAAACGCAAGGTTTGCCACTCGAGCCATCGTGTAAATCTCTGTAAAACTTCTGGTTGCCTTCATTTTCCGCTCGAACAAAAACTCCTTCACTCAAGCGAAGAGGTCGATTTTCGGGATTTCCAGAATTCCATTTGAAGTTCAAATCACAATTCCAAAGGTCCAATTCATGTATAATACATCAAATATGCAAGCATACTCCCAAAAACATATATTCGAAGATAACTTACAACCATAGTTCAAAAGTTCATGGATGTAACAAATTTCAAACCATAAACTTTATATATACACTATTCATGTTTTGTATCTTGCATGGACAAGCTTCAAGGCTTGAAATTAAGTTTCAATACATGAAAATTCTTACATGCATGTGTCAAACAACCCTCAATTCATCATGATCAACATGCTTCACATTCAAATATGCAAACGTTATGGCCAATTCTTACATACATGCATCTAATGTCCTCAAATTTACTAAACTTAACTTAATTTATGTCTTAAGCTTCATATATACATTGAATTCACATTTCTATGAACTTGAACTCATACTTTAGGGTTTAAATGCTCACCTAAAAGCTTTAATCTTCTCAATTGGACTAATCTTTGAGCCTAACTCTTCAATCTTCAAGTTGTGAGCTCAAATCTATAATTTGTGCCCTCTCTCTCTCTAGAACCGTCTCTCTCTCTCTCTCTCTCTCTCTCTAGAGTGTGATTCGGCCAAATATGAGAAAAGGGGTTCAAATGTGAGTTTATACATTAATCTCCCTTGTATTTATAAGCTAGACTAATCAACATTTCTAATCCAAGCTTAGTGTTAATCAATTAAGCTTGATTGAGCACTAAATTAATCTAATTATTTTGATATGAATCACTTTTTAATCGAATTCCACCATAGGTTCTAAAAATCATGTTGATCACAATAATACAGTCAATTTCGATTTTTGTCGCCTCTACAACCTTCAATTTTCAAATTATAGCAGTAAATTGGATAGATTTTCCTACGGTGAACAGATATAGTTTCAAAAACATAATTAACACCCAAAACCATATTAAACATGTAATCACAATCATAATTAAGGTTAGCTAACACAACACAGAACTGGGTTATTACAATCTTCCCCCTTTTAGGAAGTTTGGTCCTCCAAACTTATTTTACCTCCATCCAGAAATAAATGTGGATAGCATAGCCGCATGTCATCCTACTTTTCCCATGTAGTATCCTTCCCATAATGTTCTTTCCATTATACCTTCACCATTGGGATGGACTTATTCCTCAACTGTTTCACTTGTCGGTCAATGATTCGTTCTGGCCATTCTTCGTATTCCATATTTTCATCAAGTGCTATCCGATGGTAATCAATTACATGGAATGGATCTCAAAGATAACCCTCAACATCAACACATGAAATACATTGTGCATTTGCTCGAATCTCGGCGATAGAGCAACTCTATAAGCCACTGGACCAAGCCTTTCCATAATTTGGAACAGCCCGATGTAGCGGGGTGACAATTTGCCTTTCTTACCAAATCTCAACTAGCCCTTCATCGGAATCACACGAATAAATATGCGGTCGCCAACTTCATACTCAAGAGGCCTTTTCCATACATCAACATAGTTCTTTTGCCAGCTCTGTGCTGTCTTAAGCCTTTGTTGGATGATTTTAATCTTTTCAGAAGTGTCTTGCACAATTTTGGGTCCAAATAAAGCCCTATCCTCGACTTCTGTCCAACAAATTGGCGATCTACATTTTCTGCCATACAAAGCTTAGTATGGTG
The DNA here is from genome assembly GCA_036172215.1 of Camellia granthamiana. Lineage (NCBI taxonomy): Eukaryota > Viridiplantae > Streptophyta > Magnoliopsida > Ericales > Theaceae > Camellia > Camellia granthamiana. The sequence goes on from CM069905.1 coordinate 97,858,568, forward strand.
CCATACCGATGCTGGAGTGGAAACTGTTACTGTATGCAAATTCAGCTAGTGGCAAATAATCTTCCCAACTTCCCTGAAAATCTAAAGCACACATTCTGAGCATGTCTTCTAAAGTCTGTATGGTTCGTTCTAATTGCCCATCTCTTTGTGGATGGAACGTGATACTGAATCTCAGTTCTATTCCCATTGTTCTTTGCAGGCTTTTCCACAATCTAAATACAAATTTCGGATCTCTATCTGATACAATAGATACCAAAACTCCATGTAAATGAACAGTCTCATCAACATATATTGTGGCTAATCTATAAGCATCAAAAGTAGTCCTCACAGATACAAAATGTGCAGATTTGGTCAGTCTATCAACTATAACCCAAATAGAATTCATATCTCTAGGAGTCCGAGGTAAGCCAACAACGAAGTCCATAGTCACATGCAGGACTTCCATTCTGGAATAAGGAGAGGTTGAAGTAGACCACCTGGTTTCTGATGTTCAGCTTAAACTTGCTGACATTAAAGGCACTTAGACACATATTCTGCAATTTTCCTCTTCATATTGGGCCACCAATAGCTCTGCTTTAAGTCCCGATATATTTTGTTGTTACCCGGATGCATAGCAAACAACGACTTATGAGCTTTATCAAGGATTCTTTTCTTTAATTCGGGAATGTTTGGGACACACATTCAGTTTTGAAATTTCAACACTTCACACTTTGCTTGACTTCATTAACTATTGCTGGCTCAACTGAAATGGCAGCTATCAACCTTACTTGTTCATGTAACACAACTTCAATTTCAGTTTTCTCTAGATCTTGCAGGATTTCTCTCTGTTCAGTGAGTAGACAAGCTAAGTTCCTCGTTGCTCTTTTACTTAATACATCGGCAATTGTATTGGCTTTTCCCGGGTGGTATTGAATCTGAAGGTCGTAATCTTTTATTAACTCAAGCCATCTTCTATGCCGCATATTTAGCTCTTTTTAAGTAAAGAAATACTTTAGGCTTTTGTGATCAGTATAGACTTCACATTTCGCCCCATACAGATAATGCCGCCAAATTTTCAAGCCAAACACAACTGCGGCTAACTCCAAGTCATGTGTTGGATAGTTCTTTTCATGTGGTCTCAACTGTCGAGAGGCATAAGCAATCACCCTTCCGCTCTGCATTAGTACCCAACCCAAACCTTTGTAACAAGCATCACTATATATCACAAAGTTTTCCATACCTGAGGGCAATGTCAAAACTGGAGCAGTGGTTAGCCTTGTCTTCAATTCCTGGAAAGCAGACTCCCTTTCATTAGTCCATTCAAATGGTTGTCCTTTGCGTGTGAGTTGAGTAAGTGGTACCGCTATTTTTGAAAAATCTTTCACAAACCTTCTGTAGTACCCCAACTAAACCCATGAAATTATGAACTTTCGTTATATTTGTTGGGGTAGGCCAGGTCACAATTGCCTCTATCTTTTATGGGTCGACTGAAATCCCCTCTTTGTTGATAACATGCCCTAAGAAAACAACCTCATCCAACCAAAACTCACACTTCTTTAGTTTAGCAAATAATTTATTTTCCCTAAGTGTTTGCAAGACAGTTCTCAAATGGTGTTCATGTTCAAGTCTACTTTTCAAATATATCAAAATATTGTCAATAAAAACTACAACAAAGTCATCGAGGTAAGTCTTGAAAATTCGGTACATCAGATCCATAAATGCTGCAGGGGCATTAGTCACTCCAAATGACATAACAAGAAATTCATAGTGACCATACCTTGTCCAGAACGCAGTTTTCTCAACATCTTCTGCTTTTACCTTCAACTGGTGGTATCCAGATGTCAAATCAATTTTGGAAAATACTTGTGATCCTACAACTGATCAAACAAGTCGTCAATACGGGGTAAAGGGTATTTATTCTTTATTGTTACCTTGTTCAGTTCAAGGTAGTCAATACACAGGCACAAGGTTCCATATTTCTTTTTCACAAATAATACTGGTGCACCCCATGGTAAAGTACTTGGTCAAATAAACCCTTTGTCTAGTAAGTCTTGTAATTGGTCTTTTGGTTCTTTCATTTCGACACTAGACGTTCTGTAAGGGGTTTTTGAGATAGGCTGAGTGCCTGGCATAACGTCAATAGTAAACTCTATCTCCTTGTCAACCAATTCTCCTGGTAATTCATCTGGGAATACATCTGGAAACTAACGAACAATAGGGATACTAGTCAATTCAACATTCATAGATTGTTCAAACAATATACAGCACAAATAACCCCGATACCCTTTCTTGATCAGTTTACATGCTTTCATTGTAGATATCAAATAAGGTGGAGGCACTACCCCATTACCCACAAACATAATTTCTTCCTACCCTAGTGGTCTAAACACAACTTGTTTTGTTACACAATCGATGGTGGCATAGTATTTAGATAACCAGTCTATACCCAGAATTACATCAAAATGCCTAAAGTGCAAGGGTAACAAATCTACCTACAAGGTAGCACTCCCAATATGCATATCATAAAACCGACACAGATGTACACAACACAGATTCCCCAGATGGAGTCAATTAACACAAAAGCATCCTGCTTACATATAGAGATAGTACTTAAGACAACGGCCTCTGTGTTTCATGTATCACCCGGAACGAGTGCAAAGGCTCTCCCCTACCTCATGGTATCTCTGGTCGTAGTAGGTCTCGTAGTATTTCTCAGTTTTGGGACTGAGCAGCCGTTTTTCCGTTGGTTTGGTTACAATCCCTTGCCACATGCCCCGTTTTACCGCACTTGAAGCGGGCCTCTAAAAGTCGGTAGCAAACCCCGTGCTGTTTCTTACCACATTGACTAAACATTGGGAATGTATCTCTGGAGGAGTTTGAAGTACTTGAGGATCCTGTATTCTGTTTCTTTGAAAGTCTTTTCTTTGAAAAGAAGCCCTGCCTTTTACTTTTCCTATCAATTAATGGTTTACTCTACTTGCCTATGTTAGCTTCTGATATTATGGCCCGATCTAGTACATCAACATAGGTTTCGAGCTTTAGTACATTCACCTTCACCAAAATATCATCCCGGAGACCACCCTCAAATTTTCTCACTTTCTTATTGTGGACTCGTCTTTTTCTCGTGCCCCGTCTTTCGGAAAAGGTTTCAAAAGAAGGTCTCACAGTTCGGACTCCTGCGGTTCTGAATCTAGTCTCACAAGTGCAATGTAAAACTAATAAACACCAAAGAGTCCAAATCCGACAAATCTTTTTAGAAAATTGATTTTAAATCAGATAATGCCAAAATTAGACTGCTTTGCTAGATACAAAGTCGCCACCTAAATATTTTATTTTTGGAAAAATTTAGGAAACCCTGACTCGTGCCGAAGGCCACGTGTCCATCATCACCAAAGTTGCATCGGCTCGGGAACTTGGGTATGAGGGGGGAAGGTCATGAAATGAGCACCCTTGCTCGCCCGATCAAAGATCGGCTTTTGCTAATCATGATATGTTGTTTTATAAACCTCATGTGTTCTTATTTCGGTTATTAGCTAACTTTACTATGTGACGCACACAAGCAAGTATAGACTAAATCGCAAGAATTGGAACAAATTCAACTCATGTTTGTTTTTGAAAATGGTTTGAAGTTGCCACCCTCAAGTGGGTTTAAAAGATGCGGATTTGCCACCTCAAGTGGGCTTAAAACATGATTTGCCACTTCGCAAAGTGGGCTTAAAACTTACATTCGTTAAACTGTTCCAATTCAAACAACCAAGCCTTCATCCACAGGTATTCAAGTAGTTTAGCAAATAAGCACATAGCCTCATGGCAAGCGTGCAAATCATGGCAAAAACTTACCAAGTACTCCAAGCCAAAACAAGAAAACTAGTTAGAAAGAATGCATGATCCTAACTATACAAGATGCCTAATGCAACACATGCAATATGAAATTAATAGGCTTGGCTACTAATATGGCATTTGCAATACTTTGATCGCATGCTTTGAAACACATATTAAAAGAAGTATTGAATTGACAATGTACTTTGAATGATGCGTTGAGCCTTGGTGCATGCAAGACAAATGAATGGATGCAAACATGCAAGCATAAGATATGCTAATTGAAAATGTCCCTAATCTAACCATCAAAAGCGGTTAAATAAAAGGGAGAAAGACGTGGGGTTGGAAGACATGCACACATGCACACACACTTATTACAACATCATGCCCTCGCGAAAGAGGGTCCGAATGAATAAGCATTAACTAGCTACGCTAATTAAGCTAACTATTACAAATCAAAACTAATTAACTATTGTAAGCTAATTAAATATTACAACACAAATTTGAACAATTAGTTACACTAACTAATTAAGTACAACACTTGAATTAACTAGCTATTCTAAGCTAACTAAAGTAATTAAATGGCCTTAAGGGCGAGAGATGCATGCATGCTCGAATTCTCCTCCCGAAAATGCCACCGACTTGCCGTTGCAGCCTTTGTTTGCATGTGCTTGAACACCAACAGTGCCGCCGACTTCCAGAATGCCTCTGCTTTAACTCAGGAACACACTTGTGCAATTTTTCATTGATGGCCTATCGGCTACTGCTGGTGGCCAGTCGGCTACCCTTCCTTGAACTTCTTTTTTTCCTGCAACAGAGAGCAAACAGAGGCAAAGCAGTGTATTCTCAAGGAGTGTATGTACTGCTACTCTCATCATCACACAAGCTCAAAGGAGTGTAGCTATTGGCCCTCAAACCATCAACCAAGCATTTTCAATGCATGATGGCTAGAGAACCAAGCTTGTACAAGCTTAATGAGTGCAAAACAAGGCTCAACAAAACCACAACTTTATCATGCATGATCAAGGGTGATAGAGACCAAGAAAAGTGGCGTTTCATCACTTTGAGTATGAAACGTCCCATTTTCCTCGTGTTCGAATTAACGTTCATTCTGAACACATGCAATGCAACACAACACAAAAGATGCTTTATCTTGCCTCTTTTACTTTGTTCATTTTATTCACTCATTTTAGATCACCAATCCATTCTTTAATTGATTAGTCCAAAAAGTGAGTGTCCTCTAATTGAAAGTTGGCTTAAACCACAAGTGTCTTGAGCATGAAAGAGACTTCATGCCGTTGGTTCATTATCAAGTGTCTCAATTTCACACTTATTGAGCCTGAGTGTCTCAATTTCACAAAACAGCCACAATATGCTTAAATGAGGTAAGTTCTCTACCTTTGAAGCATAGCACAAAACAGCCACAATCTCATGCTCAAACCACCTTCCAAAGCTCAAACTAGGCTCCAAGGGACCTCAGCTTCAAAGTGGTCAAGTTTGGTTCAGGGTTAGTGTGCAAAAGTGTAGAGAAAACTAACTACCAGGCACAAAAAAAAGAAGAGAGAAAAAGAATTTTAGAGAGAGATGGAGAATTTTGATCCAAATTCTCTAACCCTCAAAAAATGGGGGAGGACACCCCCTATATATAGAAAAACAAGGTTTAGGCTTGAAATCATCCTACCATACATGTGTATGAAGATGCACTTCAGTGAACAACAGTTGACACAACTGGCAAACAAATATCTAAAAAAGGAGAAAAATGGCTGTCGGCCACCACTGGTGGCTGACCGGCCATCAATGTGGCCGACTGGCCACCACTGATGGCCGGTAGGCACAAGCCATGGCCGATAGGCTGTGGTGCTGGCCGATAGGCCACCCTCCCCTCCAGACTTGAAACAACAAGCTCTTGGTCCACAACCAAGTACAAAACAGACAAGGTCCAAAGGCTTCAAAGACAAGGCGCTCGGCTAAGAACTTCGGGCACTCAAAAAGAACACAAACAAGCACAATTATCAAGTGCACAAACAATGACATCCAAGTCTTGAGGACGGTCAAAAACGGGGTGTCTACACTTATAGTCAGTATCGATCATGTATGGTGCAAATTTGGCCAATTCAGTAAACTTGGCCTTATACTCGGCTACTGTCATGCTCTTTTGCTTAAGTTCCATGAACTCCGACACTTTCCTATCGCGAACACATTGTGGGAGTATTTATCATAGAAAATCTCTAAAAATTGTGCCCAACCAATATCTTTATGGTTTTCATGCATCAACATCCACCACCTTCTCGCTTCATCTTCTAGTGTAAAGGTGGCTAGCAACACTTTTTGTGTTTCTAGACAAGGAAACACTTCAAGCAACTTCTCTATACCAAGGACCCACGCTTTAGCCTTCAATAGATCCAATCCTTTGTGAAACTATGGCGGTTTCATTTTCTTAAACTCTTTGGTGAGGGCTATTATTTGATCATTATTTTGCAAGTCTTGTAGCAGCTATACCGAAGGTGAAGGTGGAGTGTGCGCCTATTGCCACTGTTGCTACCACTGTTGTTGTTGCCTCAATGTTTCTGCCATTTCCTGTATTAATCTTTCCATCCTATCCATTCTGGCAGTGAAGGACTGCTCTAATTCTTTGGCTCTTGTTCTCACCATTATCTGATTAGAGTTGCATTATTCTTTATACAAAATGTACACAAGTATGCATATACAAAAGTGCATACATATTTAGGTAAATCACAATGCATATAGCTCATACTTATCACATGAATGCATCCTAGATCTTTTCTAGACGCTTATTGCTCATTTGAACAAATGTGTGAGTTATTAAGCCGTGCTCTGATGCCACTCCGTCATGACCTGAACCCACCCCGATAGGTTAAGGTCATAACCGGCCAGTAATCATAAGATTACCTACGACCTCAAACAAAACCAAACATACATTATATAAGTAAAGGGGCCAAACGGAAGCAGTCTTAAAAATTTTTGTCCATTGAGCTCTACTTACATGGCATACCAAAACATGTTCCATAATGTAATAATAACTCACACCATAAACCAAAATAAACATCTTGTACATCCAGGATCATACAAACATATGGCTAGCCAAACAGAAGGCCTATATACACAGGTGATCCAACGGATCCTCCAAAATAGCAAAAGAGTAAAATAGAGAACAGAAACTGCATCTCATGCGTGAGACACCCGGGCTGACTCCACAAAACTTGGACTGCTCTCACAAGCTTCACTAAGGCTGGGTTTGGACATCTCTTTGCCCACCTGCATATATATAAATAAGAGTGAACGAAAACCCAGTGAACAATACCAAAGTAAAGAGGTTATATGAATGAAGTCCTCTAGTAAATGATATCCTTGTCAACCACATCAAGTGGCCTTAGGCCCAAACATATCAAACAACCTCTGGCCCAACATACCAAATGGCCTCTAGCCCAATTCATTCTTATCAAACGGGCTCAGGCCCAATTTATGTTTATCAGATAGCCTCGGGCCCAATTCATGCTTATTAGACGGCCTTAGGCCCAATTCACATTTATAAAATGGCCTCAGGCCCAATTCATGCTTATCAAACGGCCTTGGGCCCAATTCATGTTTATCAGACGGCCTCAAGCCCAATTCATGTTTATCAGACGGTCTTATACAAAAATTTAGCATATAGAATACTCATTCATAAGTAAACAAATCCATGAAGCTTAGTCAAAAGTAGTAGTTAGAAAATAACATACTTGGAAATATCTTTACTAAGATATTACTCACAGTGTTCCATCGATGGATTTGCCCTCGTGCTTGACCCTACACATTTTATAGCACATTGGGTCACAAACAATTCAATCTGTTCTTAACTTATTTATTTCTCTTAGGCCTCTTTCTTATCCCTTTAGTTCATTTACAATGTTCAATGCATGCCTAAGAGTGCTTAAAAATGCAAGAGAACGGAAAACGAAACATAAAACAACTTTTCAAAATTTCTGAAACAGGGCTCTCCGCTCGAGCACAGCTTTGGTTGCTCAAGCAGCCGATAAAACTCTATAAAAGTATTGGTTGCATGAATTTTACACTCGAGCGAGGAGCCTTGCAAAACAGGGTTCACTTGAGCGCAAGGTTTGCCGCTCTAGCCGCTGTGTAAATCTTTGTAAAACTTCTAGTTGCCTTTATTTTCCGCTCGAGCAAAAACTTCTTCGCTCAAGCGAAGAGGTCTATTTCTAGGATTTCCAGAATTCCGTTTGAAGTTCAAATCACAATTCCAAAGGTCGAATTCATGTATATTACATCAAATATGCAAACATACTCCCAAAAACATATATTCGAAGATAACTTACAACCATAGTTCAAAAGTTCATGGATTTAACAAATTTCAAACCATAAACTTTATATATACACTATTCATGTTTTGTATCTTGCATGGACAAGCTTCAACGTTAGAAATTAAGCTGCAATACATGAAAATTCTTACATGCATGTGTCAAACAACCCTCAATTCATCATGATCAACATGATTCACAATCAAATATGCAAACATTATGGCCAATTCTTACATGCATGCATCTAATGTCCACAAATTTACTAAACTTAACTTAATTCATGTCTTAAGCTTCATATATACATTGAATTCACACTTTTATAAACTTAAACTCATAATTTAGGGTTTAAATGCTCACCTAAAAGCTTCAATCTTCTCAATTGAGCTAGTCTCTGAGGCTAACTCTTCAAATCTTCAAGTTATGAGCTCAAATCTACAATTTGTGCCCTCTCTCTCTCTAGAACCACCTCTCTCTCTCCCTCTCTAGAGTGTGATTCAGCCAAATATGCGAAAAGGGTTCAAATGTGAGCCTATATATTAATCTCCCATGTATTTATAAGCTAGACTAATCAACATTTCTAATCCAAGCTTAGTGTTAATCAATTAAGCTTAATTGAGCACTAAATTAATCTAATTATTTTGATACGAATCAATTTTTAATCAAATTCCACCATAGGTTCTAAAAATTGTGCTAATCACAATAATACAGTCAATTTCGATTTCTATCAGCTCTACAGGCTTCAATTTCTAAATTATAGTAGTAAATTGGATAGATTTTCCTACGGTGAATAGATATGGTTTCAAAAACATAATTAATCACATAATTAACACCCAAAACCATATTAAACACATAATCACAATCATAATTAAGATTAATTAACACAACACAAAACAGGGTTATTACACACCCCTTTCAAACAAGGCCTTTAATGGAAATTCCGTTAGCACGATGATCATGTGCGCATCGAAATAATGCGCTAACTTCCTAGAGGCCATCATTAGCGCTAAGGCAAGTATTTCGAGTGGCTTGTATCTCGATTCTGCAGGGAGCAAGGTCTTGCTCACATAAAAGATCAGAAGATGTTGTATGCTTTCTATCCTAACAAGCACCGCACTGATGGCATGCTGAGAGACGGCCAAATAGAGATAGAGTGCTTCACCTTGCTTCGGCGTGACAAGCAGTGGAGCAGAGGACAGGTATGTCTTTACCTCAGCCAATGCCCTGTCACATTCTTCATCACACAAAAACTTCAACTTTAGGGCTTAGAAGAAAGATCGGCAATGGTCTAATGACCGGCTGATAAATCTGTTAAGTGCGGCTGCCACCCCAACAAGATGTTGCACTTCCTTTGCTGAATTTGACCGTTTCAACTCTTGTATAGCTTTTATCTGAGTGGGGTCTACCTCAATCCCTCAGTTGGTTACCAAGAAACCCAAAAACTTCCACGATTCCACTCCAAAGGTGCACTTTGATGCATTGAGGTGCTGCCTGTGCCGCTTAAGGATTGTGAACATCTCTGCTAGATCGGTTAAGTGGTCGGCCTCATTTTTGCTTTTGACCACCATGTCATCTATCTATGTTTCCATTGTTCGGCCTAGGAGAGGACAGAAGCAAACATCTTGGTAACCATTCTCTAAAAAGTGGCTCCAGCGTTCTTCAACCCAAAGGACATGACTCTATAGCAAAACAACCCCCTTGGAATTGTAAAAGAAGTAACTTCTCGGTCAAGCTTGTACATGGTGATCTAATGGTAGTCGTGGTCTACATCCGGGAAACTGAGACTATTGTGCCCAATTCTAAGGTCAACCAGTTGATCGATTCTTGGCAATGGGAAGTTGTCTTTGGGGTAGGCTTTGTTGACCGTTTTATAGTCAATGCAGACTTGCCGCTTGTCATTCTTCTTGGCCACTACCACCGTGTTAAAAACCCACTGAGGGTAGTGCACCTCTTGGATTGCCCCTGCTTCCAACAAGTTTTTAACTTTTTCCACTACCATCTTGGTGTGATGAAACACTGATCGCCTTGTTCTCTCTATGACTGGCTGAGTGTTCGGGAAAATATTGTGGCACATAAAGTTTGGATCGACGCCAAGCATATCATAAGGTGTCCATGCAAACAGTTCAATGTTTTCCACTAAGAAGTTGAAAATCTCTAATCGCTCTTGGGTGGTCAAGGATGATCCTAGCAGAAAGAATTTGCTTGGATCGCTTTCATCGATTTTTACTTCCATCAAGTCCTCAACAACCTTGTCTTCGGCTTTTCTTGCCAACATCATCCAGGACTGTCTGATCTTTTGGTCCTTCAATTATTTATACGAAGTCTTTGGCAGCTCAGCTTCCATTTATGTCCACGAAACATTGCTTGGCCATGACTTGATCACCCCATACTTCTTTTATCATCCCAGTGGCAGAAGGGAACTGCATCACTTGGAGGTAAGTTGATGCCACCACTTGCATGGCATGAAGTCATCCTCTGCCCAGGATCAAGTTGTAAGTTAAGGGTACTTTCAATACCCAGAATTCCACTTATTTGATGACGGACCTCGCTTTGACTGGCAAGATAATCTTTCTAACCGGCCATTCTGGTTGCGAGTTGAAGCCTACAAATGGAGAAATTGCCAGGGCTAAGTCTTTGTCCTTCAGTTTAAGTTGCTTGAAAGCGTCGTAAAACATTATCTCGACCAAGATGCCTTGGTCAATTACGATGCACTTGATGCCGAAGTCTTTGGCGCACATCGTGACTACTAGAGCGTCATTGTGTGGGGTTTAGATTCATTCCAGATCTCTACTAGAAAAGCTAAGGATATCTATCACTTAGGTCTTGCCTTTCTTCACAACAGGTTGGGCAAATAGAACTTTTCTTATGTGTTTCACTTTTTTGATCAATTTCCTGAGCTCGCATACCCATGCTGGCTCGATGAACCCATGGATTACATTGATAACACCTTGGGCAGGCATGTCTAAGGCGGCCAAGCTGTTAGGTTCATCTTGAGCTTGAGGCACGGTCTTGACGTCTCCATTGATGTAACGCTCCAAGTGGCCAGCTGCCACTAACTCTTCCAAGTGTTGCTTCAAAGGCACACAATCTTTTGTGCGGTGCCCACGCTCATCATGGTAGGTGCAGTGATACATCAGATTAAAGCCTCTTTGTGCATCTCCCAACTTAGCCGGCCATCAAACGTATGTCTCATCACGGATCTTGCTAAGTATGCGGTAGATTGGGATTTTGAAGACCCTGGTGATGCCTGTTCAAGTGTTTAGTTTTCTCTTTGCGTCTTCCGCGGCAACACGGAGATAGTTAGGCCAATCATTGTTAGGAACATTATCTCAATTGTTGCGGCTAGCACCACGATTCTGCTCTCTTTCGCGGTTGTTCAGACAGTTTTCCTCGTGTCCGACCGCGTGAACCTTTTTAGCCGGCCTTTTGTCTGCTGCTACCAGATTCACCTTCACGATAACTGCGATCGCATCATGCTCAACTCGAATGTGCTCATTGATGCGCTGCATCAGCAGGTCGTCAGTTGGTTCATGGTAAGCGAGTCTCTGAGTCTATGTCCAACTGGGAGACCACGCTTGTATTAGGTGATTGCTAGGTTTGTTAGGCAATCAAGAATCTCATTGAATGTTTCCCAATACTTGGCATTGTACACCTTCAACGAATCGCTCATTTCCATCTTGATTCCTAGAAGATGGTTGACTTCTTTGGGAGTTTTGGTGTTGGTTTTGAATTGTGTCACAAATGGTTCCGCCAACTTGTAATGACCCCAAAATGCGTATAAGAAATCATCTTTATTTCCCTATGAAATGATGTGGTTTAATTTAATTATATCTATTAGAATTGAAGCATTATCAGTTGAGTTACGGACTTAAAATGGAAATTACCGACCTTTATGGGTTCAAAAATCAAAATTGAGTACTTGGATATGTTAATGGGAATTTTTGGAATTATTTGGAAAAATTAATTTGAAATCTAATTTGTCTGATTCGTTAATGGACGTTTGGGTGATTAACTTTATACTGCAAATTAAAGGCCTTAAAGACTTCAGATACCGGAACAGGGGACATATTTATGATCAGCATAATTTTTAGAGTTATCTGGGAAGTTTAATTAAAATGTGATTTTGTGCGATTCGTAAGGGCGTGTTTGGCCCTTCCTATTTGTGGGAAGCTTTTATATATACATATATGCCTTATGAGTTGTTGAACTCATCTATTTGAACCAAACAAAAAAAAAATATCTAGAGAAAGGGGAAGGAGAACCGTGAGAGAGAGAGAGGGAGAGAGAGAAGAGGCAAAGCTTCTCCCTAAGGAATTCAACATCCATGGAAGCTTGAAGATGGTTGAAGAAGATAGAAGAGAGAGGAAAGATCAACCAAAAGCTTGGGAAAATTGAAGAGACTAAGGGAAGAACAAAGGTTTGGGTAAGGTATGTGGCTTTAATTACTAACCTTGTATAGAATCCATCTACTACTTGAAATCATGGATTGATATAGAAGATGTGAGCTTTGAACCCATGAACCTTGATTTTCTAAGAATTCCTTGATTGAAGAAGTAAAATCATTAAATTTGTTTATTTTGAGATTATGGTGTTTGATGAAGAATAATAATATGAAATTGGTCATGTATTAAAGGGTTTTGGGCTTTGATTTACAAGTAATTAAGGTTTGATTTTTTAAAATGAGAAGTCCCAAAAATTCAGACATTTTCGGACTGCTACTGTCCAGGGCCGCACGTGCGGCACTGTTCACCCGCACGTGCGGGGACAGCTCTGTCTAGCCAACTTTGAATAGGCATATCTTTTGCATCCGGACTCCGTTTTGAGTGATTCTTGAGCAAACCCCGGAAGTCTAGTTTCTAATGGCGCTAGTCTCACTCCTAAATTCTAAATACAGAAAAAGTTATACCCAAATTAGTGACGACTGTTCACGTTATGTCAATTAGTTTTGTACCATTTCTTCACCTAAACCATTTCCCATCGATTTCTCCTGTTTTCTAAGACATGGATTACAACTTATTAAAGAATAATGAGCTTGGTACCACCATGACTAATTGATTGAACGATCAAAGAGAATAAGTAAAGGATCGAGTATAACCTCATATTATGTGTTGTGCACTGTAATTGTAGGTCGAGACGAGGACATTGTACCATTACCACCGGGAACCGATCACTGTGAGTAGTAGTACTGTTATAGTATGTTTTCTTGTGACTAATAAGTTCAATTAGCGCTATATAACGCATGTTAAGTATGGAAATATGTGCATGATTAAGGAATGTGAATGCATAATGGTAAGGATGCAGGTACCTTCTCATGACTCTAAAACTTTATAAAATTCTATAGTAAGTCTGCTCTAATAATTATTAAGAATGTCCTGTTGAACTTAAGTCTATGCTAACTCATGTGAATGAGGTAATGGTTACCAATAGTACTTAGTTAATTACGAGTCAACCATGTTAACGCATATGAACGATTAGACAAAGGTGCATGCTTTTATATGTTATCGATTAATAGATTAAGTGAACTACGCCATTTCTTCATGAATAATTAATTAAGACCATGGATGATTTTAATCGTTAATACTTGTTAAGCATTATGATGAACAACGGATTGACTTACGGATGACTCAACCTGAAGACAGAATTAAATATGCATGACCTTGTTTTAGAACTCACATTATAATGTAAACTGTTCCGTCTTTACTAAGTGTATTGTAATGGCATGATATAACAAGAAATGCCCTATGTCCTGATATGATATGTCACGTTTGAAATTAATGAACAGTTGTCCATAAATGTAAAGTATTCATAACATCCGTAGTACACGGCCCTCACCTAGGGGTAATAATGCCATGGTTCAAGTAATTATGTTACAAGTTTAAGTATGTTGCCAGTTTACGTATGTACAAGTTCAAGTATGTTACAAGTATACGCATGTTACAAGTTTAAGCCTGTTATAAGTTTATATATATATATATTATAAGTTTAAGTCTGTTACAAGTTCACGTATGTTATAAGTTCTAGGATATTACAAGTTCTTAATACCGAGGAACGAGAATGCTGTATATGGACTTGTTAGCACTATTGAAGTGCCAGGTATAATTAAGTTTGAATTCTGATTTCTGTTTATGAATTAAGCATAATACATATGTATGAATTTGTTTCCGTTATGATATGACATGATATGTATGGTTGGTCTGTAAAACCTGTTAATTACTGGTATGGAACAAAGTGCTACTTGGAACTAAGTGCTACACTGTGAGCCACCTCTAGAGTCCATGTGAGCCACCTCTTGAGTCCATACATATATGAATGAGGCTATTAGCCATTCTATATGATCTATGAGGCCAGAGGCCATTCTATATATTTGGTATGGAGCAAAGTGCTGTACGGAACTAAGTGCTGCAATGCGAGTCACCTCTAGAATCCGTACGAGCCACCTCTTGAGTCCATACATATGTGCAAGTTATGAGGCCTATGGCCATTCCGGACAAGTTATTATAATATGAAACAAAGTGCTACACAGAACTAAGTGCTACGAAGTGAGTCACCTCTAGAGTCTGTGTGAGACACCTCTTGAATTCATATACACATGTTTCAAGGGCCTCGTGCCACATGTTCAAGGGCTTCATGCCATATGTACAAAGGTTATATGCCAACATGTTTAAAAGTTTATTGCTACTATATTCAAGGGCTATTGCCACTTTATTCAAGGGTTTAAGGCCATTATGTTTCATGATATTATGTTTCAAGTCAATATGTTTCAAGACTGGGCCTTAGGCCGTTCCAGAATTAATACAGGATCAATTGACCTCATGCTTCATTATTTACGTATGCATTGATAGTATTTTAAATTCTAGTTGAGCATTGACTTGTTTATGTACTATTACTCACTGAGCTTCGCTCACTTTGTATTATGTCTGTTTTGTAGGTAACCACTTTGGGAGTCCATCTTAACCCTTGAAGCTCACCCTTCAGTCGTCAACCTCAGTTTGCCCAGGTCCCTAGACCAAGTCTATGCATTTATGTCAAGTTTTGTTAAGATTTTGGCTTACACTTTAATTATTTACCTAATGTTAAAAAGTATGTATATGACCCCTTTCTATACTAATGTTCATTTATGCGGTCATGTATCTGCATGAGTATGTCTAAACATAATGACTTTCACGAATGTGATCCTGGCATGTTAGGTTTAGCTCAATGGATGCTTTTCTGTGTTATTTTATTATATTAAATGCTTCCGTTCAGGCCCCATATGATATATTTATCAGGATAAGTGTCCGTTTCTGTATGGGTCATGCCCGAACTTTTAGGGGCAAGTTTGGGGCATGACACAACTACTGCCACCTTTCGATACTCTCCTCTAGCAACCTTTTGAACCATTTCAGGCCCAACTCGCCCAAACTTGATGGGAAAATAAGGCACATCAATGCATTATTTCGCCTGTGTCCAGACATAACTTGCCGGAAGTGGCTTATGTGCATGTACGGATCGATCGTTCCATCATAGAGCATGAACTTGGGCTAGTGGAAGCCAGCAGAGAGCGATGTGTTCTCTATCTTTATGAAAAAAGGGGTGGCGCTCAACCTCGCCAATTCCCTGTCTGGTGGTGCTTGTGTCGCCAGGCATGGTGGCGGCAATATGACTTCTTCACTGACTCGTCCTCCAGGGCCCAACCACTGCAGCGCCGACACCCTCTATGTCTCCCGCCAGCACGCTCGTTTCTCCAATACATCTCTCAGATTTCCCAATCGATCAGAGTACGAGTAGTTTGATGTCACAACCCAAACCTGCCCCTAAAGGTTTACCGTCATAACCAGCCAGTAATCCGTGATTACCAAAGGCCTACTTAAAAGTAATAACAATAAACAGGGCTGGCGAAAGCCAATCATTAATAAAATATATCGTGCAATGAGTTGTGAGGACTTACTTATATGAACAAAACAAGTTTTTACAGACGTATATATACACACATTCACTTAAGTCCATAACATAACTTGTACAACAGAAAACATGTTCATAGCTTAGGGATTAAATCCCAATAACAAAACAGTCGGCAATAGAAGTCTTAAACAAAAGCTCCGTGACATGTCCATAGCATTAGATCACAATATAGATGGGCGAACTTAGAATCACCCAAAAGACTTGACTCATGATGGTTTGGAACCTCGCAGTGAGGCACAATAGTTGGCTTGACAAAAAAAAAAAAAAAAAAAAAAAAAAAAAAAAAAAGCGGGGGTTCAGGTCGACGCCGCTATGACTAATACGGTGCTTGATCACCTACATACATATAATAAACAATGAGCTAAATCCCAGTGAATAACATATGTGTAAAGGGGTTTATGAATGATGTCCTTATAACAATTCAAAATGATCAGATTCAGTAGTGAATAAATTCACAAAGTGGTATTTCAGACATGTCATAGTCATATGAAATCATAGCAGTCATACGTGGTACACCCAATAACAGAATAGTACAGTAGGTCTTAAAGACCGAACAATCAGTTGATGGCCATCAATACAGTACCAATAGTTCCAAAGAATGGAACTGACAGAGATCTCTGTAATAGTAGCAGTAACAGTAACAGTAACAATAACAGTATCAGTAACAGTAACAAATGCTATGGATGCCACAAGTGTAGTTTTTGAAATAGGACAATCATTCAGTCAATAAATAATATCATTTCATTTCAGGAAACAGTACATTTAATCGATCAGAAAATAATTATAATTGAACATAGCTTTACAACATTGTTACTCATAGTGGGCTTCTTGACTTATGTGCTTAAGATGCGGCGTCCAACCTAAGCAAGCAAATTCAAGCGCAACACAATTACATTCATGTCATTCAGTCAATTCTATGCAGTTCGAAACTTATACATATTCAGTTTCTAGTCACTATTCAATTCAATTGCTTCTTACACGGTTTCTACTCCTTACCTAATCGTTCAGTTATAACTTTTTGTTCTTTAGTTTCTTTCATGCTTATGATATGCACATGAATGCAATTACACATGAAAAACACTTTAAAACCATACAAATAGAGGCTAGAAAGGTAGTAAAATTGAGCGGAAAAAAAAATCAAGTCTGCCCTGTTGGCTGTAGGTGCGGTGGCCTTGGCCGCACGTGCGGTGGCCACAGCCGCTCAAGCGTGCAGAATGCACAATGCAAGGGAGGGTTGGCTGCTCGTGTCGCAACCCAAGTCGCTCAAGCACACAAAATACACGTTGCACAAGGGAGCTGGCCGCTTGAGCGATGGCCTAAGCCGCTTGAGCGGTCTAGGCTGACATGTTGTCCGAAACATGCTCTTCATTTTGGAGTGTAACCTTTTGTAAAACCAACTCAATTTTCATGCATTTCACCCCCAAAAATTCATATAAACAAGCTAGAATTTGGGTCTTAAACATCAAATAAAAATCAAAACTTGTAAACAAATTCCAAATTTCCAATTGGAAAGATCATAGGCTCCAATTAAATTACAAAAGTATAAACCATGTGGCTTTAGGCTTCAATCTCAAAATGCATGAAGAAATTCCCTTGGAAACTTTAGAATTCATAAGGATTATGCAAGAAAATATGTATATAAATCAAAATGTCATGAATTCATGCCATGCATGTTGAATTTAAGGTCAATTCCCTTCAACTCTTTTCTAACTTAGCTTGCATGTTCTAATTTGTCAATTACCACAATAAAACTCCCAATTGACCATGAATTCATCTTAATTAACCTTATATCTTAGAAGATGATGAGTGTAGGAGTCTCAATTTCAAGAAATTGAATGAAAGTCTTACCTTAAATTGATGAAATTGTGAAGAGCTAAATTAACTTCAATGTTCTTCCTTTTTCTTTTCTTTTCTTCTCTTCTTTCTCTTTGTTGAGCTCTCATTCTCAAAGTCTCTCCCTCTCTCTCTACGTATATATCTCTAGGCCACCAAGGTCCACTACTTCTCTTCTATATTCAATTGATGAATAGAACACTAACTCTTTTCTTAGACATACATTAGGCTCAAATTAATTAGGCTAATAAATTAATTAAAATCAAATTCACTCAAATTAAATTAATCCTCATCATTTATGACTTATATCAAACTAATTTTAATTATGCTAATGTGAATTATGCTCTAATTGCCTATCCCAATATTTAATTCCAACTTGATAAAATTCTGAATCAAACAGGTTCAATTCATAACTCTACCTATATGTTCACAATAACAATACCATATACATATATATATATATATATATATATCACACATGGCACATAATTCATAATTAACACATAATCACATGTTCAATGCAAATCACATAATTAGCTTAATTAATCAAGGAGGTGTTGTCACATTCTCTCTCCCTTAGGACGTTTGGTCATTCAAACTCAATTACTTTTCTCCAGGAAGAACATAGGATCAAGGGGGAAGAAGTTCGGATATCTTTTCTTCATATCGTCTTCCCTTTCCCAAGTCGCATAGATGCCACCATGATTTTGCCAATCCACTTTTACTAACGGAATTTCTTTGTTTCTTAACTTCTTGATCCGGCGATTAACAATCTGAATGGGCCTTTCTTCGTAAGTATAATCATCACTCAAAAGAACATGTATAGGCTCAATAACATGAAAAGGATCTCGAAGATAATCCCACAACATTGAGACATGTAAAACATTACGCATATGGTCCATTTCGGAAGGGAGAGCTACCCGATATGCCACAGGATTAATCTTTTCAATGATTTCATACGGCCCAGCATACCTTGGTGCTAACTTGCCCTTGGTTCCAAAGCGAGTCTGCCCTTTCATTGGTGTCACCTTAAAAAAACATGATCACCCACTTCATATTCCCTGTCTCGCCTTCGAACATCCACGTAACTTTTCTGTCGACTTTGTGCAGTTTTCAATTGTTGTTGAATTAGCTTCACTTTTTTTGTCGTTTATTACACAATTTCAGGCCTAAGTAAAGGTTTGTCTCCAACTTCTTCCCAACAAATCAGTAACCAACATTTTCTACCATATAAAGCCTCGAAGGGCGCCATGCCAATGCTTGAATGAAAACTGTTATTGTATGCAAATTCAGCCAAAGGCAAATGGGTTTCCCAATTTCCTTGAAAATCAAGTACACACATACACAACATATCCTCCAGGATTTGGATTGTTCTTTCTGACTAGCCATCGGTTTGTGGATGATACGCACTGCTCAATCTCAATTAAGTTCCCAATGCCTTTTGCAAACTTTGCCAAAATCTCAACGTGAATTTCGAGTCCCTATCAGAAACAATTAACACAGGCACTCCATGCAATCTTACAATCTCATTAATATAGATAGTAGCCAACTTATCCGCATTATAAATGGTTTTGACAAGTAAGAAATGAGTAGATTTAGTCAAACGGTCAACAATAACCCAAATTGAATCCATACCTCTATTGGAGCGAGGTAGTCCAACAATAAAATCCATGGTGATATGCTCTCATTTCCACTCTGGTATTGGTAGTGGTTGAACCAATCCTATGGGTCGTTGATGCTCGGCTTTTACTTGTTGGCATTGTAAACACTTAGACACAAATTCACAATTTCTTTCTTTATTCCCGGCCACCAAAAATTAAGCTTCAAATCTTGATACATTTTTGTATTTCCTAGGTGGATAGAAAATTTTCAATTGTGGGCTTCGTGCAAAACTCGCTTCTTTAACTCAACATCATTCAGTATACACAATTTACCTTGAAATGTCAACACACCATTTTCAAAAATAAAGTCTGGCCTTGGTTTGGATTCCCGTTCATCAATAATCTTCTTTAAAAACTCATCTTGTAACTGTTTTTCTTTAATTTCTTAAAGTATTGCCGGCTGTGCAGAGCTAGCGACTAAAATCCCGCCTTGTTCTGGTAGGACAATCTCAACTTCAAATTTCTCAAGATCATGTAGCAATGCTCTTTGCCCGGTAAGTAAGCAAGCCAAATTCCCAATTGATTTCTGACTAAGTGCATCGGCAACGGTGTTAGCTTTCTCCAGATGGTACAAGATTTGTAAGTTATAATCCTTTATCAATTCCAGCTATCTCCGTTGTCTCATATTCAACTCTTTCTAGGTAAAGAAGTACTTTAAGCTCTTGTGATCTGTATAAACCTCACATGTTGCCCCATACAAGTAGTGGTGCCAAATCTTCAATGCAAATACTATTGCGACAAGCTCCAAATCATGAGTCGGATAATTCTTTTCATGTGGCCTCAATTATCGGGAAGCATATGCTATCACTTTACCATTCTACATCAATACACACCCCAAACCCTTATAAAAAGCATCACTAAAAATAGTAAATCCATCTATACCTAAGGGTAAGGTGAGAATCGGTGCAGTCACAAGTCAAGTTTTCAATTCTTCAAAGGCTGATTCTCTTTGATCGGTCCAGTCAAACGGTACCCCTTTCTGAGTCAAAGGCAAAGTAATTTTGGAGAAGTCTTTTACGAATCTTCGGTAATATTCAGCCAAACCCAAGAAACTCAAGACTTCGGTCACATTAGTCGGTCTAGGCCAATTCACAACTGCTTCTATCTTATGTGGGTCAACTAAAATGCCATCTTCATTGATCACATGCCCCAAAAACATAACACTGTCAAGCTAGAATTCACACTTTGTCAGTTTTGCATATAATTTCTTCTCTCTCAAGGTTTGCAAAGCAATTATCAAGTGATGTTCATGTTCCTCTTTACTTTTGGAATAAATCAAAATGTCATCTATAAAAGCAACCACAAATTCATCGAGTAATGGCTTGAAAATTATGTTCATGAGATCCATAAATGTAGCAAGCGCATTAGTAACTTCGAAAGGCATAACAAGAAATTCATAATGTTCGTACCTTGTTCGGAAGGTAGTCTTTTCTACGTCTTCAGCTTTGACTTTCAATTGGTGGTATCCCGATCTCAGATCAATCTTGAAATATACTTGGGCACCTTGCAACTGGTCGAATAAGTCATCAATGCGAGGCAACGGATACTTGTTCTTTACTGTTACCTTGTTCAACTCACGGTAATCAATGCAAAGCCTTAATGAACCATCCTTCTTTTTCACAAATAAGACTGGAGTGCCCCATGGTGATGTACTAGGCCTGATAAATTTTTTGTCCAACAACTCTTGCAACTGGACTTTCAACTCTTTCAATTCAGTAGGTGCCATTTGGTACGGAGCTTTGGAAATTGGTTGTGTCCTCGGTATCACCTCAATAATGAACTCAATCTCTCTGTCAATCAAATCCCCTGGAAAAACATCTGGGAATTCCCTAACTATAGAAATATTGTCCATATTAGCTTTCTTATCAGCGGCCACAATCAATACACAACACAAATACCCTTTACACCATTTTCTAATCAATTTGCATGCTTTCATAGATGAAATCAAATATGGGGGAGGTACAATGCCAACTCCATTAAATATAAATTCAGGTAGTCCAGGTGGACAAAAAATAACTTGTTTTGTTACACAATCAATGGAGGCATGATATTTTGTTAACCAGTTCATCCCCAAAATTACATCAAAGTGATCAAGATTCAAAGGTAACAAATCAACATATAAAATCACACCAGTAGGTGAAGATACAGCCAATAAATAATTCATGGGCTCCAATGGTCTAGATAATTTTATCGAAAAAGCATGTGATACATATGAATGTGTAGACCTCGAGTCAATCAAAATATAAGTATTTTGAGCAAAAATAGGAAGTATACTCGACACTACTATCTCAGTATTTTGCACATCTTCTGGTACAAGTGCGAAAACCTGGCCTTGTCTTAAAGTTTCTCTTCTTGTAGCTTCAGAATTGGGTTTTGATGTAGTGGTTGATGTTGCAGCACTTGCTACGGGTCTACTAGTGCCTTGAGATACGAGAGGACAATCTTTGATTATGTGGCCCACCTTGCCACACCTATAACATGCCCCAAAAACTTTGTAACAAACCCCTTTATGTCTTTTGCCACATTCTGGACAAGGCGGTATAGAATTATTTCCTTGTCTAGAACTACTTGTCGACCCTCTATTCTGCTTTTTATTCTGTGAGTTGTTCCGGCCCTTTTTGAAATTAAAACCTTGTCTCTTACCCCGCCATTCAGTCACCGGCATCTTAGCCTACTTCAAAGCTGCAATATTTGCCTCAGCCATGATAGCTTGGTCAAGGACATCCACATTCTTAATTAATTTGAGAACATTAATCCGGTCAAGTATCTCTACATTGAGTCCTCCCTCAAATTTTCTAGCCTTTTTATAGTCAGTATCTACCATGTGTGGTGCATATCAGGCAAGCTCGGTGAACTTAGCTTCATATTTGGCTACTGACATGGTACCCTGTTTCAGTTGCTCAAATTCAGATACTTTCCGATCCCGGACACATTGAGGAAAATATTTATCATAAAAAAGCCTCTTTGAACTAATCCTAAGTCATAGTACTGTTGGTATCACGAATAAGCATCCACCATCACTTTGCCTCTTCTTGTAAAGTGAAAGTAGCCAATAACACTTTTTGTGCCTCCGAACACGGAAAAACTTCAAATAATTATTTAGTTTCCAGAATCCGTGCTTCAGCTTTCAATGGCTCAAGGCCACCCTAGAATGTCGGTGGTTTCATTTTGTTGAACTTTTGTGTTAAGGCTGTGACATCATCATTGTTTGGTTCAACTGGCACTGGTGGCAGAGGAAGATGTGGAAGCCGTTGATTCTATTGTTGTCTTAAAGCTTCAGTCAATAGTTCAACCATCCTTTCCAATCTTACAATTCTTGCTTCTGATGATTCAATATCCTTTATGTTTCATGCATTCTCCATGGCATTATATAAAATAGGGTAATAATAAACATAGGACAAATGGTTTTCATATTCATGTTAGTACATATACACATATCATGTCTACACACTCATATTTATGCTCATGCAATGCCTTATTTTATTTTTCTAGGACATCCTATAGCTCATTTGGACACATGTGTGCGATATAACTCATGCTCTGATACCACTTTGTCACGACCCAAACTTGCCCCTAAAGGTGTAGCGTCGTAACCAGCTAGTAATCCGTGATTACCAAAAGTCTGCTTAACAGTAATAACAATAAACGAGGCTGATGGAAGCCAATCATTAATAAAATATATCGTCCAATGAGCTGTGAGGACTTATATGAACAAAACAAGTTTTTATAGACATATATCCACACATTCACTTAAGTCCATAACATAACTTGTACAACTAGAAAACATGTTCATAGCGTTGGGATTAAATCCCAGTAACAAAACAGTCGGCAATAGAAGTCTTAAACAAAAGCTCCATTATAGCGACCCCGGTCTTTTCCCATTTGATTATTGTATCCGGACTTCAGTTCCGTAGATCCTGTCTTTGTATAATTGTTATTATCGTCCTTTAATTTCTTATTTCTGAGTTATGGGATGCAATGGGCAGGTTTGTTACAGGTTGGTTGGGTTAGAAACAAAGTGTTGCTGTCCAGAATTTTGGACCTTCGCTCGAGCAAGGAGTTGGTCGCTCGAGCGAGCAGTTGTTTTTAGTCCTTCGCTCGAGCCAGGTTTTGGTCGCTCGAGCGAGAGTTTGCGTCTAGTATAGACCTGAAAGCAGTGTTTCTTGGCTCGAGCGAGCTTTCCTTCGCTCGAGCGAGCATTCCGTCGCTCGAGCGTGCTTCTGGGTTGCAGACCTGAAGCATCGTATTGCTGGCTCGAGCGAGCTTTCCTTCGCTCGAGCGAGTACTTTTTGTTTCTGGTCGCTCGAGCGACCAAGTCTTCGCTCGAGCGAGCCTGTCCAGTATAAATACGCAGCAGCGGGATTTTAAACAGTTTTTCATCCTCTTTTTGATCCCAAACCCTAGTTCCGAGTTTTCACTCTCCCTACTCACCTTCTCTCTTAGGTTTGATCTACTTAGAGTGTGTTTCTACCCTAGATCCTTTATTAAAAAGATAGAGTAGGTCGAGGGCTTCAGTTTAATCTGAACAATCTTGGATTTGGAGCACTTTGGAGTTTGGGTCATCATCTCCATCTTCTAGTTTTGGGTTCTTTCTTCGAGGTAGGGATTTCCTACTCCAACTTATGAGTTTTGTTCTAAGTTTTGGTATTTTAATATGTTGGGGGTATTTTGGTAATTTTGGGAAAAACCCTAGTTGTTTTATTAAATTGAATTGTATGTTTAATTTAAGGAAACTTTGGGGAAATTAGTAAATTCATGAAATTGAGGAAATTATTGATTAAATGGGGTAGTTGATTAATTTAAACTACTCGCCTATCGTATTGTTGATTTATTTATTTCTAGTCTAGAAATAATTGTTTTGGGCTATCGGTGGAGGATAGTCGTGATTGTTGTAGACATTGCATGTGGATTAGGGATAACTGAAACTAATCACATTGGTTAAGTCATTAACTTGACTGTTGAATTAATACAGACATTATGTGTATTGATTGTGTGTTGTATATGTTATGTGTTTACATACATTGCATTGTGTGGGAGGAGATAGGGGATGTACTCCACGGTTTAGGGGAAGATAGGGGATGGACCTCTAAACCGGATTTTGTTTGGGAGGAGATAGGGGATGGACTCCATTAGCATCACTTTTATGTGTGCTTATTTATATTGAAGTGTTTTATTGATACAGCACTAAAATGTGTATCAATCTGGAAGTATGAAGTGTTTTGATATGAGCCTGAGTCTCATTTGTGTTGTTGATATTGGAAGTAATGTGAATATGCTATATAGTTTACAGTTGTAAGT
The DNA here is from genome assembly GCA_036172215.1 of Camellia granthamiana. Lineage (NCBI taxonomy): Eukaryota > Viridiplantae > Streptophyta > Magnoliopsida > Ericales > Theaceae > Camellia > Camellia granthamiana. The sequence goes on from CM069905.1 coordinate 97,883,412, forward strand.
CTGGCCAGGTTCTGAGCCATATTGATAATAATGGATATTGATAAGTGTCATAGACATTAGTGTCTTAAGATTGTATATTGATATAATTGATTATCATGGTTAACCATCTATTGAATGCTATTGCTTTATTCAATGCTTATAATTGGTTTAGTATATTTCTACTGGGCTGTGGCTCACCCTTTAAGGGAACATCATTTTCAAGTCCAGGTGATTCACTACCTCCAAGGACTTAGCTTGGAAGGATTTGGACTATGAAGCCTTGTCTTTAGTTATTTGTTTTTATTTGAAATACATGTAAACATTCAAGCCTAGGGCTTTATTTGTATTTGAGTTAGAACTCATGATTTTATGTCCAAGTGTTGGCTTGGCAAGATGTAAGCCCATAGGGCATTTATTTTGGATGTTATATGTGATGTCTTTATTTAGTAATACTCTGATGAATGAATTGTGGTTTATTTTCTTAAGTAATGCATCTTATTATTGTGTATGTTATGGGTTATTATTTTGAGGGCGTTATATCCATGATATGTCCATAGCATTAGATCACAATATAGATGGGCAAACTCACAATCACCCAAAAGCCTTGACTCATGATGGTTTGGAACCTTACGGTGAGGCACATTAGTTGGCTTGACCCAAAAAAAAGGGTTCAGGTCGACGCCGCCACGACTGATCTGGCGCTTGATCACTGATATATATGTATATAATAAACAGTGAGCTAAAGCCCAGTGAATAACATATGTGTAAAGGGGTTTATGAATGATGTCCTTATAACAATTCAAAATGATCAGATTCAGTAGTGAATAAATTTACAAAGCAGTATTTCAGACATGCCATAGTCATATGAAATCATAGCAGTCATACGTGGTACATCCAATAGCAGAACAGTACAGTAGGTCTTAAAGGCTGAACAGTCAGTTGATGGCTATCAATACAGTAATAGTAGTTCTAAAGATTGGAACTGACAGAGATCTCTGTAACAGTAAAAGCAGCAGTAACAGTAACAACTGCTATGGATGCCATGAGTACAGTTTACAAAATAGGACAATCATTCATTCAATAAACAGTATCATTTCATTTCAGAAAACAGTACATTTAATCGATCAGAAAATAATTACAATTGAACATTGCTTTACAACATTGTTCTTCACAGTGGGCTTCCTAACTTATGTGCTTAAAATGCAGCATCCGACCTAAACAAGCAGATTCAAGCGCAACACAATTACATTCATGTCATTCAGTCAATTCTATGTAGTTCGAAACTTTTACATATTCGGTTTCTATTCACTATTCAATTCATTTGCTTCTTTCGCGGTTTCTATTCCTTACCTAATTGTTCAATTATAACTTTTTGTTCATTAGTTTCTTTCATGCTTATGATATGCACATGATGCAATTGCACATGAAAAACACTTTTAAAACCATACAAATAGAGACCCAGAAGGTAGAAAAATGGAGCTAAAACAAAATCGGGTCTACCCTATTGGCCGCACGTGCCACAGCCGCTCATGCGGTGGCCACAGCCACTCGAGTGTGCAGAATGCATGATGCAAGGGAGGGTTGGCCGCTCATGTAACAGGCGAAGCCGCCTGAGCGCACAAAATACATGTTGTACAGGGGAGTTGGTCGCTCGAGCGATGGCCTAGGCCACTCGAGCGGTCCAAGCTGACATATTGTCCGAAACATGCTCTTCATTTTGGAATGCAACCTTTTATAAAACCAACTCAATTTTCATACATTTCACCCCTAAATATTCATATAAACAAGCTAGAATTTGGGTCTTAAACATCAAATAAAAGTCAAAACTTGTAAACAAATTCCAAATTTCCAATTAGAAAGATCATAGGCTCCAATTAAATTACAAAAGTATAAACCATGTGGTTTTAGGCTTCAATCTCAAAATGCATGAAGAAATTCCCTTGGAAACTTTAGAATTCATAAGGATTATGCAAGAAAATATGTGTATAAATCAAAATGTCATGAATTCATGCCATGCATGTTGAATTTAAGGCCAATTCCCTTCAACTCTTTTCTAACTTAGCTTGCAAGTTCTAATTTGTCAATTACCATAATAAAACTCCCAATTGACCATGAATTCATCTTAATTATCCTTATATCTTAGAAGATGATGAGTGTAGGAGTCTCAATTTCAAGAAATTGAATGAAAGTCTTACATTAAATTGATGAAATTGTGAAGAGCTAAATTAACTTCAATGTTCTTCCTTTTTCTTTTCTTTTCTTCTCTTCTTTCTCTTTGTTGAGCTCTCACTCTCAAAGTCTCTCCCTCTCTCTCTACATTTTTGTTTCTAGGCCACCAAGGTCCACTACCTCTCTTCTATATTCAATTGATGAATAAAACACTAACTCTTTTCTTAGACATACATTAGGCTTAAATTATTAGGCTAATAAATTAATTAAAATCAAATTCACTCAAATTAAATTAATCCTCATCATTTATGACTTAAATCAAACTAATTTTAATTATACTAATGTGAATTAGGCTCTAATTGTCTATCCCAATATTTAATTCCAACTTGATAAAATTACTGAATTAGACAGGTTCAATTCATAACTCTACTTATCTGTTCACAATAACAATACCATATATATATATATATATCACACATGGCACATGGCACATAATTCATAATTAACACATAATCACATGTTCAATGCAAATCACATAATAGCTTAATTAAACAAGGAGGTGGTTGTCAAACTTGACGTTGTTGACGGACGTAAGGAGTGATAATTGTTGTCCTGAGTGCAAGATTTCCTGCCTGTGCAACGGAGTCGTCAGCTCTAGAGCTCCTTGTAATGGAGAGTGAAGGAGTTCGCCATCTGTTCCGACTACCGGAACAGTGGGATTTGGTGTGCTCACTGTGGTTTCCCACTCCAGCAACATCCTTTTCCCTTCATATGGCGCTTCATGCCCTCAATCTCCATCACCATCTTCCTAATGATGATATCTTGGTCTCTCAGCTTGCTTTCCAAGTGCAGAGTGTGTGATTCTCACCACCGACGATGTCTTTCTGGGCTCAGTGATCGTCCAGAACTCCTTGAGCATTTTTCTCACACATCTCTAGGAGGTTTTCACGTGGAGGTCTCCAAACCGGCCATCATCTGAAAGGCGGGCAAGTCATCACGATGCCAAACTGACTCTGGAGTAATGCCGTCGATAACGGACTCCGGAATGTCGTCATTGTTCTCCATGAAAAATGATTAGAAAAGCTTGGAGGACAAGCTTGTGCGGGGAGGAAACATTCGTCACTTTTCGTACTCCTTTGGTCCAAGCTTCGCGTTTCTCTAAATGACGCCATTCAACCTAAGAACAAAATGACGGCGAGCTGCCCAGCGGATGTGTTGCCGGAAAACCCCTCTGACGCTCAAATTAGCATACTTGGAGAAGAAGAATGAGCCAAAGGAGACAAAAGACAGGTATCTCTGATAGCAAGAATTCCAGACCTATTGCATGGAGACGCCGCGCAGTTTATATAGTTTCTGCGTGCACTACTCCACTCATCCTTTCCTGGACACGTGGATGTACTATCCTCTCTTCCACTTACATGTGTATGTGACAATACTGCCAAACAGTATCATCACTACAAGAAAACTAGGCTATTGTGACAAAATTTGGTGACGAAATTTTTTTTTTTTGTCTTAAAATTTAACCCAAAGATGATGAAATATTAATTTTGTCGTTTGTTTTAATTTTTCTCAAAAGTATAGGAGACGAAAACAAAATTTCGTCTGCAAAAATGAGGCGCCAATTTATTTGCGTTGGCGCGAATTATTTTAGCTCATTGGAGACCAACATTTTTGTCACAAAATATTTTTTTTTTGTGACGAACGTAATTCGTCGCCAATAAATTCCATATCTATTAAACGATGTCGTTGCATATTTCCATTTATTAGGCGACAAATATATTTTTGTTTGGGAAGGATAAGTTATGGAAGATGAAAATATTTCGTTACCAATAAACACTCCATCATGCAGACAATGTCATTTCATCTTTCTATTAAATAGGCGACAAATATATTTTTGTCTCAGAAGAATAAGTTGTGGGAGACGAAAATATTTCGTCACTAATAAATTCTAATTGATTGCGTGACAAATATATTTTTCGTCTCATAAGGTTTAGTTGTGGAAGGCAAAAATATTTCATCACCAATAATAAATTCTTTGTTCTGGTATTTAAGGATACAAAAATATTTTATCACTAATCATTTCTCTTTATTAAAATGTCATGGTTTTGTGTTTCGAAGCATTGAAACTGTGACCCTAAGAGATACACTCTGACTCTTATTACTCATTTTCATGACCTTGAAGTCATGACCCAAGAAGACACTTTCTACAAACCCTCATTCCTCTCTCGCACTTGAGTCTACTCCTCTCTCACAAGTATTGAAGTCATGACTCAAGAAGACACTCTGTAAACCATTTCTTCTATTTCGCGCTAAAGCCCCTCTCTTCTGTCTCACACTTAAGCCCTTCGTGCATGCCAGCATTGAAGCTATTATCCAAGAAGGCACCCTATCCAAACCCACTATTCTTTCTCACAGTGAAGGCCCCTCTTGCACGCAAGCAATTTTTCTCATTGTCTGAACCAACTCTATCCTTTCCGTCTAGAACACCCATTTCAGAAAAATCGAAGGTCAAAACCTCTCTCCACAAAAAAATAATAATAATAATAATAATAAATAAATAAATAATGTAGCTATTTTTTTTGTGAGAAAAAATACAGAGAAACAAATAATAAAAAATTTGTAATGTTCAAAATTAATAGAAAACATTACCTTGTTTAGTATGGAGTTTTCAATAATTAATTTTTAAAATTTGGTGATAAAATTTATTTTCATTTTAGAACATAACCCAAACATGACCAAATATTACTTTTGTCTTTTCTTTTAATTCTTCTCAAAACTATAGGGGATGAAAAAATAAATTCGTCATAAAAAAAAAGAGGCACCAATTTTTTTAGCTCATTGGAGATGAACATTTTTGTCATAAAATTTAAAGTTTTTTGCGACAAAAGGAATTCGTCACCAATAAATTCCAAACTTATTAGACGATGTCGTTTCATTTTTTTATTTATTTGGTGACAAATATATTTTTTGTCTGGGACGGATAAGTTATGGGAGACGAAAATATTTCATCACCAATAAACTTTTCATGCTCGTTTTATCTTTCTGTTAATTAGGTGACAAATATATTTTTGTCTTAGAAGGATATGTTATGGGAGACAAAAATATTTTGTCACTAATAAATTCTCCATGTGTCGTATTGCATTTTGATTGATTGCGTGACGAATATATTTCGTCTCATAAGGTTAAGTTGAAGGAGACGAAAATATTTCATCACCAATAAATTCTCCATTCCCACACAACGTTGTTTTTGTATTTTTGTTGATTGGGCAACGAACACATGAGTTTGAGACGAAAATATTTTATCACTAATTATTTCTCTTTATTAAAATGCCATCAGAAACTAAGAGAGACTCTCACCTTAATCACTTACTTTCACACACACACAAATACTAAAGTCATGACCCGAAAAGACACCCTCGACAAACCCTCATTTCTCTCTCGCACATGAGTCTCCTCTCTCACAAGTATTGAAGCTGTGACTCGAGAAAACAATCTCTATAAACCATCTCTTCTATTTCGCACTGAAGCTCCTCTATTCTCTCTCACATTTAAGCCGTTTGTGCATGCAAACATTATTATCCAAGAAGACATTTTGTGCAAAGCTACTATTCTTTCTCATAGTAAACCCCTATCCACAAAAAGAAAATAATAATAATAATAATTAAACAAGGAAACAAAATACAATAAATCTAGACTATTGTGACAAAATTTGGTGACGATTTTTTTTTTTTTTTTTTGTCTTAAAATTTAACCCAAAGATGACAAAATATTAATTTTGTCGTTTGTTTTAATTTTTTCAGGTGCCAATTTCATTTGCATTAGCGCGAATTATTTTAGCTCATTGGAGATGAACATTTTTGTCACAAAATATATATATTTTTTGCGACAAACGTAATTCGTCACCAATAAATTCCCTACCTATTAAACGATGTCGGTGCATATTTCCATTTAATAGGCGACAAATATATTTTTGTCTAGGAATGATAAGTTATGGAAGACGAAAATATTTCATCACCAATAAACACTCCATCATGCAAACGATGCCGTTTCATCTTTCTATTAAATGGGCGACAAATATATTTTTGTCTTGGAAGAATAAGTTGTGGGAGCTGAAAATATTTCGTCACTAATAAATTATGATTGATTGTGCGATGAATATATTTTTCGTCTCATAAGGTTATGTTGTGGAAGACAAAAATATTTCGTCACCAACAATAAATTCTCTGTTCTTGTATTTAAGGAGACAAAAATATTTTATCACTAATTATTTCTCTTTAGTAATATGCTATGGTTTTGTGTTTCGGAGCACTGAAACTGTGACCCTAAGAGACACACTCTGACCCTTATCACTCATTTTCATGTGCACGGACACTCAAGTCGTTACCCAAAAAGACACTTCCTACAAACCCTCATTTCTCTCTCGCACTTGAGGCTACTCCTCTCTCACAAGTATTGAAGTCGTGAAGCAAGAAGACACTCTGTAAACCATTTCTTCTATTTTCGCACTAAAGCCCCTCTCATGTCTCACACTTAAGCCCTTCATGCATGTCAGTATTGAAGCTATTATCCAAGAAGGCACCCTATGCAAAACCGACTATTCTTGCTCATAGTGAAGGCGCCTCTTGCATAAGCACTTTTTCTTATTGTCTAAACCAACTCCACCCTTTCCGTCTAGAACACTCATTTTAGAAAAATTGTAGGTCAAAACCCCTCTCCACAAAAAAAAAAAAAAAAAAGGGAAAAAAAAAAAGATAATTAATGTAGCTATTTTTTTGTGAGAAAAAAACAGAGGAAAAATTAATAATAATTTTTTAATTTTCAAAATTAATAGAAAACATTACCTTGTTTAGTGTGGAGTTTTCAATAATTAATTTGTAATTTTTAATCTATATTTTTTTATTGAACATTTTTTAATATTATAATTTTTTTCTTTTTTTTTCTTTACTTTTTAAATCCCTTTAATTTAGATGAGGGAAAATTGCAGCAGTTGTCCCGGTACTTTGGTCCTTATGTCATATAAATGGTATGTGCCATATCTATATCTATCTATCTATCTATCTATCTATATATTACATAAGGAAAAGGGTATTTTTAACTTACAAGCCTTGTGGAAGCTTCAATATCCCAATCTTAATTTTATAAATTTTTTATTTAAAAAAAAAAGAACTCAACATTTATTGACTTCTCTCAACCCACTTTTTGACTTCTCCCATATCTACTCCTACACCCATTTCAACTTCTCCCATACACTATGGCTAATGATGAGATTGTTAAATTATTTTTATAAAAAAATCTTTAAAAAAATAATTTGTACATTAAAAAAATATCTAAAACAAACATAAATTCTTATTAAATCTATCTATCTATCTATCTAAGGAAAAAATGATTTCTAACTCACATGCCTTGTGGGAGTTCCAATATCCCAATCTTAATTTTCTAAATTTTTTATTTAAAAAAAAAATCTCAGTATTTATTGACTTCTCCCAACCAACAAGCCTTTTTGACTTCTCTTGTATCTACTCCTACACCATTTTCAACTTCTCCCATACATTATGGTTATTGACGGGATTGTTAAATTATTTTTATAAAAAATTAAAAAAAAAATAATTTGTATATTAAAAAAATATCTAAAACGAAAGTATGCCGTAAAAAATAAATATTTTCACGTCATACAAATATTTCCATTTAAGATGACATACATTTTATGTTGCAAAATATTATACATTTACACGGCATACATTAGTATGTCATGAAAACTTCTACTAAAAAAAATTTCAATATGATATTTTTTTTTAAATTAAAAAAAAAAAAAAGCTAACAATTTCCAACCAAGTTTCTCACTTTAAAGTTTCCTAATTGAGGACAACGTAAAAAATAATTTATAGAGTAATTTTTTTTTCTTTTTACTTAATATTTTACCCTGTATTCACGTAGTGTCACATCTTGTAAGTTCCACACACTATTTGAGTAGGGAGTAAAATATTAAATATTAAATAAAAAAATTGATTAACTCAACATTAGTCTTTAAATGATCACATTTTCTATTATTGAATTTGTAATCCAACTCTTCAATTGAATAAAAATTGCATCTCTTAAAATAATGGGACAATCTTTTTTTATACATTTATATTTATTTGGGTTAATTACACTTTTCACCTCTATAATTTGATCTAAATTTTAATTTAATTCCTATAGTTTTAAAGTGAACAATTTGATCCATATAATTTGAGTTTAATTTCAATTTGGTCATTATGTCCAAATTAAAGATTTAACTTGATTATTTTGGAACACTTGTCAATTTTTTAAGATATTGTAGACACCCCATTTTTGACCGACCTTAAGACTCAGACGTCACCGATTGAGCGCTCGGTGATGTTGCATATTGTGCTCGTTCAGAAGTCTCAGAGTCGCGGCTGTGCGCCCTGCCTCCGGACTTCCAAACCCTCTTCTGTGCCTTGCTTCGGTTTGCGAACCAGACTCGGTTTTCTCTGTTTTCTTTCCTGAGGGAAGGGAGAGGTCCCGTAGACTATCTCTCAGTGGCCGTGGGCTACATTTCGTGCCCGTAGGCCATTTTGCCCATTTCGGAGCCCGGTTCCCGGTTTTCGGAGCCGTCAGGCCGTGTGCCTCGGTTCGGGACCGTCTAACCATCTCCGATTCCTCCGGTTTTTGGCATACATCTTATTTACTCCCTTTCAAGGGACACTGGGGTCTCAGATACCCACTTCGTAGCCAAACACCACTTTCGGTGCTTAACAGCCGGTTTTCGGGATCCCGAACTGCGTGTTTTGGCCCCCGAGCATTCGTTTTGCATTGGTTTTCGTTCATTTTTGGTAGGTACCTCTGTTTTACCACCAGGAAGGTCACTGGAGGGTGGGAGGCTAGTAATTGTTCCGGCAGCCAGTTATATTCCATTTTCGCCCCCCGGCGCCCGTTTTTCTCACTTCCGGGCTAGTGTTGAACACCCTAGGGCCATTTTCTTCGAGCCAAAACCACATATTTGTGTTGAGGAGACCTGGGAGGATCCTAAAAACACATGGCCGGCCAGTAACTCTAATTGACCCTTTTGAACCCCTTCTAAAAGTGGCTTGTTGTCTCTCTTGGTTCAGAGTTGCCAGATTCCAACCATAGGGTCTTGTTGTACACACATGGGAGGACACTAACCTTTGGTGGCCGGCCAGTAATTCTTTGTGACCCTTTTGACCCCTAGCCGGCCGGCCATGGGGGGTGGCCGGCCGGCCACTTGCAGCAAAAGGGCATGGCCGGCCTGCATCCTCAGTTTGAGTTCATTACAACTGTATAGCTGTTTCTCCAAAATATCTTTGCATCCGGGGAATATTTTAGGAGGGAAAGCTTGGGTGCATTTCTCTCCTCTTTTACACCCCCTTCTTAGCCTTTATAAGTGGCTGGCCAGCTCCTTCATTAGGGTTAGAAAAACTCCCCTTAAGAGCTCATATACATTGGCTTACATCTCCCTCTCCAAAAACCTCCAAAATCCTTAAGTTTTGGCCTCATTTGTTCATCAACACCAAGCACTACCTTCACCACTTCCATTCCAGCAGCAAGGGAAGGTTTTTCAGAGGCTAAGGAGCAACAAATTCAAGCCAAGAAGCAACCAAAGTGTAGTCTTCAAGGGTAAGTCACTATTTCCCCTTTTCTAGCACTTTTTTGCATCATTTTTCTACCCTATTTTCTTGTGGTTTTGGGCTCCGACCCTAACTGAGTTTAGGCCTATTTTGAGTCCCTCTTCAACATTTAAGAAGGGCTCAACCTTGTTTGGCACTTCTATATACTACTTGTCTCAATATCCATCTTATATGCCATAATCTTGCATAGTAATTTTGGCTTATGTACATTTGTTTTTGGAGTATGCCTTAAACTGTGATTGAGCTTATTTTGAGCCTCTCTACAACATTGTAGAAGGGCTCAACCTTGTTTGGTGCTTCCATGCATGACCTATCATTATACCCCTATTCGGTCCACCATTTTGCATGATTTTTTAGGCCTATCTTTCTTCTGTTTTTGGCCATGATCAAAACTGAAAATAGTCTTAAAATGACCCACTCTTCATGTTTTGTTAAGGGTCTTAGGCTGTTTGGTGAATGCTTGGTATACCTCTCTTTATAGCCCTCTTTTGGCTCATATTTTGCATGCTATGTTGAGCATATCTACATACTGTTTTGGGGGTTGTCATAAGCTGTAAATGTTCATATTTTTGGTCCCTCTTCAGTGTTTTAGAACTGTATTTTTCAGTTTGAGCATTGCGTATACCATCTGCTTCATTGTTCCCCTTTTTTCCCCATTTTTGCATGCTATTTTTGCCATACTTGTGATTGTTGTTTGGCCATGCTTTGTACTGTAAAAATGCTATTTTAGGGACTGCCTAGCATCTGTCTTTACACTTCATGTCCATATTGTGCATGTTTGGCATAGCTGCAAGTCATTTCGGGTACTCAGCATAGCATTTCGGGTATCGGGTGTAATTTTGCTATAATTCGGGGGCTGTTTTTGCATCATTTTGGCTGCTGAAATTTGCATTTTCCATATGCCATATGCCACGTCTCATTTCGTATGTCATTCTGTGCCTTAGGGCCATTGCCTCAGTTTGCGTGCCCACGGGCACGCATTTCGAGGCATCTCATTTTTCATCCCCCGGCGTCCTATGTGAGTGTGGCTGAGGCCCTCTCATGTTGGTATAAGCCCATCATTGCATTTGCATGCCATTTCATGCCTTTATGTCACTGTCTCGGTTTGCGTGCCCGTGTGCACGCATTTCGAGGCACTTCACTTTTATCTGACGGCCTCTTACGTGAGTGTGGCCGAGGCTCACTCATGTTAGTGTAAGTCCAATTGCATTGCGTATGCCATTTTATGCCTTAGGATCATTTTCTCGGTTTGCGCACCCGTGGGCACACATTCCGAGACATCTCATTTTCGTAGCATTGTGTATGTTAGGATTGTATCCTAGTTACATTTCATACATATCATGCATATTGCATCGTGTTCGGGATAGGAGTTAGCTCGGGCACGGGAAACGAGGCGCGTTTCGTACTCCGAGTAACGGAACGTATCTCAATTCCCAAGTCACCGACACTCCGGATTATCCATGATGGAGTTAGGTTTTATTGTAGCATTCATATGCATTCATCCTATATTGAGTTGTGCAATTCGGCTCCTCGGCCATCATGCATCGATATGCGTGATTGGTGGCACGAGGATCGAGGCATGCATATATTTGTGAAATACATTGCTATGCCCTTTTCCTGCTCTCTGTTGCAGCAAAATGAAGAACCAGCAACTTTTCGGAGTCTGGCACGCATTTCGAGAAACATTGCAAACAGAGGCTAATTGGGGCATCCCAATGGATTTCCGCGAGAAGGTAGCCCAACATACATCATTCATCAGAATCAAGGCAGCCCCTGGCTTGCATGCCAGTTTTACATTTTTCTTAGTTTAATTTGTTAATTAATTAGGAATTTGTATATTATTCGGACTGTTTTATTTGGACTGTAATATTCTTTTATTGGGACTGTATATTTATTCGGACCCTCTGCGCGAGGGCATAATTGTAATAAGTGTGGGTGAGTGCGATGTATGTCTTCCAACCCCACGTCTTTCTTCCCTTTTATTTATCCGCTTATGATGGTTAGATATAGGGCATATTTCAATTAGCATACAGTATGACAGCATGTTTGCATCATTCATCTGTTTTGCACGCACCGGGCTCGGCGCGTTATACAAACTGCATTTGTATTTCAATTCCAAATTGAATACGTGTTAGTTGTAGCATTCCATATGCCATATTTAGAATAGCCGAGCCTGCTATAGTTGCATTTTGCATGTGTTGCATTAGGCAATTCTGTGTATCTAGGATCATGCATGGATTTCTAATCGGTTTTTGTTTTGGCTTGGAGTACTCGGTGAGTTTTATACTTTAGCATCCTTGCATGCGTGTGAGTGTTGCAATGTTAGCATGCTTGCCATGAGGCTATGTGCTTATGTGATATAACTGCCTTGAATGCCTGTGGGTGAAGGTTGGGTTATTTGAATTGGGATAATTCATCAAATGTTTGTTTTAAGCCCACTAGATAGTGGCAAAACCATGTTTTCCTAAGCCCACCCGAGGGTGGCAAAATTTGCATCTTAAGCCTACCTGCGGGTAGCAAACCATCTTTCAAAAACAAACATGAAATGTTTTGTTCCAATTCAGATGACTCAGTCTATACTTGTATGCTGTGCGCATCACATAGTAACCTAGGCTAATAACTGGAATAAGAACATACAATGTTTTCAAAATAAGATATCATGGTTAGTAGAGGCCGGTCTTTGACCGGGCGAGCGGGGGTGCTCACGAAGTGACCTTCCCCAATCGTACCCAAGTTCCCGAGCCGAGGCAACTTTGGTGATGACAGACACGTGGCCTTTGGCACCGAGTCAGGGTTTCCTAAATTTCCCCATTAAAAAAATATTTAGGTGGCGACTCTGTATCTGGCAAAGCAGTCCATGTTTGGCACTTCTTTCAAAAAATCTGTTTTCAAAACGATTTGCCGGATTTGGACTCTTTGGTTCGAGATTTAGAACCGTGACATTTGAGTCCTTCGAACTGTAGTGACCCAATATCGAACCAGAACGGGGGGGACTCGCACTCCTCGCCCGGGATGCGTTCGGGGACGTCTACAGATATACACAGACAGAATTAACAAAAATTTAGACAAAAAAATTAAATTAAAGTATGAATTGTCCATATAGTTCTGGAAATTACATCTCACCTCTGAAGTTTAAAATTTTATAACAAATGATCCATTTTATTAATAAATTATAAAATTAATTGACAATTTTTAATGATATTAAAAATTTATTTTAAATAATAGTTCAAGTAATTTTATTATTATAGCAGTTAATAATTTTATTTTTTCAATTAATTTTATAGATGGGAATATTATTGGGGATTCTTCGTTACTGGAGCGAGAGAGAGAGACCCTGGGTGGGTGGGTTCAGTGTTATGTTTTAGTCACTGTATTCAAATCGGATTACGGACTCGCCAGTAAAACCCCACCCTCTCTCTTCTTCACTCCTCCTCCTCCTCCTCCTCCTCCTCCTCCTCCTCCTTCAAAACCCTAGAAAACGAACCAAACCTTCAAATCCCCTGATAGATCTTCATACATTCTTTGCATTTGAGATGAAAGTGACGCAGATTTTGGATTCACACAAGCACACGAGCACCACCATCGACCACCACCAGCCGCTGCCACTCCGAGCTTGGAGTTCGATTCCGAGCTTGGAGTTCAATTCTGATTTTAAGCCCCTTCCATGGATTCGATTAATTCGGTGTTTGCATATCTATTCGATTAATTCGATTCTAAGCCTTGAATTTATGTGTTCCGATTCTCCTCTCTCATCTCTCTTTGATTTTGATTTCTAGGGTTTTCATGCCCTTATTGAATGTGTTTTTCACTACTGTTATTGCTCTTTTTGGGATTGAACAAAAAGGTCCTCTTTGCGATCGCTTCAGTCAAAGTCTACTTCGAAGAACGTTTTCACGGTACCTTCTCTCTGTCTCTAGCTCTTGCTTTCTGGTTCTTACATGCTGATTTTTGCTTGCATTTCGAGATTTCTATGATTTTGCAGTGGTTTAGTAGAATGAATTGATGTTGAATTTGATATTCCTTGCTGAAGATTGAGATTATGATTACGCTTGTGTTGTCGATCTGATGATCTGAACTTAACTGTTGTGATAGACTTTAATGTTTTAACTGAATTTAATTGAATTTAACGCTTGTGTTGACAATACAGTGATTGTTGCTCAATCAATCACTGTATTGTATTTGGAGTACCGTAACATCCAACCCAGTTGTTCTATAAACCTACCTTGTCTAAAAAAACTGACTTTGAGTGAATCCAAGATCGGAGACAATGTTTTCAAGAAACTAATTCAAAAGCTGCCCGTTGATTGAGTACTTGTGTGTTGAGTTCTGTAAAGACTTGCAACACATTGAGGTTTCAATTCCAAACCTCAAGTCCTTGAGGCCAGGGAGGTCACATGCCCCCTGAGTTTTTCATATTTACACCATTTCCCTTATATTGTGGATTTTTTTTCTTTTCTTTTCTTTTCAATGATGGGTAATATGTGCCCCTTCTGCCTTGAATTTCTGACTCCGCTACTGATAGTTCATGTAGACTTTGTCGTCCATTCTATATTTTTTGGTAAGACTATAGAAACACAAATTATAGAGAATTAATGATATGGTTTAATTAGGGCCATTCATTTCAAAATAAATCAACTCTTACAATAATTTGGGAAGTAAAGTGTACAGAAAATTGTGTGTGGTAGGGATCATGTCCAAATAAATTTGGAACATAGCATTCCTTAGGTCCTTAATTTCCATAAGAGCAATGATATAAAAAATTCACATATAGAATTATGCGATTTTTACGTTGTGTTTAGATCATAATTGTATTTGGAACATAGATTTGTGTAAGAATTTACAAAAAGAAAGAAAAAAATGGAGAAAAAAATTTAAACTTATATTTCATTCACATTATGCTTACTTATTTTCTTTTATTTTTTAAATTTTTACCTAAATTTATAATTCAAACACAACCTATAATTATTTTTCTTTCAAACTAAAATACCAATCATTGTGGCTCAAACTTTAAAATAAGCCATCACAAATTGTGGTTCAAGTTCTAAAATAAGCACAGTAACATCAATCTGGATGGATTTGTTGTTCAAAAATTCTACTTGTGAATTTTTTTTTTTTTATTTAAAAAATGTTACATTGTTCTGTTTAACTTATCTATAAAAATACTCCCTTTTTTTTCTTTTTCTTTTTTTCTTTTTTTTTTGTTCCTTATGACATATACAATTATATTTGGGTCTTCTCGTTTCAAACCAAAAGACCATTCAAGGTGACAAAGTGTTTCAAAAATATCATATATAAAATCTGCAAGAATAATCTGTTTTTTGTTTTTTATTTTTATTTTGGGGTCATATTGTATTTTTTTTTTTATTAGTTATGATTTTCTTATTATGTGACTTTTTGAAGGCCATAATTTTTCCTGGAGAATTGAGTGAATACCTGCTCTGAAGCATTTGAAGTTAGAGATAATAAGTGCATTATCAACCACTTGTTCAACAATTGTGGATGGCTTGGTTTGGATTTTTCCTGGTTTAGAGACCCTAACCATGAAGTCGGCTTCTACCAATAAGCTCATTAAGGTCTGCAATGCACAAAACACCACTGTGTTCTCTGTCACTATTAGATGGGAATTAACCACTAGTACATTTATGTATTGAAGATGAGGGTTTCTCCTCTGTTTGGGTACCCACTTATTGGAGAGGCATATTTCTTCCTGTTTGCACAAAATGACTTGAGCAGGTGTCTAGGTGATATTGTTTGGCTTAATGGTCCAAGCCAGTTTGTTAATGACATTTGAAGTGAATTAACCTGGTTCCATAATTCATGGCGGTGATTGAAATTTCTCATTGATGGTTCAATAAAAGTATTAGAGCTAGCCAGAACAGGATAACATTTTCCATTCTACTTCCTTTTCAACCTGTTCCTACGTTATCTTTGGAAGCACCATCGATCTTTTACAAGCCGTTTATTACCCCAATATTTTAAATTAACTACTTGATGTGTCATGCTCTACCAAACTTCCTTCAAGCCTTCAATCAGTGGCATATCTTATCTCCTTGCAGCTTAATGGATTGTCTATCTAGGAATTGTCTGAATGCAATCTTGCCCTTATTCATGACAATTGCATAACTCAAAGCCCATATTGCTTGTGTCACAGGGATGTTGAGGTTTTTTCTATTTACAGGCACCAAGATCGAAAAGTTAAACTAATCTTTCTTCAGTCAACTTCATTTTTTATTTTTTATTTTTTGTATCTCATTCACATTAGCTTCATTGTAAATAGAATTTGCATGGATTAGGGTATAAAGTATAGCTGAAATATTGTCCTTTCTTTTATAATCATTTTTGTGGAATGGTTGGTTGGTTGCTTCTTAGTTTGTTGATGTAAAACACGGGTCAATCTCAAGAAAACGTTATACTATAATATTGAAAATGTATATATCAAATACTATTTGGTCCTAAATTTCTTCATTATTCATTTCTCAAATTGTTTGTCATTGTCTTTAATATTCATTTTCTTTGTTTAGGAAGGACTGTGATGGATCCAAACAAATTCAGATGGGGTTTAAGAGTAGGTCCATCTGGTTTTGTTTTCTTTATTCTCAGTTATTATCTTATTCATGAAAATTATTACCTTCTACAGCATATAAAATTATGTCATGAAAAGTGTAATAATTTATGTCATGCAAGAAAATGCTGTAAAAGATTATATACGGCATACAAAGTATGTCATAAATATATTAAAAATGACCTTCTACAGCATACAAAATTATGTCTTGAAAAGTGTGATGATTTATGACATGTAAGAAAATGTCGTAAAATATTATATACGGCATACAAAGTATGCAATAAATATATTAAAAATAACCTTTTACGGCATGCAAAATTATGCCATGGAAAGTATGATGATTTATGGTATGACAAAAATGTCGTAAAAAATTATATACGACATACAAAGTATGTCATTAATGTTTAATTCATTACTTTTCACAACTTTACCTGCATGTCGTAAATAACGCTCAACTTTCAACGGCATGTCATATAACGGCATTTGTGTGCATGCCGTGAAAGAGTTTTTACGGCATGCATTGCAAGCTGTAAAAATTCAATTTTGTTGTAGTGCAAACAGGCATAAATTGCACATTCTTCTAAGCCATCATGCTTTTCAATACTTGCACAATAACTAATGAACATGTAACTGAATATTGTCACCTCTAGGATGCTTTCGAGCTCCCTTCTCTGGGACATTGACTACCTGAACAGAAAACTCCATAAATCAAATATAAGGAATTAACTATTCAATCATTATAATAGCAAATCTTTCGTGGAAAAGAAGACTCCACTCTTTCAACTAATTTTTGTAAGATAAGTTTTTCTCTATACTTAAAGCTTCAAAAAAGGCCGTCGAAAGACTAAATTATTACACAACCACAGATTTGTATAAGAACCAACATAAACACCTTAGGAGGGACCAATATAAGTTGTATGAACTTACGGCACATTAATGGGATGCATCATTTGTGAATTAGCCTTAAAATTAATTTTTTGTTCTCATAATCTCGAAAAAGTCTGCTAGAGGGATAAATTGTATAATTGATCTAATTGTAAATTGATGAGTTACTAATGTTTTTAATCTTTTGTATAATTAATTAATTACTAAAACTTTTAATTTATTTTTTTGCAGATTGGATTGGGGTGGCATTTTTGACGTGCAACAATGATGTAATTTGCTTGAATGTTCATTTTTGTTTGATAAGGATACACATACTTTGTGGAGTTGCACTAGTTATTGTTGGATGTTTGGTGGAATTGTACATGTTATAACTTTTGGATATTTTGTGGATATTACGCTATTTTATTGTATTATGATGAAATTATTTGTAATGATGAATAGATATTTTCATTTTGTTAATTCGTAAATGTGTTGATGACAGCTAGGTTAAGTTGTGATGGAATTGTTATATTCAACAAGTTTTAACATGAACAGGGTTATATTTGTTGAACTAAAATTTAGATTTTGATAAAATAGGTATATAATGTGGAAAAAAATATTATGGAATTAGTAACAAAATTTTCCATCCCTAAAGAAGGTTTTTTCGTCTCTTACTTGGCTTAGGTGGAAGATTAATTTTGTCATGAATTCTTTATTTCGTCGCTAAATGAATTTGTCATGATGAAAAATATTGTCACATTTTGTCACTATTACCCTCAATGTGTGACGATTTTTTTTTACATTATTTCATCATTTTTAATGATGAATTTGTTTCTCTATTAGTAGCTTCTTTGACAAAAAAAATTTCGTCTTCATTTATATTAAACGTGACAAAATTATTTCGTCTCTAATTTCTTTTTTTAATGACAAAATATTTTGTCGCTAATTACTTACAAGTATGTTCCCAACAGAGTGTATTGGAAACAAAAAAATTCGTCACAAATTTAACATTTTTAATGATGAATTTGTTTTTGTCTCTATTGGTAGCTTCTTTGACAAAAATTTTTCGTCTTCATTTATATTAAATGTGACAAAATTATTTCGTCTCTATTTCTTATATTTATGACAAAATACTTTTGTCTCTAATTTCTTCCTTTAATGACAAAATATTTTTTCGCTAATTACTTACAAGTTTGTTCCCAACAGAGTGTATTGGAGACACAAATTTGTCACAAATTTATCATTTTCAATGACGAATTTGTTTTTTCGTCTCTAAGACCCTTTAGCGACGACGCTTTGGCGACAAAACGGGTGACGAAAAATTTTCGTCGTAATTAGTTTGAGTGACGAAATATATACATTTTAGGACAAATTTGTTTCGTCTTTAAATCCCAAATTTGTTGTATGAAATAGCCTAACAGTATTGACGTGCATGAACAACGGATTCCTCCCTCTGCTCTCCAATTGGGCCACGTAACAGCTTCTACCGAGCTATCCATAACCCGACGCATGGCTGTCCATTCCAAGACCGGCATTCACCACCCAGCCTAGCTCCAAGATGCCCAACTAGTCAACTACACCTCGGCCAAACCAGTTAAACTCGCCTTGATTCCCTACCACGGCCAACACTTTGCTTAGACCACCTCAGTTCAGTAAAATCTGCCTGGTCCATCAGTGGAACACTTCGGCCTAGGTAGTGGAGCTTGGTTAGCCCTGTTTAGCGAATCCAGTCCATCTCTGGCCCAACTAATCGTAAAGCGATAGGCCAAGCTAGGCCCATCATGTTGACAGCTCGACCATTTTGCACGGTCAAAACTCCCCTCTCACACCCCTTGAGGTTTGGGTTTAGTACAAATTACGCCTAAGGTTTGGGAAATTACACTAACTCCCCGTGTCATTGTAATTATTTAGACGAAATGAAAACATTGAACTCATGCACTCTCTCTTTTCTTGCTTTGCTTTACTTCCTCTATTTTTTTTTCATTTCCTTTGTCTAATTTTTTTTTTCCAATGTAATTTCCTCTGTTTTTCTACTAGAAGTTGTTATTTTTTATATAATTAGAGGGGTTTGTAAAATGAGACTATTAACCACAAGAGTGAAAATGTAATTTCCAGAACATCAGGGGTGGGATGTAATTGGATCAAACCTTGGGGGGTGTCAGTATAATTTACCCTTTAAAAAATCAAACTACTTATGAAAATAGCATATTTTTTAATTTATTTAGTAAATTAACCTATTTTTTGAAATTTGGTTTTCAAAATACAATTTCATGATAAAATTGCATTTTCAAAATGCACTTTCATGGTGACATGGCCGCCTAAGGGTGCCAACGTAGGCATGTTGAAATTGCATTTTACAAACACAAGTTTATCTTGAAGTTGCATTTTCAAAACACAATTTCAATCCTAACATGAAATGCAATTTGAACACAGCATGGGGCTGGGCATAGGGGTATCCAACTCGCGAAAACCGCCCAACCCGAACCACCCGCACCTATTTGGGCGGTTTCGCAGAATCGTTAGGGTCGAATGTGGGTTAGGATTTTCCTGTTTCGCAGGTTATGAGTGGGTCACGAGTTTTACCTGCACCCGCACTCACACTCACACTCACACTCACCCACCTGTATCTGTATACATTTTTTTTGAAATCTGGACCGTCAAATTTTCATGTAAGTTTTGTAATACTCTTCACCAATAATCAACCACTTTTTTTCATGTCATTATAATAATATTATAACATTATAATAATATCACACACTACCTTGTTTAATATATTTATTTTTCAATTGAAATTTCTTCAATTTTTTTGCAAATCTAGTTATGTGATTTTTTTTATTATTATTTTTTCTTTTTGTATGTTAGTTTTTATTTAATTTTCATTCTAATTTTTTGTAATCCAGTTTTAATGAAGGATAATGTTAAATCTCCCACAATCAAGAATATTTTTTAAAAATGGGGAAAACTAAGTCCAAAAATAAATTTTTAAAGGAAAAAAACTCAATCAGCAAACCACCCGCACATCCGCGAACCCTATCCGCATAAATTGCAACTCGCACTGCGGGCAGTTATGGATTTAATTTTCCCTAAACCGCAGATATGCACATGGGTCCCCGAACTGAACAATCAAAAACCAATCCGCGATCACCCCTATAGTGTGCTCATTTTGAAAATTATATTTCAATATAAAATCTCATTTTGAAGATGTGATTTGAACATAAGGTTGGTATTGCATTTTAACAATGAGATTTCGGTTAAATCACATTTTAAGTGTATTATAGCAATTTTGGTTTAGACCCAACCCATTGATGTTTCAGATCCGGGTTTCATTGTCTTATGTGGTTGTTCATGTCTTGTTTCTTCTTATTCCTCATTGAGTTTGGTTATTAGAATGTATTGGTTGCATTTGGAACAGGTTGGTAGCCTTTTTTCAAAATTGTGTTGCCTAGATTTTTGTCTCTTCGCTCGAGCGGCACTTCCTGCGCTCAAGCAGCCTTTATGAACTCTCAGTACTTTTGCAACAAAACTACTGGGAGAGTGCATTCTATGCTTGAGTGGTGTTTCCTGTGCTCGAGCGGTGTTATGCTCGAGCGGTTGTCCATTGTCTACAAAACTTTTAGGAGTTTGTATTCTATGCTCGAGCAATAACTTTCTACCCTCAAACGGTCAGACTTTTTGTGTCTAGAAGCTTAAGCGACACTTCTTACGCTCGAGCGGTCGGCGCGTATATCAGATCGTAAAGTCACCTTTTTGAATCACTTCTACATTTCTCTCTCTCTCTCTCTCTCTCTCTCTCTAAACATTCCAAAAATCCTAAGTTGAGACCCTCTTTCTCTAAAACTCACCTTCTCTCTACAAATACACCTAGATCCGTCAATGTCTTCACCCGTGTCCCTTTGTTAAAAAAGTAGAGTACTCTAAGGGCTCTCTGTTAATCCGAACAAAGTTGGGTTTCGGCGTCATTGAAGTTTCTTCACACTTTCTCTCATCTTCTAAGCTTGAGGTAGAGATTCTTCACACTTTCTATGAGTTCTAACTTAGTTCTTTGCTATTTCTAAACAATATTGTGATTTGGGAACTTTTGGAACAAATCTAAGATTTTGGGTTAAAAATCAAAAAAGTGGTTTTCAAATGGATTCTTGGAAATGATTGTGGGGTTGAAAATAAAGTTGAATTGTGATGGAATGGTTGGTTTTGATATTTGGAATCAATTTTGGAAGAAAAAGGAATTTTGCCCTCAAATGTTGATTTTGTACAAATAATGGAGTTAATATTGAAATTGTGAAATTGGATTGATATTGATGAGAATGGTGGAGTTAGATATGTATTATCACTCAGCTCTTGAAAATTGGAGAGTTTATCTTTATGGAATTTATTATCTGTTTAGAGATATCTATTTTGGACTATCGGTGGAGGATAGCTATAATTATTGTAGAAATTACATGAGAATTAGGTAAATTGAAACTATTTTCTCATCTATTTGCATTAGGCATTGTACATATTTAACGCATTCCAAATGTTTATTGTTTTGAGAAAAGAAGTGAATACTTAGTGAATCTAGGTAGGAGGTGTGGTTCCGATATTAAGTTGGCATGTGTGTCCTTGGTAAAAGACCAGAAACCCTCGCAAATAGATGTCGAGCCTTCTGGTTATAACCAGTAAAAATGACAAATTGATAGTACTTGTATAGTTTTTTTGCAGACACGTACCTAGAGATTCACAGCGTTGTATTCATAGTCTTGTTTATAATGAAAAGGGAAATGATTCATGAACTATGTTATAACCTAGCATTGCATGGTTTTGAAATAAATGTAAAACGTTTTGGCACGAGCATTGCATATGCATTCATTTTATAGCTTGTTAAGATTTATATATTGTGTTGGATTATTTCTACTGAGCTTTGGTTCACCCTATATAGGAAAACCACTTTCAGGTGCTAATAATATGCCTCCGCCAAGGCAGTAGCTTGGGAGGATTAAGAGCGAGAGCTTCTTTTACTTATTTGTTATATTTGTTTTATACAAGCCTAGGGCTATACTTATATTGAGCTCCAACTCACTTTGGTTGTAACCAAGTTGGCAAGTACTATCTTGGAAAGTTATAAGCCTTTAGGACATTTCTTATTTCGCTTTAACTCTCATTTTATATTTTTAACTTGTATCACATGCTATAGATTCAGGGTGAGGACTTGTAAATATGTAACTACATGTGCTACCTTTTGTAAAACGAAACCATATGAAATGAAAGGGTATTTATTTTCAAAGAATCATGTACGTACATTGTCGTTATTTATTAATATTGTGGGTGGTTTATTATATTTATTTTGGGCGTTACATGTATTTTCAAGAAATCATAATTTAGGAAACGCGATTTTTTTGAATCACAATTTCAAAATACAAAATAAAAATGATTAGTTTAATTTTCAGAATATGTTTTTATTATTATTTTTTTAAGAAATTAATCTAGGTTGACAAAAATAAACACTAAAAATAATTTTTGAATTTTAAAAAACTATTTGCACGTTTAAAAAGATAAAATCATGTGAAAGTAATGAGTGTTTTTATTTTTCGTTTTTTTACTAAATTAGTTTCAAGGTTTTTTTAAAAAAAATTTAGAAATTAAATTCTCAAAACAAAACCAAACAGAATTGTTATACATGACAAAAATAAACACCAAAAATAATTTTTGAATTTTAAAAAACTATTTGCACGTTTAAAAAGATAAAATCATGGGAAAGCAATGAGTGTCTTTATTTTTCATTTTTTTACTAAATTAGTTTCAAGGTTTTTTTTAAAAAATTTAGAAATTAAATTCTCAAAACAAAACCAAATAGAATTGTTATACAGAATTAGTATGTGATTCCATGTTGCAAAATATTTAGGATAGCAAAATTTTATTCAGTACGTGAATATGATTTCATCGACATTCATATGATTTCATTACATAATTTAGATTCATATGATTCATTAAATAGTTAAAATAACAATTTTTTTTATTTTTTATGTTTATGTAATGAAATTGTATGAATTTAGATTATGTACTAATACAAGTTTGCTATAACTATTTTTCAACATAGAATTGTATTTTGAAATTGCAATTTCATTGTTTTGCGTTTTCAAATCGTGATTCAGTAAAATCATGTTTCCTAAATTAGGATTTCTTGAAAATCGTTTTAACTGAAATCTCATTTTCAAAATGTAATACCCATTCTTAGTTTTTTATTTTCAAAATGACATACCTAATTTTATGTTGAAATCACAACTCATAATGAGTATTGAAAATATCATTTTCACATTAATGTTGAAATTGTGTTTTGATAACACAAAGTAGTGTTGAAATTGTGTTTTGAAAATGTAATTTTAAGGTAAACTTGCATTTTTAAAATGCAATCTCAGTATAATCACATTGACAACTTCATGCGGCCATGTCACCATGAAAGTATATTTTAAAAATGCGATTTTGTCATATAATTACATTTTGAAGACGCAATTTCAAAAAGTAGGTTAGTTTGTTAAATAGTTTGAAAAGTAAGTTATTTCTGTATATAGTTTAACTTTGGGCGAATAACACTAATAGTTCCTATAATTTGAGGCTTGTGTCATTTTGGTCACTGATCTTCCAATGTGATGCATTTGATCCTGAATTTTAAATTTTGTTTCAAATAAGGACAATTGAAGACACTCTTGCTGCATTTCAAGGGCAAAAATAAATGTTTACTACTCCTTTGCAAATCAAAAAAAATAAATGTCAAAAAATTATTTTTGAATTTTTTAAAATTATTTCTACCCACCAAATATAAAATTATATAAAAATGATAAATCTTTTACATTTTTATTTTTTTATTTTTTTACCAATGATTGGTTGTTTTTGTTGATACTTTTAGATAGTTATCATGAAATAGATGGCTGTATTTGTTGTTAACAGATATTTTTAGATGGTTATCGTATAATAGATAGTTATTAAGCTTTTAATGTGTAATCGATAAGTTTAATATATGAAATATTTTTAGTTTTAAATTTTTTTGATTTAGTTGATTGGTTTAATAATGAAATCAAAGTTATCACTATTTTTGACTTTTAAAAAAATATAAATTAATTTAACAAAAATAAATATCAAAAAAAATTATTTTAAATAATTATTTCTACCCTCCCAGAAGATAAAATTATATAAAAATTATGTGTTTTTAATTTTTTTTTCACCATTTTTTTTTTTTTTTTTTTTTTTTTTTTAGTCTCTTAGAAAATTTTTCTAAAAACCAAACAAAACAGAGCTTTATAACTAAGAAAGTTCCAACATTATTTATTAAAAAAAAAAAACTATTACATTTCAAACAATATACAAGTTAACCAACACAAAATAAATTGTATGATGACTTTGCCCTTGAAATAGACCGTTTGCGAAAGAAACATCTTTGATTGTCCTTATTTGAAACAAGATTCAAAATTTAGGGTTAAATGTATCACAATTGAAAAGTCAGAAACCAAAGTGACACAAATCTCAAACTACAAAGACTATTAGTATAATTTGCCCTTTAACTTTTTAGAATATTCTAAAAAAAAAAAAACTCTGGCAAGTGTGATGAACTAATATTTTTTAGAAATAATGATTCATCCCTTAATTTTGCTTCCTAATTTCACTCTAATGGTGTAGAATTAGGGACGCTAAAGATGAAAGAGAAAGAGAGAGAAGTGTGGGATCGTTTCACACAGGAGTGGACCACGTCATTAGGGATGGAATTGAGGGACAAAATTAGGTGATGTAACACCACTCATTTTTTAGGGAGAATTACTTAATATTGGGATAGAGGAAAAAAAAATAGTACAAAAACATGGGGGTGCAAGTCATTCTGTAGTGGGGTCCAAGTGACCCTCCATGTTTGCGTATTTTCTTTTTCTTTGTCCAGCTGTTAAGTAATTACTCCTATTTTTTATGAGAGCTGCTATTTACACCTACCTTATGTAACGCCCTCAAAATAATAACATTAATCCCAACAATATAGACATGCTATGATATATAAAAGGTCCACATCCTTCCATTCACTAGAGTTTTTATTACAAAAAGTATCACATGTTAACGACAAAAGCAAATGCCCTAAGGGCTTACAGCTTTCCAAGTTAACACTTGGTTACACAAAAGTAGAGTGCTAACTCATTTACACATAAAGCCCTTGGCTTGAATTTACATGTAATACAACAAAAGGAAAGACAACTACAAAGCCTGTCCGCCACTAGCCTCCCAAGCTAAGTCCTTGGAGGTGGCATGCTTCCTGTACCTGAAAATGATGTTCCCATATAGGGTGAGCCACAGCCCAGTAGAAATATACTAAACCAATTATGAACAATGACTAAAAGATTAACAGTTGATAGATGGTCAACACTTTTACATTCATTCATAACATAACACAATTCCAAGACACTTAAGTCTATATTTCCTTTCATTTCCATTTCATTCCTTTTTACTTGCCATTTCATAACCTTGGCTCAGAACCTGGCCAAACATCACACATGAGACAAACACTCATGCCAACACTTTTCACTTCATCAAAGATAAACATAACAGTTATATCAATACTTCCAACGACAAGCATATCCGCTCTGTCAATACACTTCTAGATAGGCATACCCGCTCTATCTACGGAGTTCATCACCTATCTCCTCCCAATAACATCCGGTTTAGAGGTCCATCCCCTATCTTCCCCTAAACCGTGGAGTACATCCCCTATCTCCTCCAACACAACACAATGCATATAAACAACAATTATATACATCACAAATCAACACAATTAATTATCCAAATTAATCAATCAATGTAATTAGGGCATTCTCCATAATTAACATCACAACCCTTAGGTTCCAATTTCCTTAATGTTTCAACATTAATTCCATGTTTCTATACTAAACATGCTTCTAGGTTTATCATAGATGAAAAACCCCCAACTTTTGTAAAATTACACAATGGCCCAAAGTTTCCCAAAATCACACAACAACCCCCAACATATCAAAATGCTAAAATTTAAAGACAAAGCTCATAAAGAGGAGTAGGATATCCCTACCTCAAAAGATGAGTTCCAAAAGAGAAGGACCCAAAACCAAAATGCTCCAAACACCAAACTATTCGGATCAAAAGAACGCCCTCGACGATCTACACCCCTTTTGTGAAGACCACAGGTGAGCAAAACACCCTAACTAGATCAATACTAAGAGAGAAGGTAAGGTTCTTGAGTGAGAAGCTCTGAAAATGGCGTTTTGGGTAAAGTAAGAGAGAGAAGATAAGTCAAAAAGTGATTTAAAATGCCCAGTCCCACTCAGTTATACGACAGGTCCGCTCGAGCGTAAGACACAAAAACATGGTCCGCTCGAGCGTAAAGACACAGACACAAAGTTCGTCCGCTCGAGCGTAGATACCAGCCCGCTCGAGCGCAGGTCTCCCCCTCCCAGAACTCTCACCAAAAACACACTGTCCGCTCGAGCGCAACATCACCGCTCGAGCTCAACCAGCTCGAGCGCACCAAACCCGCTCGAGCGTAGGAACCACACTTGCAGAAGTTTTGCAGGTGCACGAAATACTAGATGGGTGCATTATCCGCTCGAGCGCCAAAATCCCCGCTCGAGCGCACAAGCAACAACAACCTCTCCGCTCGAGCGTGAACATCTCTGCTCGAGCGGACCAGCCAAAACCTGGGCAACTAGACTTTGTTCCTAGGCTCAACCAACCTGTAACAAACCTGCCCAACACATCCTATAACTCAAATACAAAGCAGGAAAGGATGTAAACAAGACAATACTCAATTACAACATCCACGGACACATGTCCGGATTACTGTACAACAAGGGGTAAACCCGGGATCGCTATACCTTATTTCTTTGGACCCCCCCTCTCTTTCATTTTTTTTTAATTCCAATTTTGCCCAAAAGATAAAATTCCATTTCTACCCTCATCCCTAACCCTCTAACCCTAATTTTCCAAACCCTAACCCTAATTTCACTAGCCATTCCCATCACCTTCGGCAGCCACCGTTCACCCTTCTTACACTCAACGCCGACCATCTACCTTCCCGTCACCATCAATGCCGACTCTCCACCTTCCCATCACCCCCAACCACCGCTATTACCACCTTTCTGTCACCTCCAACCACCGCTGTCACCACCTTCATTTCCACAACCCTAATCAACCATTTTTCATCCTTAGAACAATCTCTCTCCAAGAAATCCCAAACCCTAGACTCTCAAATCAAAGCCTTTGATGCCAATATTAACAAAACCCTCAAATCCCTCCAAAATCGCAAGAATTCAATTTCGAAGCAACAATCTGCCGCCATAGCCCGCATCAAGGAGAAAAATGAGACGATGATTTCGGATATCGAAAAGGTGGAGAGCAGAGGAAGAGAGAGGAGTTTGTTGGAGGTGTTGAGAATATGTTGTCAGATGATGGATTTGAAGGGATTTGTGAGGTTTCTACTAGCGAAGAGGAAGGAGTTGGTGGTGCTGAAGGCGGAAATCGCGGCAAAGGTGGAGGAGTCAGTGGACGCTATGAGGTTGGTGCTAGACACGATGGAGGAGTTTGTGGAGATAAAGGTTGGGATGGTGATAGGTGGTGATAGTGGAGGTTGGGGATGGAGATGGGGTTGGGCAGGTAAAGTGGACTGCTGGCAATGAGGGCTCTGGCAATAGGAAGATTGCAAAAGAAAATGTGGGGGTCCAAAAGATGAGAGGTCCAATAAATTTGTATTATGTATCTGAAATTTTTTAAAAAAAAATAAATGTGACGACCTTGCCACATATAATATTTTATATTTAATTAATCAAGGTGATTTGGATTTTAATTAATTATTATTTTAAATTAATTGTGGAATTGATGAACAATGTTGGTATTGATTCGTATATAATTTTATAAAATAGATATTTCGGAATTAGAAATTAAAAGCTTGAGTGGCTCACAAAGGTGAATTTGACGAATTGAATTATTTGAATTTTGAGTCATATGGGGGTCTAATTAAATATTCGATTCAATTTAGTAAAATTGAGATTTTATTAATTGGGTCCGAATTGGAGTTGATTAAGTCATGACGATTGAGAATTTTGGTTATTATGAATTAAATTTATTCATGGGATGTCTAATTTGAATATATAATTTATGGACGAAAATTTGGTGTCTAATCAGAAATTAAAGGCCTAAATGATTTGGGAAATCAAAATTGATGATAGCAATAAGTTTAATTTAATATTTTGAGTCTTTTTGGGAGTTAGATTAAAAATTCGATTCAGAATGGTAAAGATTAAATATAATTAATTGGGCCTTGATGGAAGTCAAATTAGACTAATTAAATTATGTGGGAATTACAATTAGTTAGGATTAATTAAGCTAATGTACAATTAGTGTGCTAAACTAATCCTAACATACATCACCACATGGATTAATTGAAGGTGGACAAGTGTCCCACCATTTTAATAAAATAAAATATATAAAAAAAAAATGGAATAGATGAAATCAAGAAGAGGATAGGCTATGTATTGAAGCCTTAGAGCTATACATCATCTATGTTTATGCTTTTGGCTGGAACAAGAACAGCCGAGAGAGAGAGAGAGAGAGAGAGAGAGAGAGAGAGAGAGAGAGAGTTCAATTCTTTAGAACTTGCTGTAAATTTTGAAGGAAATTCAAGAAAGGAAAAATGGAAGATCATCAAGAAACTATCAAATTGAAGATTAAAGGTAAGGATTTCAACCTTAATTTTTGTAGAATTCATATATTACACTTGAAATTAATTATGAGTTTGAGTTCAATTTCATATAATTTGGAAGAAATTAGAAAATAAAGATGAAGAGATTAAGTTAGGTTCATGGTTACGGAA
Organism: Camellia granthamiana; assembly: GCA_036172215.1. Classification (NCBI taxonomy): domain Eukaryota; kingdom Viridiplantae; phylum Streptophyta; class Magnoliopsida; order Ericales; family Theaceae; genus Camellia; species Camellia granthamiana. The sequence goes on from CM069905.1 coordinate 97,912,474, forward strand.
ATTAATTATTTTGGGTTTGATGTTGTGATTTTGCATGAAATTAAGCCTCATTGTTACATGCATGAGTAAATTCTACAAGTTTAATACTCTAATTATACATGCATCATGGATTTTCAAGAATTTGAACTAATTCAATCTCATATTTTGAAGAAGAAAAAAAAAGGAAAAAGCTTTAGAAAGATCAAACTTATGGAAATTTGGAATTAATCCTAAAGTAAGACAAAGTTTTTGATTTTATTATGAAAATTATGAATTTGTTTGATCCATGCATGTAAATGAATTTAAAAGTTTTATTCAATTTAAATATATTTTGGAACATCAATGATCATAAATTAAGTTTTTGGTTAAAAATTGAGTCAAGTTGAAATTCTAAGAAATTGATTTTGTAATTCATTATTTAAGTTTGATTTTTGTTATTAATAATGAAATTGAATTCCTTTTTTACATACATCATGAAATTTTCAAGAGTTTTGAGAGTTTATTTTCATCTTTTAAAATTTGTGGGTTTGAAATTGGGTTTGATATAAAGAAAATGAATTAAATCTAAATTTGGACAATTTGGGAATAAATTATAATTTATATTTGAGAATCAAAAATTAGTTTGATTTTGATTTAAATTTCTTACATGTAAATATTTTTTAAAGGACTTTATAGCTTTAATTTGTGTTTTATAAAACAAAGAAAGAAGAGTGTTGGAATTATTAGATTCATGAAATTATTGGTTTAATGATCAAAGAGATTTTGTATTAGAAGTTGGAAAATTAGTGATGGATTTATCTTTATTAATAAAATTACATATTTAAATTGGTTCATGCAAAAGTTTAAGTTTTGAAAATGTATTTGGAAATTATTTTGTTAGTTTTGAAAGTACAGAAAATTTGTTGGCCGCTTGAGCGTTAAAGTCACCGCTCGAGCGAACATTAAGGCCAACCAGTATTTTTACAGAGTTTTGCAGAGCACTCGAGCGACCAAAGGTGCGCTCAAGCGGAGACCCTATTTTCAGCATATTTCGACTAACTCTTTTAAGTGCCTATTTGCATCCTCATGACATTCTAAGTATTTTTAGGCACCAATTGGACTCATATAGTCATGGAATAAAGTAGAAACACATAAAGAGAGCTGAATTAAAATGAAATGAATATTTAATGGTGCTTCTATTGTATCTTTGTTGTGTGATTTGTATAGGTGGATGTCCGATGCCTTATATCGACTTAACCCACTGTGAGTAGTAACTTTATAAAGATATGTTCACGTCATATCTATTTTGAATTCCTTATTGTTATATGTAATCAAATGAATGGTTTATCAAAATGATATTTCTCTATAGATTAATGAAGTTCACGTTGTTTTGTGACACCTATTGAACATTGACCCTTGCCTGGGGGAGATTAATACCAAGGGCATTGACCCTTGCCTGGGGGAGATTAATACCAAGGCCATTGACTTGATTGAAGCACACAGAGATCTCTAGTGTTAGACCCTTCGTGGTCCAATGTTATTGAAATATTGTTACTCTATTGGATGTACCACGTAAATTGTCATTGAATGAGTATTGCTATTGGGATAACATGGATCATTGAAAATTGAATTGAAATCAAAATTGTATTGAAAATGCTATCGAACAATGGTTTTATTGTTGCAAGGGATTGATATGATAACTCGTTGAATTGTTTTGCCTATTGAAATGGATTGTTTCAGGAAATGAAACACATGTTTTGATAAGGGATTTGATATGGAAAATTTTTTGTTATAAATTTGATATAATATGGCAAATGCCTTGTTTTGAAAATGATTTAAGAATCGTTTCGAAATTGTAAGACATGTTTTTGTACTATGTTGTCGAACTTCATTCATTTAGCCTCTTTATTCTATTACTACTAGCTGGGCTTTAGCTCACTATTTATTTATATATATATATATATATATATGTAGGTGAGCAAACTGAGCAACAAGGATAGAGAAAGTCTTGAAGTCTACCTGTGTCAGCCTTTTGAAGAGCTTTTGGGATGGAGCAAGTTAGGCTCGAGTAGAGCCAAGAATATCAGCCCCTTAACTTTGTCAGAGCTTTGTATTTTGCTAAGTCTTAGTGTATGTGTGTGTGAGATATATAGGATTTGTATATGTATATAAATTATTATTGTGTTTAAATGTTTTAATTATTTTAGTCATGTATGCACAAGCTCAATAAACATTATTATTATTTTGTTTCGCTTCCGTTTTAGGCCCCGATATAATTTAAATATTTTGAAATTTTGTCTTTAACGCCGAAGGTAATCTTGTATTACGGCCAGTTACGACGCTAAACCTATAGGGGCGGGTTTGGGTCTTGACAATAAAAGAATAACAAATTCTAAATATAAATTTTAGATTTGAATAGTTGATATTTTGTGACTATAAGTAGGGATGTATGTAGTGCGGTTTAGTATGGTTTAAGGATAAATTAAAATCAAACCGTGGATGTCGAATTGACTATGTATTAACTATAGCGGCCGAGGCAGTTTCTAAGGTGGATTATAAATTTCAATTGTGAATCAAACCAACCCTAAGGGTGATAAATGAACTAAACAGCTCAAGCTCGACTCGTATTTGGCTCTTTGAAAACTCATTCGAGCTAAGTTCGTTAAGTAAACAAGTCAACTTTAAACATATTTTGAAATTTGTTAAAATTTTCAAATCAAGTTTGAACAGTCAATTGTTCATTTGGTTTGGCTCGATAAGTCTAAAATTATATAAAATATCAAACTACTCGATCTCAGCTCAAACAGCTCAAGCTCGACTCATTCAACTCATTTATCACCCTTAACTATAAGATATTTGAAATAATAAACTTAAACATTTTTTTTATGAATAATCTACATATAAAGAGTGACAACATTAATAATTTAAATTATGAAAAATTGGTGATAAGTCCACTTTTATGGATGTATATTATATTAAGTTCAGTGATTGATCTGTTTTTATTTTATGGACATAGTTAATGAAAAATTGGTTAGAAGTACAAATTATTATTTTAAAGAAAAAAAAAATCATTTTTACCCTTGTATGTTTTCTATTTCTACTTTTTCTTTTTATTCTCACACTACTATCAATCGCCACTTACCGCTGGCGACCAACTCTGGACAAACAAACAAGTGAAAACGTGAACAAATAGGTCAAAGTAATTGTAACGCCCCCAAAATAATACCATAGATATAATCCAAAGCATAAACAATAATTACATAAATCAGAATATGAATAATCATTTCATTATGTAAAGTTGATAATACAAGAGGGTTTAACATAAACAAATGCCCTTCGGGCCTACATCTTTCCAAGAGATAACTTGGTTACAACAAAAGAGAGTCATAAGCTCTTTACATTTAAGGCCCTCGGCTTAAAAAGAAAACATTTAACACAAAGCAAAATAACAAAAATGGAGCCTTTAACCCCAAATCCTCTCAAGCTATGTTCTTGGAGGTGGCATATCACCTGCACCTGAAAATGATTTCCCAAGTAAGGTGAGCCAAAGCCCAGTAGAGATATACTAACGCAATGTATGAAATTTAACTAAGATATAAACATTAGATAAATGTTCAATACTTAAAACCAACTAACATCTATTCACGACCAATCAATAATGACATCAAAATCACGTTCCATTTCCATTCATTTATTCTAATCAACTCACATATATAGTCCCTTGTTATCTAACAATCCCAAACGAGACTACAACTCATTTGTTAACACTTCAATAGCAATCATTACCCAAACACTTCAATTCTCTTTGCCAGTTTACGGAATTCTCATCCGAGGGAACTGGCACCCATATATATATAAGATTTCGAGACTTTCACCCTGGACACTCCGGCCAACTTAATTTTCAATGGAGTCCATCCCCTATCTCCTCCCAAACAATGATACATATACATTGTATTTAAAAGTATTTTCATATACAATGACTATCCACAGTACATATTCAATATCTTAATCATACCATCATATTCAATGAGGTAAATTAAATGATAGGTTTCAATTCACCTAATCCACATGCGGTTTCTACAACAATCATAGCTATCCTCTACCGATAGCACAAAACAGATATTCCTAAACAGATAAATAAATCTATCAAACAGATAATTTGCCAAATTTTCCATAGGTGAGTGATTTATCAAATCCAACTACACCATTCATTTACACATCCTCCCAATTTCATATTTCCCCTATCAATTTCATTATTTATACAAAATAATTATTTGACACAAATTAGGACAATTTTTTCCCTTTTTCCAAATATCAATTACAAGCCTAAATTTCATCATTTTAACTCATATAATCCCATCTTCAATACCCTACATATATTTTCATGTCCCAAAATAGAAAACCCCTCTTTCAAATCTTAAGCGCAAACCCTAGTTTCACCCAAATGCTTCCAAATTCCACCATTTATACAAAATGACAAATACCTAGGTTAAAAATCATACTAAGGTGTAGAATATCCCTACCTCAAGTGTAGAAGCTCAAAGGAGAAGAAAAAGATCCTCAAAGATGACCAAACTCGATTTTGCTCGGATAAAATGGAAGCCCACACAATGCTCTATCTTTTTAATAAAGGGACTAGGGTTAAGAGATCCCCAAATCAATGTGTATTTGTAGAGAGATGGAGTGTTTTAGAGAGAGAGTGTGCCGGATTAGGGGTTTGGGATGAAAAGAAATCAAAAAGTGAAGTAAAATATTTCTGCTGCAAACTGATATACGCGGTCTTCGCTCAAGCGAAGGAGTTATCGCTCGAGTGACCAGACAAAACAAGTGACCTCGCTCGAGCGTAGAATACAAAGCTTCAGATCTGCCACAAACGCACACACTCGCTCGAGCAAAGGAACAAATAACACAACGCTCGCTCGAGCGTAAAAATTCTTGCTCGAGCGAAGAACTTCATCTTCCCTAGAAATGTTGCGTCTGAAAGGAAACTGAGAGCTCCTAATTCTCGCTCGAGCGTAAGAAACCTAGCTTGAGCGAAGACGCAAATTACAAAAAGCTCGCTCGAGCGCAAGAAGCCTCACTCGAGTGAAGAGGCCAAAATCTGGGCAACAACAATCTAAACCAATTAACAACCAACTTGTTCTAAACTCGCCCAACAAGTTTCAAAACTCAAATACAAATAGTCAACGGGGAAAAACAAGACATGGATACAATATTTAACCACAAAACCCGAGTCTAGAATACATCAAAGGTCGGGTCAAAACCCGGAATCGCTATAGTAATATGATCTTTGAAATTGTTGTTGTTCTTTCAAACAAACAAACAAACAAACAAAAGTTTGAAACAATTACCTCAAAAAATTTAAATTAAAGCCATTGACCTGAGTACCCTTTAAATTATTAAATAAATATTATTTGGTTTCATTTTTCAGGATTCATTTTTCAGAAAATTCTACTTTCTTATTTTTCGTATTTTTTTGTTTTTACTGAATTTTTTAAATATTTTAAGCAATTTTTTTACTTTTTAGACACACCTAACATAAATACACCTAAAAAGTAAAAAAATTGTAAAAAAAATCTTTTAAAAATTCACTAAAGAACAAAAAAAAAAAAAAATACAAGAATTTAGTACATTTTTTGTATTTTTTTGTATTTATTAATTTTTAAAATATTTTTTTACAAATTTTTTACTTTTTAGATGCATCTAAGTAAGGTGCATCTAAAAAAGTAAAAAGAATATTTAAAATTTTAAAAATATTCACTAAAAACAAAAAAACATGAAAACCAAAAAATTCAATTTTCAAAAAACTTAATCCGGAAAACTCAAACCAAACACATTGAATATTTTTTGTTTTCTATATTTTTTATTTTCACTGAATTTTTTTAATATTTTAAGCATTTTTTTTTTAAATTTTTACTTACACCTAACATAAATACGCTTAAAAGTATAATATTGTGAAAAAAATCTTTAAAAAATTCACTAAATATCAAAAATACAAAAAAATAAAAAAATAAAAATTCGGTACATTTTCATATTCTTATGTATTTATTGATTTTTTAAAATATTTTTTTATAAATATTTTTTTTACTTTTTAGATACATCTAATTAAGGGACATCTAAAAAAGTAATTAAATTACTTAAAATTTAAAAAATATTCAATAAAAATAAACAAAAACTACGAAAAATAAAAAAAACTTAATTTTCAAAAAAAATGAATTTAAAACATAGAAACCGAGCACAGTGAATAAATCTCACAAATCCAACTTAGACAGTGCAGTCCAGGGCAAGTGCAACATATTTCCAATCCCCCACAATGGTCACATACTAATGTTGTTTTCATAACAAATTTCACTAATTCTCTTACTCATAAGTTTGCCATTTAAATTGCTCTTATCAATCTAAAAATATTTTTAAAAAAAAAAAAAATTGCTCATATTATATTATTTTAGAGGGCATCATTTTAAATTCTAAAATTTTGTTATTGTAACTTATATATGTGTAAAACAATTTAGTGAGATTTGTTAATTTATTAACAAAAAAAATCTTATCAATTATGCGGCGAACTAACAAAAATGAAAATACATTTTTATCTTGTAGTTAGACAGAATAATGCAATGGTTGGGTAAAATAATGTTACTAGCTGAGTAAGATAATGTTACTAGGTGGGAGAAAATAAGAAATAATCAAGCTGATATAGAAAAAGACAAAAAGAAAATAAAATGTTTTTACTTCAAAAAAGTATTAAGTATTTCTTAAAATATTTGTTACTTACGCCATACACTATTAATTTCACTTAACTGTCAATTAATGGAGCAGGTCATTTATTATGTGATTGAAAACCTCAAACGAATAAGATGTAATTTCTTAAAAGTGAATTGAAAATCTGTATTTTTAATCGTAGGGAATGTGCACAAAATGTAATTTGGCGACTAATTTTTTTTTGTAGCCAAAATGTAACCTTCCGCGACCAAATTTGAAGTTGGTCGCCAAAAGCATACCAATTTCTGCGACTAACTCATTTTTGGTCGCCAAAATGTGACCTTCTGCGACCAACTCATTTTGGTCGCCAAAAATAATGATCATTCACGACTAATTAATATTTTGGTCGGCAAATGTCATTTTTTTGCGACCTAAATTTTTTTGGTCGGCAAAAGTGGTCGGCAAATGTGTAAATTCTTGTAGTGGTGTATTTATAATTTACCCCAAATATAATTAAATGTCTAGTTATTTCCTTACCCCAAAAAAAGAGAATATAAAATATAACCCTACTCAGTGAATTTGGTTTTAATTCTGGATTCAATTTTTTAAAAATTAATTTTTTTTTATTTTTTCGTGTTTTTGTATTTTTATTGAATATTTTTTAAATTTTAAGCAATTTTTTTACTTTTTTTAAATGCACCTTACTTAAATGTATCTAAAAAGTAAAATATTTGTAAAAAAATATTTTAAAAAATCAATAAATATACAAGAATACGAAAAATGTACTGAATTCTTATAATTTTTTTTTATATTTTTAGTATTTGGTGAATTTTCTAAAAAAAAAAATCACAAATATTATACTTTTTAAGTGTATTTATGTTAGGTGTATTTAAAAATTAAAAAAATTGCTTAGATTATTTTTAAAAATTCAGTGAAATAAAAAAAACACGAAAAACAAAAAAATTTAATTTTCTAAAAAGTGAATACTGAAAATCCAAACCAAACAAATTATGCATTTTTGTAGTACTATTTGCACCTATTTTTCTCATACTAGTTTGAACCTCATGCGCTACACACGTGCAGGTCGCAATGTTGTTGGCGGGCACATGAGGATCACGACTTTGTTGGCGGGTAAGATACCTCTACGTTGCATCATTGTATTTAATGTTATCATATTTTCCTTCTACAAATTTTTTTCTTTGGGAATGATTTCAACCTGTGAATCATCCTTCAAATTAACGGACTAACCAAGCTAATAAAGAAAGATTACTTGGAAAACATCGCGCATAATGCCTTAACATAACCACCCTACGGCTGTCAATGATATGCAACAAGTCAACAATATGCAGTCATATGGTCATTCTCTCTATTTTTTCTGAAAATAGTTCTAGAACACAAGACAATAACATGCACCCTTATTTGTCTATTGTTTTCATGCTCATTGCCTCCATGAAGCCTCTGCCTTAGTCTCCTAGCAATAATATATGGGGTTGGTTTGGAGTACAATTGCAATCAGACTGCAAAATACTATGACATTTAATGTTCATTTGATGAACCAACCAACAATGCAATCAAAGCCAAAGTTGAATAACAAAGAAATTGCGAAGATTGACACCTTCTCTTCACATAACGCCTCATCAGTCAGTTTTTGTATAGTCATATAATTCAATTGAAAGTAACACCATTTGGTTGACAACATTGACTGTGAACTTAACCCTTTTTCCACGGCAGTCTTACATGACAATTCATCTATCATAGTTTTCTATAGATACAATGGAGTCACAGGACTAAAAAATAATGCAAATGACATAATATTATTTCTAATAATTCTGAATTGAGGTTATTGTCATTGAAAAGACAAGTATAGATTCCAGTAAACCAAATAACCTCATTTCAAATCAGAGAAAACAACAATTTGAATGATTTTTGCTTCATGTGGGTTAATAAGTTGTTGTGGTATTTATCTTCCCAATACTTCCATCAACAAGATCATATAATGTTCTAACTTGCCACAACAATATTGGAGTTCATTAACTATTTTTGCATCCTTGATCCTCGTGAATTCTCCGCATCCAAAAATATGGATTATTTTCATAAAATTCTGAATTGGCTGGCCATTCCATGCAATGGTGAAGAGTTAAAACTATTTGAGCAAGGCTATTTTTCATCATTTAACATCACTGAATCTGTCATATCTGGAATTTCATTTTCAGCAGGCATATCCAAATAATTCATGTCAACAGAAGAAGAACCCAATTTGCTCTTAGTTTCAATCTCTTCCCATCCCAGGCTTCTTCTTAACCCTCTCTATCTTACGTTAGTCTAATCTTAGCTCCTTAGTGAAGTTAGAACCCTGATTCTATAATATAATATAATATGAATTTCAACTTGATTCTAGTAAGGGAAAAGTTAGGGATCATGAAAATTTTGTCATGAAAATGATCATGAAAAATGTATGATCCTTGGATTACCTTAATTAGTGTGTGGTGCTTTATTCTAAGTGTAATCCAAGGGTCAAGAAGCTTTCATGATTATTTTCATGAAAGATTTTTCATGATACCTAGCATTGCTGTTCTAGTAAAGTTAGGCTTCTTCTTATTTTTATTTAAGTTGCTACACTGATCCCTGGAGTTCTATAAGTTGATATTAGGAGTCAACCTTGCACATATCAACTGTTTTTTTTTTTTCTTTTTTTTTTTTTGGCTACTGGTCTAATATGTTGGCCTATGTGGATTCATCTATGAGCGGCCAAGGTGGCTTCCACTCTGTCTTGGTTTGTTTCTTGGGCTGCAAGAAGCTTTTCTGTTTGCTATTTTGGTGGTGTTGTCCTCAGGTTCGTTACTTACCAACTTGGTGAAGTGCTATCAAATGATTAGGCTTGTTTCGTGATGTAAAGATTTATAATTCAAATCTTGCATGGACCAAAGGAAATCAGGCCAAAGCCATTTGAATTTATAAGTGAAAACAAAGCAATACCACGGTAAATTATCGAACAGAAACCCCAATGAATTTGAATTGCCTTGAAAAATTATACTTTCATTTGGGTTTAAAGTTCTATGTATGATGAAGAGGATCACCACTTACATAATTTTGAACAAACTTGCATGTGCTCAAATCATTTGAATGTTATTATTACAACCAAAAAGTAGAAGTTATACCTTAAATTTTGAAGAATTTATGGATAGGCACATAAAGATATTTGAATTGTTTTCTAAGGGATGAGCAACAAAAGGAAACATTAAAATGCTTTAGGAGTTGTTTGAGATGTCCTAAATAAGTGCACTTTTTGACTTTTTAGACAAAAAAGTAGAGGGAAAAAAAGATGGTTGTCTAGGATAACCTTTTGACATTTTACGAAAAAATGTGTATTAAAATATTATATAAAATAGCAAAATTATCATTTTACTCATACTATATCTAAATGCCTACTGACTTGGATTGTCCAAGAAGCCAGACGTTGGGCAACAAACATGTATCGAAGCAGATTGCCTACAATTCAAGATCGGACTGAACGGTGCTATTCGGCCCGTAGGGGCCCACCACGGGTCTCATTTTGATAATCAAAACCGTTCAATGTGTAGAACTCGTCGAGTATTATATGGCTATAAAAAATCATGTTGATCGGATATCGATAGCTATCTGATCAGATTAGTTTTTTCTCAATCGTTAATTTCTTGACCGTCCAATTTTTTTATAAAATTGATTTGATCATGTAGTTATCGATATCCGCTTAACGTAATTTTTTACCAGCATATAGTACTCAACGAGTTCTACACCTTGAACGGTTCAAATTATTAAAACGGGACCTGTGATGGGCCCCTACGGCCTGAACGGCATTATCATGTGTATCATAAGAAGTGCATCCGGCTGTCTAATGTGTACCAACATTGCAGACAGCATATCACTTCAATACACTTTTTGACTTGTACTTTTTTTTTGTAAATTTATTTTTAAATTTTTTTTTTTTATAAATAGTGATAACTTTTTGACTTTTTTAATAACTTTTTAGCTTTTTATCTTTTTTCATGGATGCCAAACCAACTCTTAGTAAGAATGCAAATCAAATACTTACCACAATATTTGGATGTGAAAGGTTCTTAAGAAGTTTCACTTCTTCCTCAAGCTCTCTAATGTGAACCTATTAAGCAAATTTAAAGTAATGATTCAGATATATAAGACCACAAACACAATGCTTCATATACAAATTACCATAAATATAAATAAAGCAATTAAATTGGAAGTGATTTTCTGTTTTGAAGCACTCTTACTACGACTGAAACCTTCTTAGATACATACAAATACCAAAAACAATTGAAAAAACTAATACAAAACAAATAAATATATCCAAAAGAATCAGTATAAACAAAATATATCTTTTAGAAATGAAGGAGCACCAAATCCAAAATCAGTAAGAGCACTTTTCAAAATAATAATAATAATAATAATAAAGTATATGAACATTACCCCAAAACAAAACCCACTGCTCACATCCTCTGTGCACCACAACTCATCATTATTCTGCAAATCACCACTGAATAATGTGCCAGATAAAGCTTAGGGGCATTTCCCTAAATAAGCCAAAATAATAAGGGAATTCCCAAACTAAGCCTAGTTTTGAAAGAATTCCCAAAATAAGCTAACTCGCGGTTCACAATCGCGAGTTCAACACTTTTCCACCCCTCTCGCCTGAAACCTTGCAAACTTGAAACTCGCTGTTACGAAAAGCGAGTTTAATTAAGAACTCGCTGTTAGCAAACGCGAGTTTGATTAATTTTTTTTTCTTTTGAACTCGCTTTTCACAAGCACGATTTCATCCTATGCTGAACTCGCTTTTTGAAAGCATGAGATTTGTTCTGAACTCGCTGTTTGTAAGCACAAGTTTATCAAAAAAAAATTTCTAATGAACTCGCTCTTTGTAACCACGAGTTCATCAAAACCCACGTTTTATGAAAAAAAAAATTTCTTCTACCCTCACTCTTTATAACCACGGTTTTTTGCCAAATTTTTTTATGAACCGCGCTTTTAGCGTAATTTTTTTTTTTAATTTCAATTTTACTGAACTTTAAAGAAAAAAATCTCGTTCTTTTGTTTATGTTGTCATTGTTTTGGTGATAATATATTTCAGAATAATTTTTTTGGTTAAAATTCTTTTACTAAAACCGTTCTCATATTAATTTTTTTTTTCTTTCCTTTTGTCTTTATTTTGGGTTAGAATGTGTAATTCAACATTTTTTTATTTTGTTTGACTAAAGTAAATTTATTTTGTTTTTTCTTGTGTTTGTTTTGGGTTAGAAGGTAATAATGTAATTCATAAATTTTTTTAGCTTTAGTTAAGCCGTTTTGATGTCAATTTTTTTATAATTTTTATTTCTTTGTTTTGCGTTAGAATGTGTTATTCAGTAATTTGTTTGGGCTTTAAAAAATCCGTTTTCATTTAAATATATATATTTTTTCTTTTGTCTTTATTTTGGGTTAGAAGGTGATAATGTAATTCATAAATTTCTTTTCACTTTACTAAAGCCATTTTCATGTAAAGTTTTTTATTTTTTATTTTTTTCTCTTGTCTTTGTTTTGGGTTAGAATGTGTTATTCAGAATTTTGTTTTGGCTTTACTAAAGCCGTTTTCATGTAAATAATATATATTTTTTTATGTTGTCTTTGTTTTGGGTTAGAAGTTAATAATGTAATTCATAAATTTCTTCTCGCTTTACTAAAGCCGTTTTCATGTAAACTTTGTTATTTTTTATTTTTTTCTCTTCTCTTCGTTTTGGGTTAGAATGTGTTATTCAGAAATTGGTTTTGGCTTTACTAAAGCCGTTTTCATTTAAATAATATTTTTTTTTTCTGTTGTCCTTGTTTTGGGTTAGAAGCTGATAATGTAATTCATAAAACCTTGAGGAAAAACACACATAAGTCTCCCACAAAAATACATAAGTAGTACAAACATAAGTCTCGAACAACAATACATTGTGGACACCATGAACTGAACACACAATACATAGATAAACATAACAGTTAGACAGACAAATATTAGCCAAACAATCTGACCAACTCATTACGGAAACACTTACTCTAACACATACATTACATATTAATGCATGACCTAATATTGCCGAAGTGTAGACATTAACACCTAATTCGCGCTTAAATCGGTAGGTGGCTCAGAGTCTGAACAATCCGAAAGCTCAGCATCAGAGACAAGCTGAGGATCCTTCATGATACCCTTGATAGTCGCATCATTTGGTTCTATTTTGTTCTTCTGGGCATCCTTCTTAACTATGTATAGCTGCATATCGCGGGCTAACCTACGGTTCATTTGAGAAATCTCACGTTGTAGTCTTTCACATAGTCGATCAACATTATCAAGATCTTCCTTTTGGATCTCAACAGAACGTGCTTTTGGCACCTTCAATCGATTTTCCTGACATAATCTTTCCATTTGGACTCGCTCTATAAATAATGTTGGCCACTTCAGAAGTCTAGCGTTTGCTAAACCATATCCTGTTTGATTATCTGATGGTTCCTCCACCAAACCACATGGTTCTCGATAGTACTTGGGCATGACAAAATGTCGCTTCCCAAACCTATCATGATAAGCACAAGAGGCATCTAACGAAGCAAATGGTGTTTCATCTTCAGCATCGCCACTTCCCCTTCCCCCTCCTCGTCGTGAACTGTCACCCCTTTGCAAGTTCCTACCACCTCTGCGATTCCCACTCCCTCCCATGAACCATGTAGCCATGCTAATTTTGTAAAACAAATGAATGATAATTTCGTAGGGCGAAATGAGTTGTAAGGTTGTGTCTTCACCTATAGTCGTTTATATAGTTGGTTATGAACAGCTTTAGAAATATGGCCCTGCATGACAATCCCACATAAACGAACAAGGTATGAGTTGTCAGTAGAATGAAAAACCAGAAAAAAGGAAATATTGTGCACCAAGTCACATGACTTGACAATCCATCTGCATATACTGACAAAATAAGGGCATGCTCACTGTAAGCTAAATCAGTGAATTCACTGTTGCCATGTGACTTTCTAAATTGAGAATCGCACATATATTAATAAGAAATGAGTTGTCATTGTAATAAAAAAATCGAGCAAAAATTTGAGAAAACCAAAGTCTGTGCACCAAGTCACATGACTTGACAATCCATCTGCATATACTGACAAAATAAGGGCATGCTCACTGTGAGGTAAATCAGTGAATTCACTGTTGCCATGTGACTTTCTGAATTGAGAATCCCACATACATTAATAAGAAATGAGTTGTCATTGAAATAAAAAAGTCGAGCAAAAAATTGAAAAAACCAAAGTCTGTGCACCAAGTCACATGACTTGACAATCCATCTGCATATACCCACAAAATAAGGGCATGCTCACTGTAAGGTAAAGCAGTGAATTCACTGTTGCCATGTGACTTTCTGAATTGAGAATCCCACATATATCAAGTAGAGATGAGTTATCACTGTAATAAAAAAATCGAGCAAAAAATCGAGAAAACCAAAGCCTGTGCACCCATTCACATGACTTGACAATCCATCTGCATATACCCACAAAATAAGGGCATGCTGACTGTAAGGTAAATCAGTGAATTCACTGTTGCCATGTGACTTTCTGAATTGAGAATCCCACATATATCATTAAGAGATGAGTTGTCATTGTGTATCAAATAATCGAGCAAAATATCGAGAAAACCAAAGCCTGTGCACCAGGTCACATGACTTCACAATCCATCTGCATATACTAACAAGTCTCTCCACGATTTGACTACTCAATGTTTGAAAAAATAATGGTGCACCTTGTGAGTGAAACGTGGGTTAGGTAGGAGTACTTGGCCACCAATGTTTGTGAATATCATGGTGCATTCAAATCTGTCCAGAAAACTGGTGCATTAAAATATGTCTGGAAAACTGGTGTTACACAGTAATTTCAGCGTCATTAGAACTGGTTACAATTCTAGTTTGTATACTAAGAGAATCGTCAATTTCTTTAAAAAGGTGCAGAAAACAATCTGTTTGGGTATAATTAATTGTAAATAGTGATTCATCCCAACCAAATCAAGTAAAACCAATTGGGTTTTAAACTTAGTCCCCCAACTGGACCAACCACTTGGGTTTGAGCTTGTTTGTCCAGGCCCCGAAGTTTAGTTTTCTGTCAACCCCCCATTCCTTACCATAGTCATCATTTGTACTGGACTTACAAGAATTGGAAGGCGACTCTTTCTTCTTTCCTGATGGAGATTGAAATTCTTTACGTAGAGGATCCCTATTTGACGAGGCGCAGTTAAGGGAAGCTTTTCACCGAGCTACCTGTTCTGTTTTATGTGTTATTGAAGACAATAGTTCGTTTGTCTAAACTTTATTAGTCCCCCAACTGGACCAACCGCTTGGCTTTGAGCTTGTTTGTCCAGCCCCCGAAATTTAGTTTTCTGTCAACCCCCCATTCCTTACCAGAGTCATCATTTTTACTGGACTTCCAGGAATTGGAATGCGACTCTTTCTTCTTTCCTGATGGAGATTGAAATTCTTTACGTACAGGATCCCTATTTCACGAGGCCTAGTTACGGGAAGCTTTTCACCGACCTACCTGGTCTGTTTTATGTGTTATTGAAGGCGGTAGTTCGTTTCACCGAGTTTAGTTTTCTATCAACCCCTCATTCATTACCAGAGTCATCATTTTTACTGGACTTCCAGGAATTGGAAGGTGACTCTTTCTTCTTTCCTAATGGAGATTGAAATTCTTTGTAAATTGATCCCTATTTCACCAGCCCCAATTAAGGGAAGCTTTTCACCGAGCTACCTATTCTGTTTTATGTGTTTTAAGTGTTCACATAATTCAACATACATTAATCCATTCATTAATCCAGAATTGAGAATCGCACATATATTAATAAGAAATGAGTTGTCAGTGTAATAAAAAAGTCGAGCAAAAATTTGAGAAAACCAAAGTGTGTGCACCAAGTCACATGACCTGACAGTCCATCTGCATATACCCACAAAATAAGGGCATGCTCACTGTAGGGTAAATCAGTGAATTCACTATTGCCATGTGACTTGGAAGGCCTCTTTTGGCAAAGAGGTAAAACGTAATGTTTTGATTTCTAATTTTTTGTGGATCAAATTATTCGACCTCTAATGTTTATATCAATTTTTTGTAGATCACTTCTAAAAAGTCATGTATTTATATCAAATTTATAAAAGGGAATGTCATGAATTTTAAGGAGGAAAAACTCGAAAATGAAATTCAACCGTAAATGGGGCAAGAAATTCAAGTAAACTATACTTTTTATATTTAACCACGATTACATTTGAATTTAGTGCATAAATTTAGTCAAACCAATTTTTCTTATCGTAGGGGCATGTGGCATCAATGGCATATTTTAAAGTTTTCTTTTATTTTTTATTTTTTATTTTTCATTTTTGGGTCAACATTCTAAGTAGTTATATTTTTAATTTGTTAATAAAATTTTAGTGTACTACTTAAAGGGTCACCCATAGAAAATATTAACAATCACAATCACTCTTTAAAAAAATTTAATAAGAAAATGAAAGCAGGCCTACACCAACATAAAATTCAATTATCTGACTTTTCTATTTTGCCATATCCCTATCTCCAAAATATATATATATATATATATATTTTTGTTCCTGGCCAAAATGATGAGAAAACTTCCATAGCAATTTCTTATCACAAATTTTCTTCCATACTTTTCAATTTCTTATTCTTACTTAAAAAATTGAAAGTTAGAACAAAATTATTTTTGTTACTTTATTAATTTTAAGTTATTACTACTCCACATCACCTAATTAATAATAATTTTTACAGCCAAATTAACGTTTCTCTTTCTTATGTAATTATTATTATTATTATAGATAATTATCTACTCATTACATAAAAATTATTTGTTCCTAAAAAAAATTATATAACATTATTTACAAAATTTAACTTATCATAAATTTCTTAACCCCTAATTTCTGAAACCATAACCTTCATTTCCGATTTCACAATTTAAAACCGTTAATTGAAAAATGATTTCACATTCATCAATTCAAAACCCTAATTCAAAACCCTAATTCAAAACCTAAACCCTCATTTCTGATTTCACATTCAATAGAAAACCATAACCCTCTATAATTAAACACATTCAACCAATTCAACAACAAATTATCTATAGCAAAATATTTCACATTCAACAGATTATCTATAATTAAAGTTCAACAAATTATCTATAATTAAACAAATTCAACAAATTATCTATAATTAAAATTCAACACATTCAACATTCACATTCAACAAATTATCTATACTTAAAATTTCACAAATATAAACTGTAACCCTAATTTATTATTTCTGATTTCACAACATTTTATTTACGAATATAAACCCTAACCCTAACCCCACATTCATGAACCCTAACCCTAATTTATTCACAAATATAAACCCTAACCCTAACCCCACATTCATGAACCCTAACCCTAATTTATTCACATTTTCACAAACACAAATATATTCACAAATATAAACTCTAATCCTAATTTATTCACAATAAAGTAGATGATAGAAGGCATACCAACGAGAGAGAGACAGTACTGAATCAGAGGGAGCTCGAGAGAGAGAGAGAGAGAGCAGGGAGCTCCATAGAGAGAGAGAGCAGGTAGCTCAAGAGAGAGAGAATAGAGTGAGAGGAGTAAAGAGCGAGAGAGAGACAGCAGAGGGAGGAGGAGAAAGCGTGAATGCAAAACACGGGGCTGGGGGGGTTAAATATAAGTTCTAAAATCGTGGTTGTGAACCACGATTTCACTTAAAGAAAAAAATTTTGCCCTAAAATCGTGGTTACAAATAGCGAGTTCATAATTTTTGAGAAACTCGTGGTTATGAACAGCGAGTTCAGAAGAAATCTATTTTTTGATGAACTCGTGCTTTCAAAAAGCGAGTTCAAAGTGAAAAAAAAATTAATTAAACTCGCGTTTTCTAAGCGCGAGTTCTTAATCAAACTCGCTTTTCGTAACAGCGAGTTTCAAATTTGCCTGGCTTCGCGCGACAGGGGTGGAAAAGTGTTGAACTCGCGATGGTGAACCGCGAGTTAGCTTATTTTGAGAATTTTTTCAAAACTAGGCTTAGTTTGGGAATTCCCTTATTATTTTGGCTTATTTAGGGAAATGCCCCTAAAGCTTAAGTAAATACAAAAATATTCAATAAATACCAAAAATATTTTGTCTAATTTGAAACTATGAGTAAAAATATGACCATCTATTTTATTTTCAGCTTAATATTAACAATCAAGTTAACCTTAATGTTCACATTAACCCATTCAATGTTAACAATCCTCAACCCATTTAACTGACATGAAATAAAAATGGGTGTTAACATGAAATCAATTTTTCCCTTAACCCCATTTGATTTGATAAAGAGTGAGAGCTTTATTGGTGATGGTAGGGATGATGGAATGAAAAAAAGAAAAAAAAGGCTCGAGTATCCAAATTTGTAGGGAAAAGATAAATTCAGCACTGACAAAGTATCCTAATTTCTAAAATTTTGGGTTGAGATCTAAGTACCGAAAATTTGAATTCTCTAATAAATTTGAAAGAGAGAAGTAGAACCTCATGAGGAATGAACAAATATAGTCATATTGAAGAAACTGTGTGTGTGTGTGTGTGTGTGTGTGTGTGTGTGTGTGTGTGTGTGTGTGTGTGTGTGAGTGCGAGCTGACCTATTGAGCATTGAGAAACTGATGATTAAGGTCAAGAAAATCCTCCCCTTTGATTTGTTGTCGCAATGTTGCCGATTTGGACCCACCGATCTAGCAAGTCTAGCTCCAAACAAACCCACCATCTGTAATCTGTTATGTATTAGGTTTTCGGGGGAATGAGTGACTAATATGGGTGAGGCCGTGACCGTTGCCAGGGAGATTGAAGATGAAGAGTGAGCTCTGAGAGTGAGAGATGAGGGAGAACCCGATTTTGAATTTTGAATGTGTGTGTGTGAGAGAGAGAGAGAGAGAGCTAACTGAAGGGAAAGGGATGGAAGGGAAGAAAAAACATAAGGAGAAAATGTATATCCACCGTAGGATGTATGTAAACAAACAATCTCAACCATTGAAAGATAATTTATCTCTTGGACATTTTTCAGCTGTTGGATTGAATCAATCTAATGGTCCACATTTTGACAAAAGAACAAAAGTCCCATCAGGATTCAAAAACCACCCTTCCTTGTTATATAGATCAATGTTTTAAAAACCGGACCAGTGAGCGAACCAGAAAAAGGGATCGGGTGGACGGGTCACCGGTTTAACTGTTGGGTTGAACCGGAATTAAACCGTGACGTAATAAATATATTAAAATTATATTTAAATAAAAATATAAGTAATAAAATTATAAATTAAAAATATTAAATTATCTTAAAAATTTCTCCTAATATTTTTTTTACTGATATAATAATATATTTTAAAATATTATTAATTTTAATTTTGAAAAAGGAAATCAAATATTCAATATTCCCTCCATAATATTTTAATTCAAATAATTTGATTGAAAGAAGCAAAAATTTTGGAGAGATATCAAATTTCAATATTCCCTCCAATATATTTGATTGAATTCCACATGAATTTCTTGAGTTTTTTTGGAAGAATTTTTTTTCTTATAAATAAGTAGAGACTTTCATAATAATTTCAAAGTCTTAATGGGATTCCTCACAAGAGGAGACCCTTGAAAGAAAGTTTTCAATTAAAATTTTCTTATATTCTTATATATATATATATATATATATAATAAGAAAGAAAGAGAAAAGAAAGAATTTAAAAAAAAAAAAAAAAAAGTTAGAAGAAAACAAGAAAAAATAAAATTTTCAATGGCTCTGGGTCGACCGGTTCGCCGGTTCAACCGCTGGTTTTCCCGATTCTTTCTAAATAAGCAGATTTTTAGCTTCGAACGATTTAGAGGGTATATCTGAACCGAACCCCGACCGGTCGACGGTTCAACCAGTCGAACCGGTTTTCAAAACCATGATATAGATATATATATTATATTTATAAGGTTTAATGGTGTATAATCTTATCCCCATTGATGACCAATGCAATGGTTTTACAGTTTCAGAATGTAGAAGAATTATGCAGATGGCAAATTGAAGATTAACGAAACCCAATTGTAAATGAACAAGAACTAAATATGGTACCATTATCTAGGTACATGAATGTTTACCACCAACAGGTAAGGTGGTGACCAACACTCATCCTATGATTTTTTTTTTTTTTTAAATAAGTATTTCGAGAAATTCAAAAGCAGTAAAAGCATCTACTGTTCCCAAATGCTCAATATTCAACAATCAAAACAAACACAAACATCTGACAAAAGCCAATATTTTAAGTTCAAACACGTGAAAACATAATCTCTAGCAAACTTGTAGAACTCCTAGTATATTGGTTCGTAATTCTGTCCAGGTATAACTGAGCCTATATATACTTCACTGAATAGCACATACCTACTGCAATTGTTGAAAATAAATTGCCATACAGATTGATGACACTGAGCCCTCTGTTTTCATTCAGCAGTAGCTACCTTTTTGGGGGGGAAATTGTCACAAACCAAACTCATGGCATTGCATCAAACAGTTGGTGCAAACTCGGAAGAAATTCATGGCAAACCATAAATGCATCAGCACAGACCAAACTCAGAAATAGAGAACCCAAGACAATTTTCAATCAAGCAAACATAGGATAATGAAAGTAGGAATTGGATTGCACAACAAATGGAATATGGAAGTTGAGAAATGGCATACCTCGTTTGTTTCTTGACCAGATTCAGAACGGTTTGCACCAAGGCAACAATTACACCTCCTAAAATAGAAGAGTTTATGGAGGAAGCCTCAGGAGAAAGCTGAATCAGCACAGGTGACAAGAGGTGCAGGCCGGCTTGTTTGAGAAGCTTCATCATCTGCAGATCTTGCCAAAGAAGCCGCAAATGGTGCAGTCTTCCAGAAGGGTGAAGTTGCCATTTCACCTCCATTAGATGGTCTGCTGTTAGAGGCAATTTTTTCTTGCTTTTATAGTATGTTATCGATTGGTATAGATTATAGATATGTGGATGATTTCGATCCCACAGGGAAAAGGTTAGAAACCAAGCAGGGAAAAGGTTTGAAAAGCGAGCGAGCGAGCAAGCAGCAGCGTTATACCACTGTTACACATTTTTTATACAGGTTATAGAAATGAGTGTCAACAAGCTTATATGAGGTAGCAAAATTCAAGTGCAACCGTGTTCATCCATGATCTGAATAAGGTTAGAGTGTGTTTAAACTTGTACTTTGATTAACCAATTTTATGTTTAAATATCAAGTAGCAACTCAATCTCGCAATCTACCGTACCCAATAATTTTATAAATAAAAATCTATTAGTGATTAATTACATTAGTTAGGCATATCTTTAAATTACCATATATATGCATGCACCGATTCACATAACATTCTCCATTCCCATACACACCAAAATGATAGTTCCTCGTGCCTTGCTTATCAACACAATGATCTCCACCCAATCAATTTCAGCTTTATCAAAAACAATTCTATTTCTTGTCAACCAAACAAACAAACAAATCTTCATGATTTCCTTTTTCAAACAGTTATAATTCAATCCAAACCACCAGGCTGCTATACCTTCCAAATTTCTTGGGCTTAGCCATGAAGATCCCCACAATTGGATAGAAGCACTCACTCCATACATTCCAAGCCCTGCTGCATAACAACAATAATACATGAACTGCAGATTTTCTACCGCCAATACTGAACACACAATTACTAGTCTCAGAATCTGGAGGGATGATGTTCATTCACAGTAATAAATCCCTAGTAACAATTTTTTCAAGTAGAACACCAAAAACCTTGGTGGTATATCATTTTTCTATACAATTCTAATAATAAAATTCTTGTTCAATCCCAGAAATTTCTCCACCTGCTTGTACAAAGAGCTTACCGAGATAAGAACAGCTCATTCTTGTCCAATATCCATATTTGTTCACCCTCAGTCTGTAGCTTCATCCCAACTCCTCCTAGCAATTTAAACATGTCATTTAACCACTCTTTCTCCCACTAAATAATTATCTTCTACACTCAAATTTCCAGAGAATTTTACCGCCCTCAAGCGCATACATCAGAATCCTTCACATTTGACATTATATAGCATAATAGCATTGGATATTTTAAGTTCAGTGACCAATTCCGAGTCACTCTATGCCCATTTTCCCACTCATATAAACAGATTATTTCTTGCGACATCTCTAAAACATTGAATTCCTCGCATTCTAATTACACCATACTCTTCCAAACACCTGAATTTTAACCATTTTCAACCCTCCAAGGAAGCCATTGTACCATCTCATCATTATATTTATGGCTTACCTAACCCCTTCGACACGATGCATTTATTTCCTTACCAAATCTCTACCACCATTATGACAAAAAAAAAAGCCATATTCATAGCTCTAAGATTCTTCAAACTCAACCCACCTAAATCCTTACTGGTGGTTACTTTTTTACAATTCACTAGATTTTTCAATTTCATTTATATACTAGTTAGACATAAGAAACAATTCACTAGATTTTTCAATTTCATTTATATACTAGTTAGACATAAGAAAAACATTCAGCTTGTTTGTTTTCATTTTTTAGAATACACTTTTCAAAAAATTCTACTTTCTTATTTTTCGTATTTTTTTATTTTTACTGAAATTTTTTTAATATTTTAAACAATTTTTTTTACTTTTTAAATACACCTAACATAAATACACCTAAAAAAATAAAAAAATTTTAAAAAGACATCTTTTAAAAGTTCACTAAATACCAAAAATATAAAAAAAAAATACAAAAATTCAATATATCTTTTATATTTATTAATTTTTTAAAATATTTTTTTATAAATTTTTTACTTTTTAGATACATCTAACTAAGGTATCTAACTAAGGTACATCTAAAAAAATAAAAATATTTAAAATTTAAAAAATATTCACTAAAAATAAAAGAATACGAAACCAAAAAACTCAATTTTCAAAAAACTTAATCCAAAAAACTCAAAGAAAACTCAAACCAAACACGCTGATTGTTTTCGTTTCCCTTTTGGCAACACCAAAAATAAACAGTTAATTAACTTATTTAGATCACATCACTGAAATAAGTACAATAAAATAAATCATACCCAAACCAAGCCATGAGTTCGCACATTTTCTGGAACTTCTTAATACAATAGCTAACTTTACTAATAAAAAAAATTAACTTAAACACGAGGAAGAGAAACATCAATCATTCAAACACAACCAAATCAAAGGCACCAAAAAGTATTATATAGGAATAGTGAATCGAAGTCAAAAGCATTTACTAACAAATTCAACATGATAAAACTCAAACAAGAAGGTGCTTGATTTAAATCTAGCACTAAGCTCTCAAAATTCTTCCATTGAAACTGGTAATTGAAACAAAACACAGAGAAGCACACTCAGTCTCCCTTTCTCCGGAAAGAGCATCCCTCCGTGAGCCTCGCACGGCCTCCTGTTGGCTGGCACAAGACGGTCTGGCAGTTTCCACACACCACAACAGTTTGCGAGTGGCTAAAGACAGTGGTTCTGCAATTTTACCAATTGTTCAATAAATAAAAATGTCCTAAAGCGGAAAAGAACATGACACATCATGTACATCTCTGTTTGGTTTTGAAACTCTGGCGAGTTAAAAAAAAATAGTCAAGAAGTAAAAAAACCGCTAAAAAATATATATATATCAAACTACTACACAAAAAAATCAAAAATTCCCTTTCTACTTTTGACACTTATTTTTTTTAAAAACCAAAAAATCATCCACGCATACTAATTTTTTTTTTCAGATCATATTTTAGCTAAAAAAATTAAAAACAATTACTAAAATAACCTATTACAAAACAACCATCAATAATTATATTTTAATTAAAAAACACTTCATTTCTATATCCAACTAACCTAGATGTACTTGAAATTTTAGAAAAGAACTGAAAACCACTAAAAACAACACCAAAAAAGCATTTTTTTAGTGAACTTTTCAAGTTTCTTCAGAAATATTTGAAATTTAAGGTGCAACAGGTGAATCAATTTGACTAAAATGTGAAAAACAGTACAAAAAAACTCAAAACAGCTTTTAGAAACTAAACCAAACAGAGCATTTAATTTGAAACCCAAAAAAATAACATGAGATCAATAATAATAATAAACAAAGTATTACAAAAACTCACATGTTGAAACAGCCCTGGCATTTGACATCCTTTGGCAGAAAAAAAAAGAAGAAGAAGAAGAAGAAGAAGAAGAAGAAGAAGATGAAGATGAAGATGAAGAATCAGAGCAATAGTTGATTAAAAACAAATCTTACAACAAATCGGGTAACAATTATGAGTGACAAAGTAAAAATTGATGGGTTTGCGTTACCATGAAGAAGGAATTAGGGGACTGAACCAGACGTTTTAGCTTGTGCTTTCTCTTCTCGAGCTCCGCTGGTGGATTCAACAAATCGATATCGTTTGGAAGAACCTAAAATTTCACAAATAACATTAAAACTCGATCAAAACTCACTCAATCATCATGAAGAACCTGATTCAATACCATAAAAACCTAACAAAGACGGTTACAAATCTGAAGAATGAAACACAAAAAAAAACAGTGTTTTGATATGAGGACGAGTTGTGATCGAACTCACCATTTTGTCTGTGAGTTGGAGAAGGAGAGAGCTTTTTCGCAGCGAACTTCGCCAAATCCCTAGATGAAGTCTCCGAAGGATGTAGGATTGAGAAGGCCGAACCCTAGCTTATCGTCGCATATATATGCGAAATTGGAATTAATATAGACCGTTGGATGGATCGGTGTCTAATCTCAGCCATTATTTTTTTAATAAATTACAATAAACTCCCTTAAAATATAATTATTTATACTTTGTCTCCCTAATTTCAAAATTCAATAATAAACCACCTTAAAATATTATCTTATTACATTAATCTTTTTTGTTAGAATTTTATTAGAGATTTAAACGAAATCAAGTCATGCATGAAATATATGACATGATTTTTAAATAAAAATAATACTCTAATTTATTAATCTTATTCGTACTTTGTCTTTATTATCTTAATGGCAAAATGTAAACGAGATCACTAGATAAAAACATTATTTTCATAAAATTCAATAAGTGTTATGTGCTTTATATATGACTTGATTTTGTGTAAATTCTTAACATAATCATAACAAAAAGAGATTAACTATAATAAGATAATATTTTGAGATGGGTAACTATTAAATTTTGAAATTCATGAAAGTAAAGTGTAGGTAAATCATAATTTAAGAAGCTCCACTCTAATTTACTTCTCTCTTTTTTTAAAAAAAATAATACATCATATTAGGACAAAATATTGGATTATAGGGTCAATGACTTTGAGAAGGGCAAGCGTGTGATTACATGACCTAATATTTTTTATTTTTTTATTTAAATGTAATGAATTAGATGGAATTAATAATATTCTTATTATTATTAATTCCTAGTAATAAATTTTTATTATGTATCTGAATTTTCAAATAAAATACAATGTGAATACAAATTTTAAATTTAAATAGTTCATATTTTATATTGTTTTTAATTAAAAAAATTAATTAATTCATATATGACATAAATCTATATCTAAATTTAGTTATATTTTGTGACTATAAATCGGAGTAATAAACAAATCAAATAGTTCAAGCTTGGCTTGTATTCAGCTCATCAACAACTCATTGGATCTCAATTTGATAGGAAAATAAGTTAATCTTGAACTAATTTTAAAACTCATGGAGCCTAGTCACTGATGGAGAAGTGGGAAGCGGTAAAAGAAGAAGAAACCCCCATGGAAATTGTTCTTAAAGCTTGAGAATCCTCCTCTCCAAACCCTAGCCCCTACTCTCTTTTGAAATATTTCGAACCCTAATCCAACCTCATTTTCTGGCTTTTTATCCCTTAACTATTTTTATCGCAGCCAAAAATCGAGCACGTTTTTCCGAGGTACAGCCGCTCGAACTCTCACAATTTTCGCTTGAGCGGTGGTGGACTGCACGTGCGGTGAGATGGTAGGCCGAAAATTTTCACTACTCGCACGAATAATCTGCTTTTGCGCCACTTTTCACTTGAATCTGCATATTGCTTGCCAAATCTGTACAAGTGCACAAAACACATCATCTTCACTAAATAAACAAAATTCAAATATTATAAATGTAACATAAGCAACCTCAATGTGGTGCCTTTTAGCCTACATCATGAATACTTGGTGAAACTGGGTAAGGGGTGTGGTTACGATATTAAGTTGGCCTGTGTATCCTTGGTGAAATACTAGAAACCTGCGCGGATATGTGTTGAGCCTTCCGGTTAATACCGGTAAAAATGACAAAGAGTAGTGCTTGTATAGCGTGCTAGTAGACACGTACCTAGATATTCACAGTGATGTACTCACCGTCCTGTTTTCTATTGTGAAGGAAATGGTTTTACGAATTGTGTTATAAACTTGGCATTGCATGGTTTTGGAAAAAGATATAAAATGTTTTCGGTACGAGTATTGCATATGCATTCACCTTATATCTTTGTTAAGATTCATAAACTATGTTGTAGTATTTCTACTAGGCTTTGGCTCACCCTATGTGGGAAAATCATTTTCAGGTGTTGATGATATGCCTCTGCCAAGGCAATAGCTTGGGAGGACTTGGAGCTGAAGGTTTTTTTTTTGTTTATTGTTGTATTTATTTATTTATTTTTGTACACACCAAGGGCTTTAACTATATTGAATTTAAATCTATTTCTATTGTAACCAAGCATTGTCTTGGAAAGTTGTAATCTTTTAGGGCGTTTATTATTTGTTTAACCTTTATTTCGCATCTTCAACTTATGGCACATGCTATATATTCAGGGTTAGAACTTATGAATGTATAACTGCATGTGACATCTTTTTGTACACTCTATTTATATGAAATAGATGGAATATTGTATTCAAAATGGTATTGTTATTTATTAATATTGTGGATGGTTTTATTGTAATTATTTTGGGGTGTTATAACTTGGTATCAAAGCTACCGGGGTTTGAATACTTTGGGATCATAGGATTTGGTTATTATCACAATGGGTTCTTTCGCTAGTTAACATTAGAAGTAAACTTGGTATGCTATGTGATAACATGCTTATGTGACTAAGTGGGTATAGAATTTAATTCCTAAGATATTGATTGGGTCTACGGGTTTCTAGAAGTCCTGTTAGAAGAGCACTTGATCACTACTATTTCTAACTGAAACTTTGGTAGTGCCACAAGACAATCATTGTCTAGAAAGGAATTGCATATGTGTTTATGTGATTATGTGTTTATGTGGAGTGAATTATCTGTTGTCCATCGCATTAGGACACGAATGAGTTAGCTTTGGTATATTTATAAATGTGCTAATCTCTTGTCTTACCTTTATTAGGATGTTAGGACGTAGACATAATGGTGGTAAGCGTGGCAGTCCTAGACGGCAGGAGGTGCCATTACCAAATGAAATTCCGACACAAGAGGAAGGAGTTGGTTAGGCCAATGCGCCAAGCTAGTTGGTCAGCAGGCCATGGGCACTTTGGCCCGTGAAATGGCCAAAGCTTTGCGGGAATCCATGGACGTTCTCAGAGCTGAGAATCAAGTCCAGGACCATGTTGCCGAGACGAGGCTGTCGTTTTTGAAGAGGGAGTTCTTCCAGTCGAATTCGGATGAGTTTTTGGGAGATCCGAAAGAGCCTTTTGAAAGTAGATGAATGGCTCAAACAGATGGTGAAAACATTTAAGATGCTTAGCATCGAAGGCGATGGGCTGAGAGTGACCTTGGCATCCTTCAAGTTGAAGAAAGATGCGGGTCAGTGGTGGAAGTTTGCACGAGAGTGCATTGGAGTGGCTTGGGAGGCCTTTGTCAACGCCTTCTAGGATAAATTTTTGTCTCCCATTGCTAGGGAGAAGTTGAGGGAGCAATTCTTGAAGTTCAAGCAGCTTAGCTTACCAGTAGCTAAGTTTGAGGCAGCTTTTACGAGCCTTTCTAGGTTTGCATAGGAACTTGTGGTGGCGGAAGAACGTCGTTGCATTGAGTTTGAGAAGAGATTAAGGATCAGGCTTCTTTTTAAGGTAGCTAGGTCTATGATTAGGGACTACAAATGCCTTGTGGAGGTGACAGCTCATCTTGAGACTGTGGTTCAGATGGAGAGGAGTGGATGAGGGGCTCCAAGAGGAGTCAAGAGGTTCAGGAGGAGACTCGGGACAGTAAGAGGCATAAGGGTTCCACCCCACAACAGTCCCAAGGAGCACAGTCTAGGTCAATTTTTCCTGTACTGGGTTCTAGGCCAAGGAGAGGTGGTCAGGGAGGGATCACTTGTTTCAAGTATGGCCAACTCACAAGTCCATAGTTTGCCCATAGAAGGGAAAATGGTAACAATCTGCAACTCATTCTCAGAGCCAGAGTCAGGGGAGATGGCAGTCACTTACTTGGTATTAGTGGACAGTTAGGGTACATGAAGAGGTTTTGCCCTCAGTCGGGTGGCACATCTGGTGCGTCTGGTCAGAGGCAAACACAGAGACATCTACCTACACCGTCAGCACAGGTCTTGAGGGCCAATTAGGGGGCCTCCTCAGCTTAATTCGTGTATCAGACTTATGCTCCGAGAGGTGAACAGGTAGAGAAAATACCTATAGGGCATGTGTATTTTGTTACCAAGCCAGATTTAGTGTTAACGCCTTCAGTAGTGAGAGGTAACTTCTTATTGCATAATTCTATTGCTAATGTGTTGATTGATGTGGGTGCATCTCATTCTTCTATCTCATCTACATTTGCATCGGTATTAGGGTTAGAAGTGGCTCAGTTAGCATCTCCACTCAGGGTAGAGTCACCAGTTGGTGGAGAGGTTGTGTTGGACCAGGGATGTTGGGGTTGTGAGATAGAGGTCACCGATCGCCGACTTTCTTTTGCATTTGTATATATTGATATGTTTAGTTTCGATGTTATATTGAGTATGGATTGGTTGTCATCCTATCGGGTTGTTATAAACTGTTACCGTCAAAGGGTTACTGTATGTACCTCGAGTGATTGTTTTTATTTCTTGGGGGACAGAGTTAATAGAGTGTCACGACCCCAACCCGCCCCTAGTAGGATGGTGCCGTGATGGCCAGTAATCCGTGATTACCGAAGGCCATCTTATCAAAAACCACACACAAACAGAGTACACGTAGGGGGCTTACTAATGCGGAAGCAATTAAATCAAAATACAAGTGGTCCATAAGAGCTGTGCGTAGATCAAATGAGAACACACATACAATATGGTTTACATCCAGTCCAAAAATAAACAAGTGCAAACTTACATCTTGATCAAAAGGCTTCTCAGCCGACATATACAAAATACAGGAAATACAAGCCGAGAAGCATGATTTTCAAGAGTTAACGACGTAAATACAAAAGCCGAGATAAACACAAAATGCCGACGTAAAATGGCAATGCCGACATAAATACAAAACAGCCGACGTGAGTACAAATTTGCCGACGTAAAACAAGTCAGGCCAACATGTCAAGAATCCAAAACAAGCTTTGCAAAATGCAGCTAGGCGTCACCGCCGTCCTGCTCATCAACTACATATATATAGAGAGGGTGAGTATGGAAACTCAGTGAATGGTACGAGTAATAAAGGTTTTGCATGAATATAGCCGACGTCCTTACAAAACAAAACATGTCAAAACCATACAAGTATTAGTCGAGATCCTTTCAAAGCAAAACACAGCAAAACTTTACCAAATCATGGGATGAACCGTATTCATCTAACAAGTCTTACAAGTCTCAAGGGATGCTCACTGACATCGGCAAAACAAGGGACTGTACGATCCGTAATCGACTAGTCAAGGGTACTGCGAAAGTTTAGAGTCCTCCAGCACAAGAGACTTGTGTTACTTAGGCCCGTAGCCCTTTTTAACACGATAACTTTTCAAGAAAGGACCGTATCCTTTTTAACACAAGAAACTGGTGTCACTTAGGCCCGTAGCCCTTTTTGACAAGGTGGTGCTGCGAAAGTTTAGAGTCCTCCAGCCAAGGGACTTTCACACTTGGTACTGCAAAAGTTTATAGTCCTCCAGTACAAGGGACTTTCACACTTGGTACTGCAAAAGTTTATAGTCCTCCAGTACAAGGGACTTTCACACTTGGTACTGCAAAAGTTTATAGTCCTCCAATACAAGGGACTTTTCAAGGTTAACATCAAAACAAAGCTTATACTTGATATATCGAAATAGGCTAATCATTCATGCTTAACAAATATTTTCATCAAAACAAAGCAAGACAAGATTTATCAAAACAGTATAACATAGCTTTATTAAAAGTACCACTCACCTAGCTCCTCAGGTGTAGGCTCAAAGCAAAGATCAAAGTCCTGACAAATCACATGGCAAATCACATTCTCAAAACAAGGTTTACATACATGTAATGATCTCGGCACTCCCACCGAATCTAAATCAATATCAAAGCGAAACATGCTGAGTGCCAAAACACTGTTTTCCATCTCATGGAAACACACTGGGTACCCTCCAGGTCTTGTCGAGGTCCCACACCTCCTTGCCGAGGTGTGGTCCTGATGGCCACATACAAAGATGAAATCGGGGAAATCCTGGGTTCCCTTTGAAGAATGCAAAGAACGAGGTCATCAGGAACATCAAAAACATGCATGCTAAAATCATAACTCGTTCATTCAAAAACTGAGATTTCATGCCAAGAGTTCAAAACATGGACCTGGGTACCCATACAAGGAGACCATGCAAGGACAAACACAAAAACATGATTCTTGCCGTGCACTTTCGGATCAAAACCAGACTCTTCTTCAAGAACTCATGAACATCATTTTCTCTTTCAAAAACCAACTTCAAATCAATGCATGGCATGCAAAACAAATGCCATCATGCAATGCAGCTCGGCAACCAATAAAAATAACCAAAGTAGAGCAAGAATCTAACCTCAAAGCTCAACTCTAACGGTTTGATCCTCAAAGATCAAGCTCGGAACTCCACTTCTCTTTCTAAAACTCTTTCTTCTTCCTCTAGAGCTTCTCTCTCTAAAAACAAAGGTTTTGAGACAAAGTGATACAAAATGATACAAAATGATATGTTTTAGGCCTGCCGGCTGTCTTAGCCTGTAGCTCGGACACGTGGCGGTTCCGGGTTGGTTCAGCTCAAAAGGTGACTGATTGACAAGACAACTCTATGACAAGGCGTATGCAGCAAGCTCAGGCAAGACACATCGGCAATCAAAGACATCGGCTAAACACAAAGCTTCGGCAACAAGATGACAAAGACATCGGCTAGGGAGGACGGCACCTGACTACGCTGTGCCACACCTTGGCCTGGGTTTGCCACATCTCGGTCTAGGCCATACCTGCCCAAGGACAAGGATCACTAGTTCATAACATCTCGGCCTCGGCTCTAAACACTTCGGCCTCAAGAGTGACATCTCGGCAATTATGCCGAGGTGAAGATGGAGGTCAACCAAGGGGTTCCAAAACAATTCCAACCACAAAGGTTCAAGGGCGAACTAGGCTAAGCTGACCTCGGTCAACACCAAGCAAGTAACGCGTAATTCAAGCAAGGCAAAATAAGATGACAAGATTTACAACATAACAAGACAAGATCGCACAAAGATGTATGCAAGCATGGCTAAGTCAAATGAGGGTTGTTACATAGAGCCTTGTTGCTAGTGTGTGATCCACGTGATCGGGGTGAGCTTAGTCTCCTTGTTGCTACTTTCTAGGGTGTTGAGAGTGATATGGTCCTAGTTGAGTTGCCGAGAATAGTTTGTGAATACCCTGATGTCTTTTCTAAGGATCTTACTAGTTTATCACCTAACCGTGAGATTAAGTTCTCTATTAATTTGGTGCCTGGCACGGCACTGATTTCTATGGCTCCGTATAGATTTGCACCTGTAGAGTTGAGTGAGTTGAAGATTCAACTCCAAGAATTATTAGATAAGGGTTTTATCCGCCCTAGTACTTCGCCTTGAGCAGCACCAGTTCTTTTTGCCAAGAAGAAGGATGGCACATTGCGACTTTGTATTGATTACCAGAAGTTGAACTGGGTAACTGTTAAGAACAAATACTCATTACCTCGTATAGATGATTTGTTTGACTAATTGAAGGGGTATTGTTGCTTCTCTAAGATAGACCTGGGATCGGGTTATCACCAGTTAAGGGTAAGTGAGGAGGATATCTAGAAAATGGCATTTCGTACGCGGTATAGCCATTATGAGTTCCTAGTGATGCCTTTTGGGTTAACCAATGCACCGGCTGTAACAACCCTCACTTGATTCAGTCATGCTTGCATTCATTTTGTATGATCTTGTCTTGTTATGTTGTAAATCTTGTCATCTTATTTTGCCTTGCTTGAATTACATGTAACTTGCTTGGTGTTTGGCCGAGGTCTGCTTAGCCTAGTTCGCCCTTGAACCTTTGTGCTTGGAATTATTTTGGAATCCCTTGGTTGACCTCCATCTTCACCTCGGCATGATTGCCGAGATGTCACACTTTGGGCCGATGTCTTTAGAACCGAGGCCGAGATGTTTTGTACTAGTGATCCTTGTCCTTGGGCAGGTATGGCCTAGACCGAGATGTGGCACACCCAGGCCAAGGTGTGGCACAGCTTAGTCAGGTGTCGTCCTCCCTAGCCGATGTCTTTGTTGACCTGTTGCCGAAGCTTTGTCTTAAGCCGATGTCATTACTAGCCGATGTGTCTTGCCATCAAGCTTGTTGAATACGCTTTGTCAGGGTATTGTCTAATCAATCAGTCACCTTTTTGAGTTGAACCAACCCGGTGATGCCACGTGTCCGAGCTGAGTGTTAAGTCAGCCGACAGACTTAGAAACAAATCATTTTGTCTCAAATCTTTGTTTTAGAGAGAGAAGCTCTAGAAGTAGAAGGAAAGAGTTTTGGAGAGAGAAGTAGAATTCCGAGCTTGATCTTCAAGGATCGAACCGTTGGATTCGAGTTTTGAGGTTTGATTCTTGCTCTCCTCTGTTTGTTCTTGTTGTTTACCGAGCTGCATTGCATGATCGCATTTGTTCTGCATGCTATGCATTGAATTGAAGTTGGTTCTTGAAGAGAAAGATAATGTTCATGTGTTCTTGAAGGAGAAAGTCTTGTTTTGATCTGGAAGTGCACGGCAAGAATCATGTTTTTGTGTTTGTTCTTGCATGGTCTTCTTGTATGGGTACCCAGGTCCATGTTTTGAACTCTCGGCATGAAACCTCAGTTTTGAATAAACGAATTTTGATTTTAGCATGCATGTTCTTGATGTTCTTGATGACTTGTTCTTTCCATTTTCCAAAGGGAAACTCAGCATTTCCCCGATTTCGTTTTCTGTGTGGCCATCAGGACCACACCTCGGCAAGGAGGTGTGGGACCTCGGCAAGACCTGGAGGGCACCCAGTGTGTTTCCCTGAGATGGAAAACAGTGTTTTGGCACTCAGCATGTTTCGCTTTGATATTGATTTAGATTCGGTGGGAGTGCCGAGATCATTACATGTATGTAAAGTTTGTTTTGAGAATGTGATTTGCCGTGTGATTTGTCAGGACTTTGATCTTTGCTTTGAGCCTACACCTGAGGAGCCAGGTGAGTGGTGCTTTTAATAAAGCTATGTTATACTGTTTTGATAAAACTTGTTTTGCTTTGTTTTGACGAAAGTATTTGTTGAGCATGAATAATTAGCTCTAATTCGATGTATCAAGTGTGAGCCTTGTTTTGATGTTATCTTTGAAAAGTCCCTTGTACTGGAGGACTATAAACTTTCGCAGTACCAAGTATGAAAGTCCCTAGGCTGGAGGACTATAAACTTTCGCAGCACTAAGATAAAAGGATACGGTCCTTTCTTGAAAAGCTATCGTGTTAAAAAGGGCTACGGGCCTAAGTAACACAAGTCCCTTGTGCTGGAGGACTCTAAACTTTCGCAGCACCACTGTGTCAAAAAGGGCTACGGGCCTAAGTGACTCCAGTTTCTTGTGTTAAAAAGGATACGGTCCTTTCTTGGAAAAGCCACTGTGTTAAAAAGGGCTACGGGCCTAAGTAACACAAGTCCCCTGTGCTGGAGGACTCTAAACTTTCGCAGCACCAATTGTCTAAACGATTACGGATCGTACAACCCTTTGTTTTGCCACTGTTGGATTACTACGTGGAATCGTTTGTTCGGATAGATCTTGATTTGTGTTTTGCCGATGTCAGTAAGCATTCCTTGAGACTTGTAAGACTTGATAGATGAATACGGTTCATCCCTTGATTTGGCAAAGCTTTGAGGTGTTTTGCTTTGAAAGGATCTCGGCTAATATTTGTATGGTTCTGGCATGTTTTGTTTTGTGCAGACTTCGGCTATTATTCATGCAAAACCTTTATTACTTGTACCATTCACTGAGTTTCAAACTCACCCTCTCTATATATATGTAGGTGATGAGCAGAACGGCGGCGACGCCTAGTTGTGTTTCGCAAAGCTTGTTTTGGATTCTTGACATGTCGGCTTGACTTGTTTTATGTCGGCAGATTTGTACTTACGTCGGCCGTTTTGTATTCATGTCGGCATTTTTGTATTCGCGTCGGCAAATCTTGAAAATCATGCTTCTTGGCTTGTATTTGCTGTATTTTGTTCTTGTCGGCTGAGAAGCCTTTTGATCAAGATGCAAATTGTAATTTGTTATTTTTGGACTGGATGAAAAACCATATTATGTATATCATCTCATTTGATCTACGCACAAGCTCTTATGGACCATTTGTATTTTGATTTACTACTTCCGCATTCGTGAGCCCCATATACTATACTCTGATTGTGTTTGTTTTGATAAGTTGGCCTTCGGTAATCACGGATTACTGGCCATCACGGCACCATCCTACTAGGGGCGGGTTGGGGTCGTCACCGGCCTTATTTATGGACTTGATGAACCAAATCTTTTGCCAGTTCCTAGACCATTTTGTGGTTGTCTTTGTTGATGACATTTTGATTTACTTACCCTCAAAGGAGGAACACTTGCGAGTCATGCTTGAGTTTCTTAAAGCCCGCAAATTGTATGCTAAGTTTGGGAAGTGTGAGTTCTAATTGAAAGAAGTGAAGTTCTTCGGCCATGTGGTATATGGGGAAAGGATGATTGTAGATTCTTTCAAAATAGAAGTAGTACAAGATTGGGAACAACCTAATAATGCCTTTGAGATTTGTAGTTTCTTGGGGTTGACCGAGTATTACTATCGGTTTGTGAAGGATTTCTCTAGGTTAGCATCACCTTTGACTAGACTAACGAGGAAGGGAATCAAGTTTGTGTGGAGTGAGACTTGTGAGAAGTTGTTCTAAGAACTTAAGGACCACTGCTCCAGTGTTGATTATTCTAGAAAGGGATTTGGGCTATTCGGTATATTATGATGCGTCTCGAGAAGGTTTGGGTTGTGTCTTGATGCAAGAAGAGAATGTAGTAGCTTATGGTTCACGTCAGTTGAAAACACACGAGAGAAACTATCCTATTCATGACCTAGAATTAGCAGCAGTGATAGTTTCCTTGAAGATTTGGAGATATTACTTGTATGGTGAGAGGTTTGAGGTATTCTCTAATCACATGAGTTTGAAGTATCTATTCTCACAGAAAGATTTGAATCTAAGGTAGAGCAGGTAGATGGAGTTTATGGATGACTATGATTTTGAGTTGCACTATTATCCGGGAAAAGCCAACGTAGTGGCCGATGCCTTAAGTAAAAAGTTCATTAGCAGTGTAGCTAGTATTGTCATCCGGGAATGGGAGATATTGGGTGCTATTAGCGAGTTTGACTTGAATCTTGGTGAATCCGTCGAGTCAGTAGCTTTGTTTTCCATAGTTGCAAAACCTACACTTGTGAGCCGAGTTGTAGAAAGACAAAGGGGTGATCACGAGGTAGAAACCCTACAGGAGAAGATATCTAGTGGGAAGGTGGAGAAGGTCTTGAATGTGTATTTTGACTTAAGCGTTAGATACCTTGACCCTTTTTTTGTACCATAGTCTTGTAAAAGATGAGGTACTCTAAGAGTTTCATTACTCACGCCTTGTGGTGCACCCGAGAGGCAAAAAGATGTATCCCGACCTTAGTCGCCAGTTTTGGTGAAAGGAGAAGAATAAGGACATAGCCGTGTTTGTATTGAGGTGCTTTACTTGTCAACAAATGAAGGCCGAACATCAAAGGCCAACGAGTTTGTTACAACCCTTGCCTATAGCTGAGTCAAAGTGGAAGCATGTCATGATGAATTTTGTTATGGGTTTTCTGAGGACTCAACGGGGTAATGATGCCATTTGGGTGATAGTTGATCGGTTAACTAAATCAGCGCACTTTGTACCTATGCGCACAAGTGACTTGGTGGATTTTCTTGCCGACCTTTATGTTAGGGGCATAGTTCGACTTCACCAGGTCCCTGTGACTATTGTTTTGGATAGAAATCCACGTTTCACAGCTCGGTTGTGGCAAAGCCTACAGAATGCTTTAGGCACTAGATTGACTTTTAGTACCGTCTATCATCCTTAGATTGATAAGCAATCAGAGCGTACTATTCAGATTCTAGAGGATATATTTTGAGGTTGTGTTCTTGACTTTAAGGGGTCATGGGAGAGGCACTTACCTTTAGTGGAGTTTGCCTATAACAATAGCTTCCAATCAAGTATTGGCATGGAACCGTTTGAGGCCTTGTATGGTCAACCGTGTAGATCTCCTGTGTGTTGAGCCGAGGTGGGTGATGCACCTATGATAAGTCCTGAGTTAGTCTGGGAAATGACGGAGAAGATTGCACTTATCCGTAAGAGGTTGGTTACGGCTCAAAGGCCTCGTTTGGAAACAGGCTTTTTTAATAACTTTTTGGCTTTTTGCCTAAAATATTATGTAAAAAAAACTTGTATGTTTGGGAAGAAATTTTTGACTTTTTACGAAAAAATGTGTAATAAAATAATATAAATAATTAGAAGTTGGAAAATTAAGTTCAACCCATGAGACTTCACCTAACCTGCTATCAGGTGAAGTAATGCCGAGGACAATTTTGCAGCATGAAGTGACCTGTGCTTTGGGGAAAACATTGAAGTTGTTGACAAATTTATCAAAAAGGTGCATACGTACAAAATATTTTTTTTTGTATATAAAAATATTTTTTTTAATATTTTTAATTTTCTAACATAAATACAATAAGCGTATAAAAATATTTTAAAAAATCTTTAAAATGTTAACATATGAAAAGTACAAAAAACAAACTTTTTATTAATTTTTGTAAATATTTGTGTACACATTTTACTTTTTCCATACATGTACGAAAAGGTGCATACATACAAAATTTTCTTCAAATTTGTAATATACTACAAACAAAAAAACAAGGAAAACAAAAAACCAATTTCCAATGATGGCTGCCTACTATACTATCTTTGATGGAGCTACTGCACATAGGTTTGTAGGCCACTGTGCATAGGTTTGTAGGATAAAAATTATAGGCTTATTAGTTTTTTTGGTGACTTTTTGACTTTTAGGCTAAAACTACCGCTTGCCAAACGAGGCCAGAGTCGTCAGAAGTGCTATACTATCATAGGAGGAGACTATTGTCATTTGAGGTAGGAGATCACGTTTTCTTGAAAGTATCACCTAGATGGAGTTTGATGAGGTTTGGGAAGAGCGGGAAGTTGTCTCCTAGATTTATTGGACCTTTTGAAATCCTAGAGCGGATTAGGAGGCAACTTATCGTTTGGCCTTGCCGTCACAACTTTCTGGGGTTCATGACGTGTTTTATATCAGTATGCTTCGGGAGTACGAGCAGAATCCATCATACTTGTTGGATTGGACCGAGTTAGAGATAGATGAGGATGTCTCGTATGAGGAGAGACCGGTTAGAGCTTTAGATACTCGAGACCAAGTCTTACGTGTCAAGACAATTCTTTTGGTAAAGTAGTTGTGGAGACATCACGGGATTGAGGAAGTAACTTGGGAGCGTGAGTTGGAAGTTCGTGAGAAGTATCCAGATCTATTTGTTGATGTTTGAACATGTATTGAAAATTTTGTTATATTAATGTAATTTAAACATTGTATATGTTTTGGAAATGTGAATTGTATATTCAATATTGAGAACTTGTTTATTATTGTTATAAGAATGAATGACCGGTGGATGGGTCATGGTGATGAATTTGATTTACTATCATTGTTGTAATTGGTTTAAACATGGTTTTGTTGTTGGATTTAAAATTTTGGGGACGAAATTCCTTAAGAGGGGAGGTTATAGTGATTTTGGTTTAGACCCGACCCATTTGATGTTCTGGATTTGGGTTTCATAGTCTAATATGATTATTCATGTCTTGTTTCTACTTATTCCTCATTGAGTTTGGTTATTGGAGTGTCTTGGTTGTATTTTGGAACATGTTGGTAGCTTATCTTTCAAAACTATTGTTGCCTAGATTTTTGTCTTTACGCTCGAGCGGTCTTTGAAATCTCTCAATAGTTTTGCAGGTCTGCAAAACTACTGGGAGGGTGCATTCTTTGCTTGAGCGGTGATTCTTGCGATCGAGCAGTGTTGGCTCGAGCAGTACTTCTAGGGCTTGAGTGGTGGTCTTCTATCTATAAAACTTCTGGAAACTAGTATTATTCACTCGAGCGATCCCACTTATTGTGTCTGGTCGCTCGAGCGACACTTCTTGCGCTCGAGTGGTCTGCGCGTTTATCAGTTCGTAAAAGTCACTTTTTGAGTCACTTTTTCATTTCTCTCTCTCTTTCTCAACATTTAAAAACCCTAGATCTAGAGCTTCTCTCTCTAAAACTCACATTCTGTCCACAAATACACCTAGATCCATTGATTTCTCCACCCTAGTCCCTTTGATAAAAAGGTAGAGTACACCGAGAGCTTCCTCTTAATCGGAACAAAGTTGATTTTCGGCGTCTTTGAGGTTCCTCCACTCTTTCTCTTGTCTACTAAGCTTGAGGTAGGGATTCTCCACACTTTCTTATGATTTTTAGCTTAGTTATTTGTTTTTATAAAGCAACATTGTGATTTGGAGATTTTTGGACAAATTTAGGGTTTTGGTTTGAAATCAAAAGAGGGGTTTTCAAATGAGTTGTTGGAAATGATTGAGGAAATTTATTTATTGTTGAGTTATGATGAAATAATGGATTTTTATCTTTGAAATTGATTTATAAAGGAAATGGGATTTTGCCCTATCAAATGTTGATTTTGTAATGATAAATAAAATTGATTTTAGAAATGTGGAACTGGATTGATGTTGATAAGAATGGCGAAGTTGGATATGTATTATCACTCCCATCTTGAGATTTTTGGAAAGTTTATCTTTATGAAAATTATTTATCTGTTTAGAGATATTTGTTTTGGGCTATCGGTAGAGGATAGCTATGATTGTTGTAGAAATTGAATGAGAATTAGGTGAATTGGAACTAATTTCTATTCATTTGCATTGAACTTTGTCATATCTTTAACACATTGAAAATGTATATTGTTTTGAGAAAAAAATGGTGAATACTTGGTGAATCTGGGTAGGGGGTGTGGTTATTAAGTTGGTCTGTGTGTCCTTGGTGAAAGACTAGAAACCCGCGCAGATAGGTGTTGAGCTTTCCGGTTAATATCGGTAAAAATGACAAAGAGTAGTGCTTGTATAGCAGACACATACCTAAAGATTCACAGTGATGTACTCACTGTCCTTTTTTCTATTGTAAAGGAAATGGTTTTACAAATTGTGTTATAAACTTGGCATTGCATGATTTTGGAAAAAAGATATAAAATGTTTTTGGCACGAGCATTGCATATGCATTCACTTTATATCTTTGTTAAGATTCATAAACTGTGTTGTAGTACTCTCTGTTGTAGTACTCACCCTATGTGGGAAAACCATTTTCAAGTGTTGATGATATCCCTCCGTCAAGGCAATAGTTTGGGAGGACTTGGAGCTGAAGGCTTCTTTTTGCGTATTATTGTATTTATCTATTGTTTTTTACAAGCCAAGGGCTTTAACTGTATTGGATTTAACTTTATTTCACATCTTCGACTTATGCTATAGATTTAGGGTTAGGACCTATGAATGTATAAACTATATGTGATATCTTTTGTACACTCTGATTATATGAAATGGATAGGGTATTGTATTCAGAATGGTATTGTTATTTATTAATATTGTGGATGGTTTTATTGTAATTATTTCGGGGCATTACAGTCATTCTACACTCAAGCAGTCACTTTGTTCACTCGATAGGGCTACTCAAAAATTTGTTCAAACCAGCAATCCGGACCGAACCAGACCAAACCATACAGTTTGGTTCTATTCTATTTAGAACTGGTTTGGTTTCGGTTCAAGAAATATTGAGAACTGTAAAAACAGTTCGGTTAATGGATTTTATGAAAAAATCATGGTTCGAATCGAACCGAACTGAATGTTAAAATATATACAGATATATATTTTTATATATATATATAAAATATTTAATAACATTTTTCATGTCTCTCTCTTTCTCTCCCTCTCTCTAAACATTTCAAAACCCTAAATCTAGACGTTCTCTCGCTAAAACTCATCTTCAACCTTCAAATACTCTCACTCTATTAGTTTCTACACCATTGTCCTTTGGGAAAAGGGGTAGAGCTTGCCTAGAGCTTCCATTTGATTGGAGCAAGGTTTGTTTTCACCTTCGTCAAGTTTCAGCCTTGCTCTCTCTTGTCTTCTAGCTTTGAGGCAGGGGTTTTTTTCGACATTTTGTATGACTTTTAACTTAGTTATTTGTCTTTCTAAAAATATTGTGATTTGGGAGATTTTAGATAAAATATAGGGTTTGATTTTGAAATCAAAAATAGGGATTTTCAAATGGGTTCTCGAAAGTGGTTGAGGGGTTGTAAATGTGATTGAGTTATGATAAAATGGTGGATTTTCATACTTGGAATCGATTTTTAAAGAAAATGGGATTTTGCCCTAAAATCTTGGATGTTTGATTTTGTGGAAGAAAATGGAAATCACGTCGGATTTTGTAAGAATGGAATAATGATTATGTTGATGATGATGGTAGAGTTATATATGTATTATCACTCTCATCTTGGAATTTATAAAATTGTATCTTTATTGGAAATTATCTGTTTGAATAAGATATATGTTTTGGGTTATCAGTGGAGGATAACTATGATTGTTGTAGAAATTGTATGAAGACTAGGTGAATTGAAACTAATTTCTCATTCATTTGTATTGAGCATTGTTGCATACTTAACATTGAAAATATGTATTATTTTGAGCAAAAAGAAGTAAATACCTTTGTGAATCTGGGTAAGGGGTGTGGTTGTGGTATTATGTTGGCCTATGTGTCCTCGGTGAAAATCCAGAAACCCGTGTGGTTAGGTGGCGAACCTTCCGATTAGTACCCGTAAAATGGCTTTGGTAGTGCTTATATAACCTAACTGGCAGACACGTACCTAAAGATTTACAGTACTTGTAATCACTGCCTTTTATGTTATAAGGGAAATGTTTTAATGAATTGAGATGTAATTTGGCATAACATGGTTTTAGAAAGAAATATAAAATGTTTTGGCACTTGGCCTTGCATATGCATTTCCCTTATAATTTTGTTAAGATTCATACACTGTGTTAGAGTATCTCTACTAGGCTTTGGCTTACCCTATGTGGAGAACAATTTTCAGGTGTTGATGATATGCCTCTGCCAAGAACGTAGTTTGGGAGGACTTGGAGCCAAGAGTTTCTTTTTTTGATATTTGTTGTATTTATTTTGTACAAGCCTAGGGCTTAAACTGTATTGAGTTAAAACTCACTTTGTTGTAACCAACCATCATCTTGAAAAGTTGTAGCCATTAGGGCATTAATTTATCCGTTTAAACTTCTATTTCATATCGTTTGCTTGTGGCACATGCTATAGATTTAGGGTTAGAGCTTATGCATGTATAATTGCATGCATCACCTTTTACATAATGGAATCATATGAATAGAAGGGTATTATTTTCAGAATGTATTAATATTTAAGAAATGTTGTGAAATGGTTCTATTGTTATTATTTTCGAGGCATTACAGGCACACGTGTTTGTATCTAACTTTTCTTCAAACAGTGTGCTTGAAACAGTGCAAAGATGTTATTTGCTTCAAATGAAATTGTATTGACACAATAAAAATAAAATAGACAATAACATTGGCGTTAGATTCAATTCCACCTATATGCTTGTGTTGTTTTATTTGATAATAATAATTATTATATTATAGATATATAAAGACCCATGTTAGAAGCTTGCTCTAGGTCCAGAAAAGTTTAGAGCCAACCCTGATTACCATATACATGCATGCACCCACACACACCATTCATCGTACACCACCCATAATCAAATCCTATATAGTGTGTTAGAAACAAGGTGATCAAGTATGAAGTCTCAAGATAGAAAAACTGGAATGTATACAGACCAAGGCATTAACAAAACCAATCTATCATGTAACTGTTTCTTTGAATAATGAGAAGGTCAGATATTCAAAATTCGAGTTGATTGAACGATTTCGATCCTTTCATTGTAATCTAACTTACTAATCCCTTTTTACATCCTATTGTATGTATATATATATATATATAAAAACAGAGTATTCTGTTAAAAACCTACTTTAACGGTCCATTTCCTTTACACAGCTATAACCTCACCTATTTAGTGCAAACAACTAAAAAAAAAAAAACTATCAAATATACGATAGTCCTCATACCTTGCTTATCAGCTCAATATGATCTCCACCCAATCAATTTTAGCTTTATAAAAAACAATTATATTTCTTGTCAACCAAAAAAACAAACAAAACTTCACGATTTCCTTTTTCAAACACCTGTAATTCAACCAAAGCACCAATATCGTCCAAATGTCATGGGCGAGCCCCACAATTGGATAAAAGCACTCCATACATGAACAGTAGGGCAGTGTTTGGTTTAATTTTTAAATTAACTTTTGGATTGAAAAAAAAAAAGGAAAAAAAAAAAAACATGTTTGGTTTACCATTTTGAAAATTGCTTCAAAATTGTTTTTTCTCTCATCTTTTAGTTTTTTTGTTTTTGTTTTTTTATACATCAGTCAATCGGTTTTTCTCTCTCCTCTATTTTCTCTCACATTCTACACATCAATTAATCATTTTTTTGCTCACACTCATCTATTCAACTATAAAAAATAAAAAAATAAAAAACCTACAAATTATTCCAAAATTATTTTCAAAACTCACAACCAAACAAGTTTTTAATTTTCAAAACTCTTTTAAAAAACTTATCTTTCAAAACTAAACCAAACGGACCCTAGATTTTCTGTCCCCATTACAGAACACACAACAAGCCTTATAATCTAGAGGGATAATGTTCATTCTCAATAGTAAATCCCTAGTAACAATTCTTTTAAGCAGAACACATAAAGTGGCAAATAATAACAACCAATCAACTCTCTTTAAACTCTTCTATCCTTTTAAAATTGTTTGCCACTTCATTAGAGGGGTAATTGGGAGTGATAAAATGAGGGATGTAGCAAAATTTGTATAGAAATTTTCTAATTCTTATTCAATCCCAGAAAAGTTTCAACTGCTTGTACCATTACAAGCTTACAAGGGGCATTTCCTAGTCCTTATATCACCAACAATATAAATAAAACAAACAAAACCCAAACACTACACAAAACTAACCAAGGAACCTAACAAAATACAAATATAAAGATCATTGTCCAGCCCACAAAGGCGCAACAAAAATAAAATAAATGATTAAAACTTGTAGAAGCAAAGGATTGACCAATACAGAACTAGAGTCCTATCAACAGCTGCAGCCATAGCCTTAGCTACACTGTAGCAGCTAGATCCCAGCTTATACCAAAATAGAGCCAGTGATAAAACCATTGTAGCAACAACATTACAGTAGACCAACATCTAGTAGCAGCCACCTCACAGCAACATTGCAGCAGTAGCAACCCAATAAGCATCAGCCACTAGGGTGGCAGCGACAGCAGCAGTAGTAGCAGCAGCAGACCAACAGTCCAACAACAGCCATCAGCCACCAGCAGCATCAGACCAGTAGGGCAGCACCATCGCTCCAGCAGCAATCCGACCAACTGCCAAACAACACCATCACCTCCCAACAGCATCCAAAAAAATAACACTGGCTGGGCAAGAATTTAATCTACCAGGTAGAGAACACTAGAGCAACTTGATCACTTTATCTACCAGGTGAAGAACCTCAACAACAATACATATCAGTACAAGAAGATACAATGCACTCAAATTATATGCTTACCTCCACTAACCTGTTCAAAAACCACACTAACCTGTTCAAGAACCACATACAATAATATGGATGTCTAAAACAGGCCCAAACAAGGCATATAAAGGGAAATGAAAACTCAACCAATATTGTTACAAACAAAAACAATAATCATCCAAGCCATCACAAAAGAAGCCCATGTACAGCTCACATGGGAGAGCAAATCAAAATAAAAACAATATCAAACACAAGCACTAACATCTGGAAAGAGCCACCAAGAAACATGAGGATAATCCAATTTCTCTGTAACTTGTATTTCTCTGTAAAACATACAAAAAAAATCTATATATAACAAATAATACAAACTAAACTTAACACAATATCATAACTGAAAGAGCAAATGAATA
This sequence comes from Camellia granthamiana, assembly GCA_036172215.1. NCBI lineage: Eukaryota > Viridiplantae > Streptophyta > Magnoliopsida > Ericales > Theaceae > Camellia > Camellia granthamiana. The sequence goes on from CM069905.1 coordinate 97,956,791, forward strand.
ACTCTGTATTAATCTGTGTTATGTGTAATTTACAAAGAGAAATGCACTCTCTTTATAGAGAGGAGAGGACGCATCGGATGCCAAAGTGAGGCACCGAAAGTAGAAAGGAAAAGCAAAAGAAGAGCGTACTTTATATTACTTTACATAAACTAATGCTTACTTTATATTACTTTACATAAACTAATGCTGCTAACAGCTTATACAATACACTAACATCCCCCCGCAAACTCAAGGAAGGAAAGCATCAACCAAGTTGAGTTTGGAAACAAGATCACTGAAGCGCCCAGGAGGATGAGCCTTGGTGAAAATATCAGCAGGCTGATCGGCAGAAGCAATAGGAAGAAGATGAACAATACCACAGGTAACATGTTGGCGAATGAAATGACAATCAATCTCAATATGTTTGGTGTGGTCATGGAAAACATCATTGTGAGCAATCTGAATGGCACTCTGATTGTCACAATAGAGAGAGGTAGGACCAGAAGAAGAAACACCCATATCAGCAATGAGCCAGCGAAGCCAGAGAAGTTCCTGAGTAGTGTCAGCAAGAGCCCGGTATTCAGCTTCGGTACTAGAGCGGGCAGTGAGGGATTGTTTTTTGCTACGCCAAGTAAGAAGAGAATCCCCTAAGAAGAAACAAAATCCCGTGGTAGAGCGTCGATCCGTAGGATCCCCAGCCCAATCAGCATCAGAAAAGGCACGCAGTTCAAGAGAGGCGGAAGCAGAGTAGTGAAGACCATGGAACAGAGTGCCTTTGAGGTAGTGAAGGATGCAGAGTAGAGCAGTATAGTGAGGAGTGCGAGGAGCCGACATGTATTGACTGACAATGTGAACAGCATAGGCAATGTCAGGACGAGTCACTGTGAGATAGACAAGGCTTCCGACGAGCTGGCGATAAAGAGTAGCATCAGAGAGGAGATCCCCATCGAGAGGAGTGAGACGAATCTGAGGATCAACTGAAGTAGAGGTAGTTTTGCAATCAGTAAGACCAGCACGAGCCAGAAGATCGGATGAATATTTGGCCTGGGACAAATAGGAGCCAGTAGAATCATGAGAGACTTCAAGGCCTAAGAAGTAGTTAAGAGTACCAAGGTCCTTCATCTCAAACTGTCGGTGGAGAAAACATTTGAGGTGGAGAATACCAGCTGCATCATTACCAGTGATAATCATATCATCCACATACAGAAGGAGAAGAGTGGTACCATGAGTAGTAGTCCGTATAAAAAGAGTAGAGTCATAGGAGCTAGAGGTGAACCCGAAGTCATGAATGGTAGAACTGAACTTAGCAAACTAGGCACGGGGTGCTTGCTTGAGGCCATAGAGGGCACACTGTAGTTTGCAAACCTTATGAGGGGGAAAAGTGGACCCAGGGGAAGGTTGTATGTAGACCTCCTCAAGAAGATTACCATTGAGGAAAGCATTTTTGACATCCATCTGAAAGAGTTCCCAGTGGCGAGCAGCAGCAACAGCAAGTAAACTGCGAACAGAGGTAAGCCGAGCAACAGGAGAGAATGTCTCCTCATAATCAATACCATATTCCTGGTTGAAACCCTTGGCAACAAGACGAGCTTTGTAGCATTCAATAGAGCCATCAGAATGAGTCTTGATTTTGTAAACCCATTTGCAACCAATCGCAGTCTTGCCAGGAGGAAGATCAACAAGATCCCAAGTATGAGTTTTGTCCAATGCCTGGAGTTCATTAGTCATAGCTTGCTGCCAAAGAGGATTAGTACAAGCCTCATGATAGGAGGTAGGTTCATAAGTAGAAAAGGCAGCAAATCCAACAATATAATCACGAAGATGGATAGGAGGTTGAGTTACCCGGTGTGGTCGACCCGTAGGAGGATCGGTGGGAGGAAGAACCGGTAGAGAAGGAGGTGGTGCAATGAGAGGTGGACCTTCAGGAAGAGCAGGCTAAACGGGATCAGGAGTGAACAAGGGCGTCTCGATGAAGGAGGAACCTGTATCAAAATCATCAGAGAAGAGATCTATGGAAGGATTAGTAAACAGTACATTAGTGGCAAGTGCGGGTAAGTGAAAGGAGGATAAGGAGGAAAACAATTGGTGCTCCCAGAAAACGACATGTCGGGAGATACGAAGACGTTTAGAGAGAGGATCCCAACAGCGAAAGCCTTTATGTTCAATGCCATACCCAAGAAAGTAACAAAGACGAGAACGAGGTTCAAGCTTGGTGTGTTCATGGGATTGAAGCAGAACAAAGCAGGCAGAGCCAAAAACCCGAAGATTGGTGTATGAAGGGGGAGTGCCATGTAGACGTTCAAAGGGAGTTTGATTGTGGATGACACGGGTAGGAGCACAATTGATAGTGTAGACAGCAGTGAGGGCAACTTCCCCCCAAAAGTTTTCAGGACAGGAAGAAGAGAGAAGGAGAGCGCGAGTAGTGCCAAGAATATGCCTATGTTTCCGTTCAGCACGACCATTTTGTTGAGACGTGCCAGCACAGGAACGATGAGGCAGTGTACCATGACTCTGAAGAAAAGAAAGAAAATCTGAATCCCGATATTCCATAGCATTGTCAGAGCAAAAAATTTTGATGGTTTTGGAAAATTGGATGTGGACCATTTGGGCAAATCTATAATAAAGGTGTTTAAGTTCAGACCGAGTTTTCATGAGAAAAAGCCAAGTAAACCGGGAAAAATCATCAATAAAAGCAACAAAATAACGAGATCCCCCCATAGTAATAGTAGGGGAGGGTCCCCAAATATCCGAATGTATAAGATCAAAAGGTGCATGGGAAACAAAAGTACTTTTATTGAATGATAAAGTAGGTTGTTTGGCAAGCTGACAGGGTATACAATCGAAATTATCTAGAATTACATGACCCAATTGTCCACTAGAAACCAAAGACTTTAAGTGATTAACAGAAATATACCCTAAGCGACAATGCCAAAGATGAAAAGGAGATAATGAGGAAGCAGATGCAAGAGCAGCGATCTGAGAAGAGTCAGGAACATGAAGGTGGATGAGTTTATAGAGACGTCCGTGCTTACGGCCGATCCCAATAGTCTGCCCCGTCTGAGGGTCCTGCATCAAACAATCAGTAGCAGAAAATGTGATAGTTAGACCAAGTTCACATAATTGACCAATAGAAATAAGGTTTAAGGTGAGAGCAGGGATATGATAAACTTGAGATAAAGATAAAGAAGATGTGGAAACAGTACCAACATGACGGACAGACATGAGAGAACCATCAGCAGTATGAATGGAGGGAATATGAGGAGATGAAGATATGGAAGAAAATATAGTAGAACTAGAAGTCATATGATTACAACAGGCAGAGTCAAAATACCAAGAAGAGTTACCTGGGATCACAGACAAAGCAGTAGGAGGAGGTGTACCAGAAAGGGAGAGAAGGTGTTTGAACATGGCCTCTGCATCCGTTGGAGAAAATAGAGGGGTAGACGGAGCAGGTGACTCAGAGAAACCTTCAGAGGCAGCAGCAGCAGTGTGATGAGACTGATTCCCGGAAGCAGTAGTAGTGTGATGAGACTGATTCCCGGAACGATGAAAGCTCCCCCGGGAAGAACCACCGTGAGAGGAGTGGCTATTGGAGGATGAGCGGGAGGGATTGCGAAAACAATCTTGTTGCAGATGACCAGGACCAAGTTTGTTGCAGTATCGGCAGGATCTGACGGGGCAATTGACCAGGAGATGGGTGGAAGGAAGGCCCCGATTCTGACAATAGAGGCAGGTAGTGGTCCGCTGGGTAAATGATGGTCGGTACGGAGGAGTGGCAAGAACAGAGTCCATATGATGAGTTTGGAGAGGACCAAGACGAGTCTCCTCTTATAGTAGCTCAGAAATAGCTTGTTCAAGAGTGGGCAATGGATGGTGATGAAGCAAAGAGGCACGTACGAGCTCAAAGGAGGAAGTAAGAGCCATGAGAAAGTGCACCAACCGTTGCTGATTACGATAGGTAGTAAATAAAATAGCATCTTCTTGGTGAGGCCAAGTCGGTTCTGAAAGAGCAAGCTGGTCCCAAACAGAGTACATTTGAGAAAGGAAGTCATTAATGGACTGAGTGGATTCTTGGCGCATGCGGTGAAGTTGGCTCTGAAGTTGATATTGATGGGCAAGACCAGTAGTCTGGTATCGGTCTTTAAAAAAATCCCAGATGTCTTTTGCAGGAGTAGTTACGGAGTCAAGCTGAAAGGGACCAAACTGAAAACTGATAGAGGTAATAGAGGTATTGCAAAACCAGGTAATGATTTGGTAATTCTTACTATCCCATTCCTCAAGTCGGTCTTCATATGTAGCAGTAGTAGCAGCAGTGTCAGTGTCTTTCACCGGTTGGGTCACATCCCCGGTGATAATGCGCCAAAGCTTCTTTCCTTTGAGGAAGGAAGACATAGCTTGGGCCTACAGAACATAGTTAGAGCCATTCAAAATAACGGAAATGGGATGGAAGGCATCAGGACGATCCATAGTAATAGTTGAGTAGAATCGACCTGTAGGAGCAAAAGTAGGTAAAACAGAGTGTACCAGTGAGTCCGGAAGGTCGAAAATAGCTAGGAAAGGTGTACTGTGCAGAGATGACGTCAGCAAATTGAAAAATGATGTCAGCGGTGCACGTTAGCAGACTGGCGCATGCGCGGCTCACGGTAGCAGGATGGTGCACGCAGGTGCACAATAGCGGAATGGCACAGGCGCTGCTCACGGTAGAAGGATGGCGCACGCGGGTGCACGATAGTGGAACGGCGCAGGTGCGGCTCACGGTAGAGGGATGGCGCACGCGGGTGCACGGTAGCAGATGCAGCGCACGAAAGAGCAGACCTGAAGGCGCGTGAAGGCGCGTGTGAGAGTGGCAACGGAAGTAGAGACGTGCCGAGCACAAAGGAGGCACGTGGGAGCGCGTGAAGGCGCTTCTGATGACGAGCGTGGTGCCGTTGGAATCGTAAGGAGATTCCGAGCTGTTTGGTGCCGCGTGGGAGTGTGTGAAGGTGTTTCTGATGACGGGCATGGTGCCGTTGGAATCGTAAGGAGATTTCGAGCTGTTTGGTGTAGTGCCACTATGTACGGGACTAAGCACCAAAATTGAAAAATGCCAGAATTGTATAACTGGGCTCTGATACCATGAAAGAGCAAATGAATAACTCTGTATTAATCTGTGTTATGTGTAATTTGCAAAGAGAAATGCACTCTCTTTATAGAGAGGAGAGGACGCATCGGATGCCAAAGTGAGGCACCGAAAGTAGAAAGGAAAAGCAAAAGAAGAGCGTACTTTATATTACTTTACATAAACTAATGCTTACTTTATATTACTTTACATAAACTAATGCTAACATGCTAACAGCTTATACAATACACTAACAATAACAATTAGTAATGTAACCAAATTAATATCAAATACATTTCAATATCCCAAATTTTATTAAAATATCTAACAATACTAAATATAAGAATCCTAAAATGTGTCTATCTATATCCAACAATCCCAAACATAATAATTCCAAACAGTATCTAAATATTCAACAAAATAACCTATAAAACGAAACAAAGAAAAATAAAACGAATGCCTACGTGCGAAACAACAAATTATCATATCTTTAATGACCATATATATCAGTACTGAACCACTAACATCCATCATCAACCTATGAACAAAAGGATAAAAACATGAGTATTTTATCAATGCATTAACTTCAAAAATAATATATAAATACAGTTAAAATTAATTGAATTAATTAAACTTATTTCCTTTTTAAGTGTAAAAACACGAGTATTTCATCTTTTTTTGAATTAGTTAAAAATTGAGCCTAATTTCCAAACCAAAAGTTTCGTGCTTCTACCGTGAGTTTCTACAAGTCACTTTTGTCCTTAATAAGGTGTTCAAACCAATTCCTGGGCATTTTCATGATTATTACATGGTTTTCTCTATTTTAAAGTTGAAGAGTTCAAAAAATGCAAGTTTGAGCTTAATTTTGAAATCGGGAGTCTAGTGCTTGTTCCGTGAGTTTGTATAAGTCACTTTGGTCCTTACTAACTGATTATTGGGTATTTCTATGGCTAATTCAAATTTTTGGTGATTTTCTTCACAGAGTTTTGTATCCTATTTTTAAACCTAAAGTGTTATGTTTTAGATTATTATAGAAATGTATTGCATGTTGTAAGTTTATATAATTTTAGATTGTTGACATATGTTATTCAAGTTAATAAAATAAATCAGTTTAATGAGGTGCAAATTTACCTCTATTTCAACCGAGAGAAGTTTCATCCTCCCTTAATGCCCGATGCATCCTCCCCGACACTGTCACTTGAAACTAACCCCAGAATGCTTGCTAAATCTATCCCATTTTTTGCAGCCAACATTTGAATAACAACTTGCATTGTACTCATGCTTCGAGCGTGGTCAAGTAACTATTTTCCCTGGTCAGCTAATTGTTGTCGGTGGTCAACTAACTGCTGTCGAAGAACAATCACCTCGAAGCTAGGAGACTCAAAATGTGTGGAAGATGAATTAGTGTCCCTGTGGATCCCATATCCCTTCAAGTAGACATACCTCTTCCCAAGTACTTCCCTGAAAATCTGCTCCTCAAATACTGCATGTGTGACACCAAGTTAAGACTGCTCAGCGATCTTTGAAACCATAGTGGCCTATGAATGAAATATAAGTAAGCTTAAAACATAATATCAAAATGCAAACATATATTATTGAAATTGAAATACTTATGGTTGATGTTCCTTAGCCGTGCTATTTATCCACACTTCCCCATGTCGGTGACGTTTGTGGGTGTCCTTGAATAGTTTCGTAATAGTCGGTTTGCTTCCTTGTACCTTTCATTTCATTAGATTTTCTAGTCAAACAATAATTCTGTATTTATAATTTAGTATGTTCAAATTTGTAAATCTACACTTACAAGCATAGATGCTCGTGATGCAAACGGTCTCGAGCCGCTTGTATGATTATATTTCAACACAACCTCTTACTTTCATTGCATTCTTTGACTTTTCCTACAAATAAAAACAAAAATACGTAACATTAATTAATATACAAGGATGATATTATTTTAGTAAATATTTTTATAAATACCATCCAATCGTCAGTTTCCCACAGATTGTCAATCGTCCATTTCCAATCATCCTGTGTACAAGGATATAATGTATGACTTTTGAGGTCAGATACTTTGTCTTCTTTAAGGGATTTGTAGTGCGTGTGTAATCTACTTTTCCATTCAGCGTATAAAGTTTGGCACTTCTGATCAATAATACATCTCACATCCACATCATTATTATAGTCCCCAAAGTCAAAATTTTGTTGCAATTGGAAACAATAAAATTCAATATATTTTATATATCATTGCGATTGAGATAAATAACATGTTGGATATATAATAAGTATAATTCAAATTACCCCAACTCTTGTAACAATGGACTCTCTTAACCCAAATTCAATAGCTATCCATCCATCATTTCAGACTAGGGCATCAACTCAAATTTGTTGACCAAGAGCTGCTGCTAGCGGTGTGGCGTAATCCCCTTCTATTGTTTTGGTCAAACGGTTAAGTGTAACGGGTATTCGATTACCATGTTCCTTTCTAATCTTCTCCGTATTCTTCCCTCGAGTCTATCCTCGTACACGCTCCTTGACCAAAACTAGAATTGATGCTATTATGACCAAAATTTAATTTAAGTCAGTCGACATAAAACATGAATGCTCTAAATAAATATTGAGATAAGAAATTATCATTTCATTTAAGTGGTCATTAAGTTCTCACATCCACTGTTAGTGACAGTACATGGGCTCGAAAGGTGGTCATGTTGAGTGGCTAAGGTAGGGAGCCGATCATGCCTAGTATATAAGGCGGGAAGATGGATAGGTTGGGTCGATACCTTAGGTATGCTCTCTGAATGATTAACTTGTGCTGCTAACGGTCGTCTCAAAAGAGTAAGTGTATCTTCATCAGGAGTACTTCTCTCTTCCCCAAGTGTTTGTGAAGCTATTAGGCGAGCTGCAGATCTGCTTGTTTTCTGACCAGGACCCATATGAATATCCTGACATAATATAAAAATGAATTATTAGTACATTTTCAATAATTTAAGGATGCTTATTAAAAAAAAATTGAAATAACTAGACATAACACAAGTAATATAACAAGTGAAAAAATAGAGAAATTACTTTTTATACACATGTATTACCTCAATCACTTGAGAACCAAATGGCTCGCCATTATCACTTGAAGAACTTAGCCCTTCATCATCATCAAGTGGTTGATAGTCCTCGTCATTATCACGTTCACCCACCTTTCTCTTTCCCACCCTAGAACTTTTACTATTGTCCTTTTGAATAGAACCAAACATTGAATTCTTGAGGGTCTTTATCCTTAGAGCATCAAATCTGATTTTATTTTTTTTGAATTGTTTTTTTTCTGTCCTTCTCATATTTCATCATCTTCTGGACCAAGCTGCCGAGCTTCAGAAATAATTTACCGTTTGTGGACATCTTTACAACTATAGATATGGTATATAATTAATGAAATGAAATGTAATGTGAAACAATGCTATGAAATTTGAAAAACAATGCCATGAAATGTAAACCAAACAATTTATTATAAAATTATAACACTTTGTCCATATAATAAAAAAGCAAACATTACATATCATAATCTATGTCAAGATCTATGTTAAGATCTACATCAACATCAGGTTGTCCATGTTGTTCATCATCTTCACCATCATTATATCATTGTGTCATCCTCATCATCATTGTGAACTAAATTCTTTGCCATTAGTTAGTCATTGAAAATGATCTCAGGATCCATATCATCGCTACTGTATTGAACATCATTATCTTGGATCACTACCCCAACACCATCAATGGTTTCATCTTGTTGAAAAGCATCATTAGAGACATCATCCCGCTCTGGTATATCCCATACTCCCCGATGCTTAACCCGTTCGACGACTCTCTAAGTTTTGCCTTTGTTGGTATCATTGACGTAGAATACTTGTCTCACCTGACTAGGTAGAACAAATTGGTCATCTTTATAGCAAAGTCTTGTAGCATCAATACTTGTGACATGTTTCATCGGAGTATATTTTATTCTTGTGACCAGTGTCATACCATTCACATTGGAACAAAACCATTGTACCCCCATGCATGTATTTCAATTCCCATATTTTGCACAAGTAGCCGTAAAAATTAATTTGGTTCCCATTATGGTCCCCTTCTACGACCAACCCACTATTTTGGCACGTACGACGATTTTCACGATTTCTAGTGTGGAATTGAATTCCATTGCAGATGCATTCAGAATAAAAGTCAATTACCGATCCAGTACCATTTGCTAATGACCACAATTCGTTAGTTGTTTCAGGTTACCCTTTCGTTCATAAATCATTCATCTACATAAAACACCATATAACAAGTGTACTAAGTTAATGTGAATTGAAACTTATTACATGAGTATTCAATTAAGTTATTTAGTATATCTTACACGATTTTTGAACCATTTTGGGAATTCTTCTCGTTGTACCTGAGTTATGTCACGTCCTTGTAGATTACGTACAATATTCTTGTGCTCGCTGCCCAAGGAAATGTGATACACGTAAGTAACTTCAAAGAGTTTGAAACAAAATGGAACAATTATGCATAAACATAATTAAATTGCAATACATACTCAATATATGGCTCCACCTCAGAGCTATAGTACAACACAAACCAGTGAGCCGTTTCTCGTTCATTCTGCGAAGGGTCAAGAGCCCTTGTGATAGGTGAGAACAAACGAGCATTTTGGGTGAAGACCTCCATCCCGGGACCATGTTCCCCACCATCATCATTTCTTTTGGGTTTATCAATCCCTTTTAAGTATATTGAACAAAAAGTGAGGCACTCTTTGACAATGTAAGTCTCAGCGATAGAACCTTTTGGATGTGCTCTATTACTGACATACCCTTTCAAAGTCCCAAGAAACCTTCAACCAAAATTGACAATGAAAATTATGCTTGTTGATGCAGGAAAATTACTCCTTTGCACAATAGTCTTTTATGGGTGGATTTTTGCACAATAGTTTACTTATAAAAAAATTAATAAATAACCATATGTTCATAATGATTACCTTTCGATCGAGTACATCCATCGATCTTGCACCGGTCGAGCAAACATGGCCTCACGCGGCAAGTAAACAGCCAAATGGACCATCACATCAAAGAAAGCTGGAGGAAATTTTTTCTCCAACTTGCATAGTATGAGCACAATTTCTTCCTCCATTTTTTCCAAATCACTCTGCCTTAATGTTTTTGAGCATAGTTCTTGGAAGAAATTGCCCAACTCAAATAGTGTTATAGAGATCTCCTTGTTCACAAAACCACACATGAAAATTGAAAGAAGTCGCTGAAGCAGGACATGACAATCATGGCTTTTCATGCCTGATAATCTTCCATTTTTAGAAGTCACACATTTGCAGCATAGCCATCTGGATAACTAATAGTCTTCAAGAATTCACAAAAACCATCTATTTGTCGAGCATCCAATGTGTAGATTGCTCGAGGCTTGACAATAGATCCGTTATCTTTCCTCTGTAGATGCAATTCTTGCCTTATGCCAATTTCTTGCAAATCATCAAGTGCTTTGTATGTGTCCTTGTTTTTCTCGTATGTGGCCAATATTGTTCCATAAAAGTTTTCACAAATTTTCTTCTCAATGTGCATGACATCAAGATTGTGTCGGAGCTCTAGTTTCTTCCAATATGGTAGCTTCCACATTATGCTTTTTTGTGTCCAATTCAATTCTTTAGACTCTTGTGGTCTTTTCTTGTTGGTAGGATCCTTTCCAAACTTGACTTCCCGCAATTGATCCAATTGAGCTATTACTTTTTCAACCAGTAAATCCAAGGATTTCTTCCTAAGCTCAGTTAAACCATCAAACTTCTTGTCCTTCCTCTAACGATGGTTATCAGGCAAGTAAGCCCGATGACCCACCTACCCGATCTTACTGATCAACCCACGTGATAACGAATTATCATTACAAGGAGGCCAAGCCAAATAACCTTTAGTTCTCCATCCGGATAAGTCACCATATGAAATGAAGTCATTTATGGTCCACATTACAGCTGCATGCATCTGGAAGGTCTATTCAGTGGAGGCATCGTATGTCATCACGCCATTTTCCCACAACTCCTTCAACTCATCAATCAATGGCCTTTGGTAGACATCAATATCAGTCCCTGGTTGATTACGACTAGGAATAAGTAAGGACATCATGAAAAATGAGGCCTTCATACATCTCCAAGGTGAGAGGTTATAGGGTATGAGTATGACAAGCCATATGCTATAGGAAGTGCTCATGTTCCCAAAAGGGTTGAACCCATCGGTGGCTAGGCCCAACATAACATTGCGAGTCTCCTGGGCAAACTCTGGATAATGCAAATCAAATTCCTTCCACTCTTTACAATCAGCCAGATGCCTTCCTACACCATCAACAACACGCTTATCAATATGCCATCTCATGTCTTTAGCCGTCTTCCTAGACATGTACAATCTTCTCACCTAGGTGTCAATGGAAAGTAACGCAATATCTTGTGAGGGATCTTCTTACCCTTGCTATCATTTACTCTATACCTAGATGCTTGACATGTGGTACATTTTTCCAAGTGAGCATTCTCTTTCCAGAATAGTACGCAATCATGTTTACATGCATCGATGAGCTCGTATCCCAAGCCCAAGTCACGTAGTAACTTCTTGCACTCATAAATTGACCCTGGCACCACGTGGCCTTCTGGTAGGAATCACCTTTGTATCTCCAAAACCTTGTCAAAAGATTCTACCTTCACATGTAGCATCTGAATAACGAATGATAACAAAGTATCTGAGTTTTTACAACCTGGGTACAAGCGATAATGGGAAGTGTCTAACAATTTATCAAAGTTTCGTACATCCTCTCTTTCTAGAGTATCACCCTCCATACAATTCCCCCTCTATATTCACCATTGCTTTCATCAAGGTTATTGTGTTCTGGAAGTTCACCATGTTCTAACCAAGTGGTGTATGATACTATTATCCCACTTATGAGCAAATGAGCCTTCACAATATCATACTCCTGCTTATGAAAGTTCCCTCGCGTCATCCAAATGAGCCTTTGCAAATTCAATAAACGAGTTCCCCTATCTACATATGGCTGACTTAATCTGTCAGAAATTAACATCCAACTCCTATCCATATCTAATCATAAGATAGTAGTTAATACCAATGGGGCACAACCTTTATTTATTTATTATTATTATTATTTATTTTTTTTATTTTTATTTTTTTTTAAACATAAAGCCAAAGTAGTTAATATTATTATAGAGTGACACATCATCATTAGTAAAGGTGCATCTACCTATAGGCTTATTTAATATTGTATCAAGGTTTCGATCAACAAATCCTTTAAAATTCTATTCTATCTACATATATTATGTATTAAGTGTTTTTTACATTTATCAACAGAAAAAAAAATTTAGTGTTTTTTTATTTTACATTCCTAAAGTTAGTGATGAATTGGATAAGTGTCAAAAGGAAAGTGAAATAGCAATAGCAAGCCTAAGCCTATGTTGTGGACAAAAAAATGAAATCTAAACAAAACAACACAAAGAACTAAAATAAAATTGTTGCCCCTAAAGCACCAGAACAGCCACAGAACAAAAGCAACAAACAACAAGACAAACTCAAAAATAAATACATGGTCTATCTGGTTTGGATTTTCAAATGAATTTTATAATTAGATGTTTTAAAAGAGTGCAAAATTTGAAATTTTGTTTGATTGTATATTTTGAAAATAGTTTTTATAAATTTGAAATTAAAAATTTATTTGGTTTTGGAGTTTCAAAAAAACAGTTTTAAGTTTTAAACTTAAATTAAATTAAATTAAAAACCTACAAAAACAAACCCACATATTAAACCCATATATAGTGTATCATTTATTTTTGAGTGGGGAGCATTCAAACTATTTAGAAGCAATGCAAAATGAGAACAATAATGCTTATCTAAGTTGAATTTCCTTGTGGATTTAAAGATGAATTCATCTAAGTTGAAGGGGGTGCTTTCCTCCTTTCATGCTTCTCTCCATTCAAATTGAAGAGCCCTATGGGACTGAACTTGGATTTGGTACCCTTGGATTATCAAATTATGGCCCTGATAATTCCTAAATGTTGTTGCAAGTCAATAGCATGCATGGTTTGCTCTGTCACAGGTATGTTATTTAGCCCAAGTCTATTTTACATTGATAGGACCCACTTTATTAATAATAGACCATGAATGAGTCACTTCAGATGTCTTGTAAATTTTCAATTATCAGAAACACCACTAAAATAATATCATATGATTTTCAAACTACCTAATAATTTTACATTTCAAATTGCATAACAGTTAAAAAAAAAAAAAAAAATACATCAAATTACACCACAAAACAGACCCTATGCTAGCACATGACCCTTAAGGAAAAAGAAACCATCAGAGATTACTTGACTTTAGCTTTTCAGCCAAAAAAAAAAAAAAAAAAAACAACCAAACTCAACACACACAGCAACAACAATCAGCAAGAAACCCAACATATAGCTGCCATGTCTTCAAAGCAAACTAGCAAGAACAAAGCATACCAAGTTTAGGAGAACATTCCTAAAAAACCAAATGCACAGTTGGTGAGACCAGCACACAAATGAATAAAATACATAAAAACACTACAGCGAATTGAAAACAAAGAAACAAAAACCACCCAATCCCTATCTACATTTTCCGCACTCTTGGATTATCAAATTATGGCCCTAGTAATTCCTAAATGTTGTTGCAAGTTAATAGGCTATGTTCATGAGGTGATGCGAAGGTTACATTTTATGGATGCTACTGTATCTTGTGTAAGCTCTGTTTAGGTAATTGAGGGGGGTATCAGTTGGTGTTTTGGTTGGAGCTTGGAAGTCTAGAAGTGTAACCAAGTTGCTATTGCTGCTAATGTTTACAGATATGTTGCTATTACCAGTTGATGACAATTGCTGTTCCCAGTTGTTGCTGCTGCTACAAAGCTGCTGCCAGTTGTTCCTGTTGCTACGGAGCTGTGTTGGGCCTTGGGTGTTTATTTGTAGCTTTGGGAATTATTTTACCTTGGTGATATTCTGTTATTTCTACTATTTTATTTCTCTTTATTGGCTAGTTGATTGGACCCTCTCCAATCTTGGGTTAAGTGCTAGTATATGATTGATAAGAAAGTAGGGGAAAAGCAATAAGGAAATTACTCTGATCTTTTTTTTTTTTTTTTTTTATCTCTTTCAGTTGATTGTCATTGTAGTTTTAGTCTATGTAAATTGGTAGAGAAATTTGAAATCAGTTCGAATATATTGAAATCAGTCCTGTTAAACGAAAAATCAAATATCTGGAATCAAATCCTAGATTCTAACGCTAATAACAATATTAACAAAACTCACTAAATATAGCTTAAACTTTATAATCATGTTATTTAAGCTAGATTAATTACCTAAACTGCGGTTACTTCAATTATTTTCTTTTTTCAACGCTCTATCCATATTTTACTGATGGTGTGGTTTTGCTTTCGTTTTGTGTGTCTGGTTACAAGGCATCCATGGATGACCATAGGTTGAGATTCACACTGGCTTTTCTGTAAAGCGTGTGGTATAAGTAAAATTGTTACAAATTCTTTATTAATATCTTTATACATCGTGCCTTTAGGCACCTACATACACTAGATATTTGAACTCACCATAAATCAAAATTTTAAACTCATCCTATAAATATTTAAACTCATCATTAGTTGCACCAACTCCGCAGGTCCTAAGACCGGGTAAAGGAGGAGGGTTGTGTGTTAGGTAAGCGATAGCCAACACGTAAAAAAGCCGCTCAGATCCCTTATGACAATAAATCCTACTTTGAATCGATTAAATTCTAAGTCATTCCCCTCGAGTGATGCGTTGCGCCTACCTCCGGTGTTTCGAAAAGTGAGCAAGAGGCGCCGCATCGACGCCTGGGTGCGGTGAAAAAAGGGCAAAGGTTCCCGCGTTTTTCTAGACGAGCACGGCTAAAGAAGCTAGTCCAAGACTATAGGTTTAGGTAGTCACTTGGAATATATAAACTTTAACTAGTAAGACGATGGAACTGGTAGATGTTATGATTAGGAGGAGAGTTAGTATAGCATGCATACAAGAAACTAAATGGACAGGATGAGAAAGTTAGGAAAATTGAGGATACTAATTTTAAACTGTATTATAGTGGTAAGGATATGGGGTAGGAATCATAGTTGCCAAGGGTCTTGTGAAAAATGTAGTGACGGTCATTAGGAAAGGGGATAGGATTATGTTAGTTAAATTAGTTATTGGAGGGAATATAATGAACGTTATTAGTGCATACGCCCCTCAAGTAAGATTAGATAATCAAACTCAGAGGGATTTTTGAGAGCGAATGGATGAGATCTTACAGAAGATACCCATCAGAGAGAACCTAGTTATAGATGGAGATTTCAATGGCCATGTAGGCATAGATAAACTAGGCTATGAAAGGGTGCATGGTGGATGCGGTTTTGGTAATAGAAATGAGGTTGGAGAGAATATCTTAGATTTTGCGTTAGCTTTTGACCTGATGGTGGCCAATGCTATGTATAAAAAGAGGGAGGAGCATCTGACAACCTTTAAGAGTGGGTCAGTTAAGAGCCAAATAGATTACTTTTTTAGTAAGAAAAGTGGACCACCTAAAATGCAGTGATTGTAAGGTGATTATTGGAGAGAGCATGGCCTCTCAACATAGGATTTTGGTACTAGATTTATGTTTTAAAGGGCAATACCAAGCTAAGAAGGATGGTGGGTGTCGTAGGACGAGATGTTGAGACCTAAAAAGGGATAAACTAGAAATATTTAAGAATAGAATGGATAAGAAAGGTGCTTTGGACTTGGAAGATGATGTTAACACTATGTGGAACTCGATGACCAATTGTATGAGGAGAATCTCAAGGGAAGTGCTTAGAGAGTCGAAAGGAATAGGACCCAATTCTAAGAAAACTTGGTAGTGGAAGGAAGATGTTCAAGCGGTAGTTAAGGCAAAAAAAGAGTACTTTAAAAAGTGGCAGAAGGATAGAACTGATGAATTCTTAAGAGCTATAGATTGGCTAATAAGGAGGTCAAGAAAGTAGTGAGATAAGCTAAGTTGAAAGCTTATGATGACCTATACACTAGACTAGATAATAAGGAGGGAGAGAAGAGGGTATACAAATTTGCTAAGATATGAAAGAGGAAAACAAGAGATTTTAATCAAGTTAAGTGCATCAAGAGTGAGAATTCTAAGGTATTGGTGAAGGATGAAGAGATTAAGGAGAGATGGATAAACTATTTTGACAAACTATTAAACGAGGAACATGGAGGTACGTCAATAGGGGAAGAAATAGCCAGTAATATGATAAACCAAGACTGTAGATTCTATCGCAAGATTAGGAACTTTGAAGTAGAGATTGCAATTAAAAAGATGAAATCAAATAAGGCTTTTGGACCCGATGATATCCCTATTGAAGCGTGGAAGTGTTTGGATAAAAAAGGGATTGCTTGGTTGACTAGGTTGTTTAGCAAAATTTTGTTGACTAGGAACATGCCAGATAAGTGGAGGAAGAGTATTTTAGTGCCAATCTATAAAAATAAAGAAAATGTCCAGAATTGCAACAACTATAGAGGAATCAAGCTAACATGTCATATAATGAAAGTGTGGGAGAGGGTGACGGAACGCTGATTGTGGGATATAACAGAGGTGTCAGAGAATCAATTTGGGTTTGTGCCTAGCAGGTCAACAATGGAAGTAATCTATCTATTAAGGAGAGTAATAGAAACGTATAGGGAAAAGAAAAGAGACATTTATATGGTGTTTATCGACCTTGAGAAAGCATATGATGGAGTGCCTCGGGATATAATATGGTGGGTGTTAGAGAAGAAACGAGTAACAAAATGTTACAGTGATGTGATTAGGGACATGTATGAAGGGGTGGTGACCACTATTAGATCATCCGTTGGAGAGACAAATGAATTTCCTTTTCACTATAGGGTTACACCAAGGATCTACCTTAAGTCCTTATCTTTTTGTGTTAGTTATGGATGAGTTGACAAGAAACATTTAGGATGACATGCCATGGTGTATGCTTTTTGCAGATGATATTGTGTTAGTGGATGAGACTAGAGAAGGAGTCAACACAAAGTTGGAGATTTCGAGAAAAACACTTATATCTAAAGGATTCCGGATAAGCAGAACTAAGACATTAACAATGAAAGCAGAGGAGAAGTGAAGATTAAGAACTAAAAACTACCTAAGAGTGAGTATTTATGTTATTTAGGGTTGATTATCACAACAGCGGGAGAGATTGATGCAGATGTGGCCCATAGCATTAAGGTGAGATAGCTTAAGTGGAGAAGTGCGTTTGGGGTACTATGTGATAAACGAATACCCACTAGACTAAAAAAAAAACCTAGTACCTGCTCGAAGTAACCCTCTTGCTCTCGCTAAGGCACTATTTTGCCTAGCTCGCACGATAGGTCTCCTTCCCTCGCACGATTGCCTTGAAGCAGCCCTTCCTTCGCAACTTCCCCACACCCCTCGCACCAATCCCAACTTCCCCTCACCCCTCACACCAATCCCAGCTTCCCTCGTAGTTTTCCCCTTGCACACTTGATCTCCCTCCTCGCGGCTGTGCACCTCGCAATACCCTTTTTCTCCTCGCTCAACTCCTAACACTATTTGGGTCCCTTGCGTTTGATCCCCCTCCCCTCGCCTGTTTCGGCAGTTCTCCTCCACTCTCCCCCACCTTCACGTGCAAGTACCTTTCTTTCCCTCACTGCAGCCTTTCTTTTTACCTTTCTCCCTCACTGTTGCTCTTCTTCTCTTTTTAACCTTTTTCACCAATTAAAGAAATTGGTTCTAGATCAACAAATCACTATGATTGATACCCAAATCATTTAAACCCAATAACCAACAGTGACCCGACCCAAACACCACATGGGTCTTCACAAAAAAAAATTTGGGTTTCCCTCATTTCAATTTTTTGTTATATCACTCACAACATTTTTTTTGGGGTCTCCCTCGCTTTAATTTTTTGTTATATACTTCACGAAATTTTTTTTTTTGGATTTCCCTCGCTTCAATTTTTTGTTATATCACTCATGAAATTTTTTGGGTCTCCCTCGCCTTAATTTTTCTCTCCCTCACCTTAATTTTTTATCACTCATGAAATTTTTTGGTCTCCCCTCGCCCTAATTTTTTTTTATCACTTATGAAATTTTTTGGGTCTCCCTCACCCTAGTTTTTTTTATCACTCATGACATTTTTTGGGTGTCTCTCGCCTTAATTTTTCTCTTCCTCGCCCTAATTTTTTATCACTCATGAAATTTTTTGGGTCTCCCTCGCCTTAATTTTTCTCTCCCTCGCCCTAGTTTTTTATCATTCATGAAATCTTTTGAGTCTCCCTCACCTTAATTTTTCTCTCCCTTGCCCTAGTTTTTTATCAAATGACATTTTTTGGGTCTCCCTCACCTTAATTTTTCTCTCCCTCGCCCTAATTTTTTTTTATCACTCATGAAATTTTTTGGGTCTCCCTTGCCAAAATAATTTTGCTCTCCCTCGCCCTAATTTCTTTTACCACTCATGAAATTTTTTGGGTCTCTCTCACCATCATAAAAAAAAAAAAAAAACTTCCTCGCGCACTTACTCCTTACCTTGCCACAATCAATGCTCGCTTGCCTTGCCCTACTTTCTTCCCTCGCTCACCCACTCCACCATTGTGGGTCTCCTTCCCTCTTTCGGCAAACAACGATGGGGCACACACACGCCAACTTCAACGCAGTGGTAAAGCAAACCACAACCTGGATTCAAAGGATTCAATGGTGCCAGGTAAAGCAAAACCCACAAAGCAAGAGGAAGAAGAAGGAATAGGCCAATGCTTTCCAACAAAGACACGACACAAACATATGCTCCAAAACACAGGTCGCGATTAAAATTGCAAGAACAATGCAAAAATAAGCCCCACAACACTAATACCGAATACAACAAGATCAAGCGGTTTGGCGTCTTTCCTCAAAACTATTTTCCTCCAAAAAGCTAAAACATGACGTGTTTTGGAAACAAGACCTTGAGGCAAATACAAAGGCAGTCACAAGCTTCATATCTCTATTCTCCAAACCCAAGAAAAAGTTCTTTGACCCATAGGCAACGACGTGATACGCATAAGGAGGCACCTTTTTACCTAGCATACAAGATAAATCATTATGATACAAAAACTCAAGCCTCAATTTTTCAAAACACTTGGAACATTTTCAATAGGTGGATCCACAAGGTGATTCAGTGAAGAAAGCAAGGAGAAGCAATTCCAACCACATCTTGTGCCAGTTAGCCGCACCACTCAATTGTGCACAGTCAACTCATTGGACAGAGAACAGCTTAGCCTTGGGCTATGGCAAAGCTAACTATCATTAAAATGAAAACCTCCAAGGAAAGGCAACAAAACCGGTGAAGCGAAGCGTCCTCATTGTGGAATTTGCTCCTTTCCAATTTCTCCTGCAAACTTGCAAAACTGTTAAATTCATCCCCTTTTTCCCGATGCAAGTTCTTTATAAGTAACAAAGCTTCGATGCAAAATAGTTAATAACAGAAGCAAATTCCTACTCAATTGCTAACACCCCACCCTTAACTTCAACAAACCATTCACTTATAAGATGGCTTCTAGAAGACAAACGCGCTGAGATAATACCATTTGATGGCCAGTGAACAACAAGGCTCCACGCTTCACCGTTTGGCGACAAATGAACAACGAGGCTCCAAACTCTAGAGGTTTAAATTACAGAATTTCCAACCCTAACTCTGGAGCTTCGAGCTCCAATCCCACTCGCCGCCGTCTAGTGTGTGAGTTCTTTCAAAAAATGCTTACCATGCCTCCATGGCAATTCCAAGAGAGTTTGTTCGAATCCCCCTGGGTTCAACACCCAACATCCTTTTATACTGTCCTGGAGGTACTCGAGGAACTTCAGAGCAAAATAAGGGGATGGTACAAACAGTTAACACTGCCAAATTGCCACACGTTACCGCCATTTTCCACTTGGTTAATGCCAAATCAAGAAGGCAACTTTAGTCTCCAGGGATCCACTTGTCAAGCAAGGTAGGTGCTGATCCCACATTTCCAGAGAATCCGAATCAACAT
This sequence comes from Camellia granthamiana, assembly GCA_036172215.1. NCBI lineage: Eukaryota > Viridiplantae > Streptophyta > Magnoliopsida > Ericales > Theaceae > Camellia > Camellia granthamiana. The sequence continues at coordinate 97,976,949 of CM069905.1, forward strand.
CCTCTCGCAAAGACACAGAGAAAAGGATTTTGACCACTACATTTCCATCAAGTCAGCCCCATTGGAAAACCCAAATGAAGATTTGGGACTTGGATGGGACATAGAAGACTTTGCAAACCTCACCCTGGGAGAAGATAGTGCTTCCAACAAGACCCTGCCAAGCACTCCACGCAGCACCCTGCTTAACATCCTCTTCTTCAACACTGAAGGTGCCGCTCGTCCTAACTTCCTCCAACACTACATGCACCTACATTCTAGTGGATGCTTCTACCTCGTCATCATCACAAACACGAAAAAAGAGGAAGTGAGGCCTAGTTCATAAGCCATATCATTGGCTATCCCAAGATGAAAGCTTTGGCCCCCTCTCCTAGCTGCATGGAAAGGGTGATGGGTGAAATTTGGTGCCTATGGAACGAAACTAAAATCTCTTGTGAAGTGGTGGAGATTCCGTGGAATCGCGCCTTCGCCCAACAAGTCCACATCTTCATCCGGCTGGCTCGCAATAGATGAAACTTAAAATGTAAACTCTCAGTGAACAATTCAAATCCCCCATTGTATCAAAAGCCTAATTTTAGATGACTCTATCTAAATACTTATCCTCATGAACTAATATTTTCAAAACTTTTTAACATAGTCATGTCATTTACAAATACTCTCATTAGCTTTAAGAGCATCTGTACATGGGGGCATTATTGTGGGTACTTGTATCAAGCTCAATACGCGGCAAGCCCTATGAGTGTCACATCACCAAAACCCCACCCACGTGGCAAACCAATAAGGCACCACGTAGGCATATCACATGTTTGATACATTACGAGCCCTAAGGGCGCTGTGTGCCAAGGCACCACGCAAAATCAAAACTATACGCTTAGCCAAAGCGGGAGCATACATACAAGCCCAAATATATCTAAATATGAAGAGCCTTGCAGTAGGCAGCACCATGGCCCCGTAGGGCCCATGGTCCTTCATATCTTGCGTGAAGATCAAACAACAATATAATCAGCCCCTGGTTCACTTGGACTTGGATTGATAAACACCAGCTCTCCTAAACATTGAGATAGGCTTGCGGCCTATTCTCCTACTTAGTCACTTGGAAAAATTAAGATAGGCCCCCCTTCTCCTACTTGGTCGCTTGGAAGCGAGCCCCTCTCCTAAACATTGAGATAGGCCCGCAGCCCATTCTCCTACTTGGTCGCTTGGAAGCAAGCTCTTGGCTACCAATTCACCTACTTGGTTACCTGGGTTGGGAGTAGGACCCAGGCACTACTACTTGAGATCATCAGAGGATATTGGACTGGTAGCTAAGGTCATGGGATCGTCGAGATGGTTGTCTTCTTGTTAAGACAGCTCCATCTCGACCAGGTTTGGGAAGAGGCAACAACGACCTTACATTCATGCCATTCGCTGCATAGATGAAACGTTACTTTCCGCCTGCCGTCAAGCCACAGACGGCAAAAGGGCTTATATCACTTCTGGCAGAGTTGAGGAGAACGAGCCACCTATTCAACAGTTCGCTTGGGCTCCAATACTTCTGTGGCCTATAATGTATCGTATATGCAGCAAGACACTACACCACAACTACATAATTCTAACACACTAAATCTCACACTCAAACATTCCCTCTCACATTCTACATTAGTGTTCAATGTCCATCACTGCCAACCTCTCCTTCTGCAAGCTTGCCTTGACCTCCAACTCTCCACCTCTGGTGATCTCAGGCTATTGGAGTGCCCGCCACCCAGACCACCTCTAACCACACTTCTCACCCACATATATCAACAGAAAGTATTTGAAAGAATAGAGAAAAAAAATTAAAATTTCAAAAAATGCAAAAAGGTGGGGGAAAAAAAGAGACAAATGTTTACCATTGTAAAGCAACATCAATTGTGATTCCATCTGCTTGTTTTCTGAAACCCACAATATCATGAAGTGGTTTCTGGATCAGAGAACTGTCAATCACTACTCAACAAAAAGCATAATGCAAATGTCAAGTCTATAGCAGCGAATATCACAATCATGCAATTAGTAAACAATCATATCCAGCCTTCACATATCAATAGAAAAATAACATCTAAGTTTAGCCTTTGTGATGTTGTCAACATTCACGTGCAACTTTTGGGTGCAAAAGTTGGATGATCAGGCATCAAAAGAAAATTGTGGTTGATTTGCTCAAGTCACAATGGTCATATACTGGTTGTTAGAATCATGCAATTCACGATTTAATTCGTACAATTTGATGTGAGTTTACCAAAATGATTCCAATCATGTTATTGATTCAGAAATTGAATAAATTAAAAGATTTAATTTGCAATTCACTAAGAGCATGTTCTGTTTTGTGTTTGTTTGCATAATACATGTAACGATGTTGTTTTTGTCTATCTATAAAGAAACAAAAAAAATAATAATTAGCTATATTGATATTTATTCCATTTTAAGCATCGTGCATATATTTTATATTTATATATAAAATTATATACTATATTAAATAAAGTGAATATTCTATTTTAGCAAAACGATTCACGATTTGACAACAATATTAGGCTTGTTTGCTAACTTTTATATTTACAGAATTTTTAAAAACTATAAACAAAAACTCGTTTGGTTTCTGTTTTCGTTTTCAAAAAGTTGTAAACAGTTTACAAAATTTATTAAATGTTGTAAACTTGGTTTCGCTTTCTCTCATTAATTATAAATTATTAACAATATACTATATGACATTTGGGGGGGGGGGGGGGGGTGACAAATCTGCCCCAAACCTACCCCGTTGCCATCCCTACTCATCGTTGTCGGCTACCATCATCAATGACCTCCTCCGTCAACCACCTGTCCACCACATCTCACTGGCAGTTACCTCCTTTAGCCATCACCTTTTCTTAAAAATCACTTCAGGCAGTGGACCAGCCACCATCTTCGACTATTGACAATCACTTTCGATCAACACTTCTTTTGGCCCCCAACTGCTTCATAATGGTGGCAACAATTTCGGCCACTACCTCTCGTGGTCAACAACCACCTCCAACACCATCTCCAACCGTCAACAATCACCTCTCGCAATCCCTATTTTCACTTGTTTCCAAACAAAATTTTAAATACTTATGTACCAAACATGCTTTTTGTTTTCATTTTTATCCAAAATAAACATAACCAAGTTTAATGTTTTTTGTACAAAAAATAGTAAACTGTAAACATTGCCAAACGGCACCTTAGTTTTCTCATCTATTCAATTTTTTTGTTCAAGTTTGATTCAAGTCACAATAGTCATATTAGTTTGTTCATTTATTCAAAATTTTCATTCGAGTTTGACTTTTGGTGTTAAGTTCAGTTCATCTAAAACTTGAAGGGGGCTATGGGTTTTCTTTTCATATTTCTAGTTGGACCCAACAACCCTAAATGAATGCTAAAGTAAAGAGTTTTTGATAGGGCTAAGCAAAGAATCCGTGAAATCCATAATCCGATCCAGTCCAGTCCAATCCGATAGGTTTGGATTGGTTTTTTGAATCCGCGGTTCGGTTTCGGATTGAAGAATTAAAAATCCGTAGTTCACGGATTGGTTCCGGATTGAACCCCACGGTTCCGGATTGGAACCGATCCGGACCGTATGCAAATAGTCTATATTTTTATTATACATCATCCCCCATAGTATCTTCTCTTATTATATATAAAATCTAAACTCAAATCTAAAACTGTATAATATCTTCTTTTATTACTTTTGTTTGTTAGTTTTTAGTTTTAATTTGTATTGGTCTAAATACTTATAGTGAAATTAGTTTTCTTATAATTGTTTAAATTCTATAACAGTATGTCGCTATTATAGAAAAACATGTTGCTATTGTGGAACTAATATAACGCTATGTTTATATTTTTATGAAATTAAAGTGTTATATATATTTTTTTGTTATTTAATTATGTGAATCCGTGGTCCTAAACCGATCCAATCCGTATTTAAATGGATTGGTTCGGATTGGTTCCATGATTTAAACGGATTGGATTGGTTCCAATTTTTCAAGAACCGTAAATAACGGATTGGTCCTGGTTTTACCCCAATCCGGTCCAATCCGGACCATGCTCACCCCGAGTTTTTGATGTTTTACAATCATAATGCTGAAGCTAAAGATGTGCAACCAACAAGATCTACAAAGCTGTGATTGGCACAGCAAAATGATGAGAAACGTAGAGGGAAGAAAAGAAAAGAAAAAGAGAAAAGGTCTACATACTTCAGTTTGGATGCAGAATGGTGTAAACTTAAAGAATTGATAAATAGCAATAACAAAATTAGTGAGCTATAAGAATAGAAGAAATACACAAATAGCATACTTCAATATTCATTGAACTGGCTCTTCTCTAGATCTGTATCCTCTTTCTTAAGAACAATAGCAAGCTGTAAAGATTGAAACAAGGGGGATGGTGAACAGTAAAATACATGGACATAAAAGTCACAAAAACTGGCAGCACATCAACAAAATGAAATTACATTTTACCATTAGAAAAATAATACTAAAGGCTAAAGGTCCATTTCTGACAAGAAATGTATATAATGAGAGACAATAATTGACATAAAGCAAATTAAAAATATTTGGGCAGTTTGTAAGATACTGAAAAAAAATTTCTCTGAAAGAATAAGCAATTATTTTCACAGGAACTTGTTCTGGAATGACTAGCCATAGATCTCCAATCATCAAACCTGAAACGCACATCAGATACAGGAAAAACTACTTATCCACTCCTGAAATCATAACTTTCTTGGGACTGAAGTCTAGTACTTTCGAGTTGTTCTACTTAGAAATATCCAGAAATGTTAAACAAAACTTTCTCCCTCGCATCTCAAGTTATTTCGTAATCCCAAGGGTATGATACCTTATACTCATAGCTTCACAGTTACAAGTCATTTTCTTACTACTTTTGTAACGCCCCAATTTTTATACCCAAATGATAATACAATAACCATGGTTCTTTAATGTAAAACTGAAAATAAATCCCTACTTGCATTACATGATACAAATAGTCTTCAGGCGATAATACATTCACTTCAAATCAAAATAACATAAACAAATAGATACCCCCAAGGGTTTACAAGTTTCCAAGGCTTAGGCTTGGTTACACAAAATGGTTATTCAAACCCACACAAATACAACCCTTGGTTTACAAACAGAGTTACAACAAAACGAGAGCTTTACTTTCAACACATATTTCCTCGCCTTAGTTAGGCGGAATCACATATTTTCTTGCACAAAAATCTCGTAGGATGAGCATAAAGCCCAGTAAGAAATCCTTAACAAAATATATATATTTTATACAAGTCTCAAGAGATGAATGTACATGCCATGCTATGTTTTTTTACAAATAAATCATATCTTCATCTTTTGAAAACCATCATGCTCAATGATGCCATGAAATGTTTATTGTTCAAAACTTTAACAATTTAATTCAAGGGGTGGTAAATACAACTCTGATAATCCCTAGATCGGTGTCTACAAGTAGACTACACAAGTACTACCAAATTGTCATTTTTACCGATATTAACCGAAAGGCTTGACACCTATCCGCGCGGGTTTTCGGTCTTTCACCCCGGACTCTTAGGCCAACTTATTCAATATCATCTACACCACCTATCAAGACTTACCAACGTATTTACCCCAAAACCATTCCATGAAAACTTGTTTCTCAACATTTTTTTCTCAATGCAAGTTTTCAAATCAACTTTCAAAATTTAATGTAATCAAATGAATTGATATGCCAATTTCACAAGATGAATATAAATACTTTTATTCAAATTCATCATCTAAGGAATAACACAATTCCCTCTTCTCAAGTATCCTCAACAATTAGTCATTTCAAGACTATTTCAACGTTTTGAACAATAATTTTCAAAATGAACGACAATTCTCATATTTCCTGAAATTCATCATTATATAAATATAAATAAGAAATTTTCCAAACATTCATTTATTTTAACACACAAAATAAATATAACAATATTATTCATGGATTTTCAATCTCTTTTAAAAATCTCCAATTTCTAGGTTTTCTCACCAAAATTATATAACTCAAATCTTTTGAAAGAAAACATTCCAAAATCATCTTTTTTTCAATCAACGAAGATCAAAACCCATAAGATCATTTTAAAAGAACAAGAGACAAATCCACTTTCAAAATCGTTCAACTTCTTAAATCGACAATCAATTTTCAAAGCTATCAAAGGATGATTTCGAAAATTATTTAGATCTTGCAAAAATATATATATAACTCTATGAAAATCCCTACCTCAAGTATTGAAGAAGAATTAAGATGAAACCCCAAAATCAACAATGCCTAAACTCGATCTTCACCACACACAACGAAACCCTTAAAATGATAACCAACTTTGGTGAAGAACTTAGGTCTAAATCCCAATGCATTTGGAGAAACCAAAGAGAGAAGATGACTTCTAGAGAGAGAAGCTCCAAATTTGGAATTCTGGAGAGTTTTAAAGAGAGGACTGAAAAAGTGATTTGAAATATCATATTCACGAACTGATATAACATGGTCCGCTCGAGCATGGAAAGCCCCGCTCGAGCGTCAAATACAAATTCCTAGTACTTTTGCAGACAGGTCAAACTTTTGGAACCAAACATTCTCCGCTCGAGCACATAAACGGCCGTTCGAGCAAACAAGCAACTTCGAATGCATTTTGTATTTTTGTTTCGAGGGCGCTGCCCCTCGACCTCGCTAGGGCGCTACCCTCGGACCCGCCCCCTCGACTCCCGTGAGCTGACTGGGCAGCTCGATTCTTGACATAATCAGCGAAGTGGCAAAGCATGAAAAATACGCTACAACCCAATACAAACACGAGACATTACCTATTCCAAACACACCGCTACAACCTAACAACCAAAATAAGGGGAATACAGGAAACTAAGATACATAACACCGTTCAAAACCATACCAACCCGAGCCCAAAACACCACAAAGAGACAGGTCAAAACCAAGCTCGCTACAACTTTGGGTCTCTCGTTCTCTTCCTATTGCCATTACTTTGGGTCTCTCATTATCTAGCTAATCAGATGCAAGCCAACAAAAATCTACGTCGATGTTATTAATTTCGTATATGGGAAGCACTATACATAGATAGAAGCAAGCTTTACGAAAGGAACAGACAAAATGAAAATCAAGCTGACAAGTAACGAACACAAAATATATTTTCCCAGGGTATGTTAACTTCCTTATAGATTAAGCCACATATTGCAAGAGGGTGTGAGGAAGGAATTTTTGGCATCAGTCATTCTTCAGTGAAATATTGATTCTATCAAACAGCCCACTTTAGAATCAAGTCCCCCTAAATAAGGCCTCGTTTGGAAACAGGCTAATTTAGTAATTTTTTGGCTATTTGGCTAAAATATGAGCTAAAAAAAACTAGTATGTTTGAGATAACTTTTTGGCTTTTTACGAAAAGATGTGCAAAAAGTAGAGAGAAAAAAGAATCTTTGACTTTTTGGTATGGATTGTTGGCTTTTTGGCTTTTTGGCTTTTTTAGTAACTTTTTGACTAAACCGGCCTATTGCCAAACGAGGCCTAAGTAAGGCCCCATTATTCCCAAACAAGTTCCTCTGCTACCTGGTGGAACCAGCCAGGGGTATTTGGCATAAGCGGGGAGAGCATCTGAAGAGTTGCTTCACCAAAGGTGATTACACGCTGACCTGAGCAATCACTGGTTACAACATAATACTACAATCAATAGAATACTGATTGATTCTATTCAGGCAGTCAGCTGCCTAAAGCCCCACCTGCAAGCACTAGATCCAGGGATGTCACCTTATTCTCAAACCTAGCATCTTGGATAATAGGATCTGATGCAGAGTATAAGAAGCTCAAAGAAGGCTAACTTCAAAGAAATGATGATACTTGGACATTGGCATGATTTCATAAAGAACTTGATAGAAATCTTCTACAATTATGTTTCTAGTATTATTAGTCTTATTTTATTATTATTTTTATGTTCTCTAGGATTTTTAAGATTAGGGGCATTTTGGTAATTTTATATTTACTGACATGGGTTATATGGGTTACCCACTGGTCGTTTTATGGGTCAAGTTATTTAATTGAGTTTTATTTATGTTTCTTATTTGCTCTTAAATTAGTTTTGGAGGTCTAAGATATTATAATAGTTTCCTTTTTTTTATTCTAGTTGGTTCAGGAAGTTTCTAAAGTCTATATAAAGCCATGTAATGCCTCTAAGTCAATAGAGTTGATATTTTATAAAATGTTAAAAGAGTTTTGAAGCTTCTTTATGAATTGTGTGATGCAATTGTGTGATGCAATCAAACCCTAAGTGTGATGCCTATGGAATCTAGGTGTGATGCCTAGACCTATCTTCTTCTTCTCCTTTCTTCTTTTATGTTTCAATTTGCTATTCTCAGATTACTATTTACAGTCCTCTAAAAGTGCATTTTTCAACCTCAAAACTCCATTCAATCACCCTCAAATCAACCCTAATCCCTTCCCCTACCTATTAGCCTTCAATTTACTCTTGAAATCATAAATTACTCACTGTTTAGGGCATCAAATAACCTCTGTTTTGAAAATCCAGCACTTTCCCTATTTGTCCTGCATCAGGAACTCTTGTAGGCTTTTGTTGCATCCAAGTTCTGTAGGGCTAACCAAATTTGTTGAGAAAAAGGAAAGCCTCACAACCAAGCACTCCCAGCACCAAAAGCAGAGGCTGATAACTGTCAGGTTGTCAAGGACACATCTGAAGAAGAGGCAGCAGGCACCCTCTAAGTTAAACAGGGGAAAATTAGCAAATGTGATACCAAGCTCACTACATCGAATTAGGTCCCCAGTTTAGTCTATGGACATTCATTATGCCAACTCTAATGTGGAACCTATGTTATTTCATCATAGCTTCAAATTCTACAACCTGTTGCTCCATCTGCAGGTTTGAGATATGTAGGGGGAGATGAGCAATGCAAGTCGAGGTAGAGCAGGTCAGCCCTTTTTATGCACCGGCTTACCTATATAAACTTCTAACCATTATTGCATGGACACAGTTTTATTGCAAAGAAAATTTAAGTACGGTATGTGAAACAATTGCAAAGGTAATCAGATTATTATTATTTCATTATTGAATGCAAAGTACAAGTTAAATAGGCACATAAGAAACTCTAAAATCTTAATTGCATATGCCAAGGCTAAACTACCATTAAGTACTAATCTAAATAACATAAGAATAATTCAGCATATTTCACAATATGCACTCATCAGATTGAGATGGACCACATCTCCACATTCAAGGAGCTGCAAATATAGAAAGCAATTCGACTTAAGGTTGGTAAATGTCGAGCCTTGCTCAAAGTATTAAAAAAAAAAAAAAAAAAAAAACACCAAATTCAAAAGGAAAAATGAAGAATTCAAGAGACATGCTAAAATCAATATTTAAAAGTTTCAAAGATGCAATGCAACAGAACTACAAGCAGGTTGTAATGAATCCACCTCAGGGTTTAAATATGCAAGCTCCCTAATTCGTCCAGCAATGGTGGGGTAATCAAACTGAATGGCAGTAGTGAATACTGCATAAAGGTTCACAGTCAGAAAAAGAATATGGAATCATTAAAGGCAACTATCACTAAGGAATTGAATACCAGATAATGAGAAGCATAAAGGATTTAGGAAGTCATGACTAAACTTCATTGTCAGGCCAAAACTTAAAGTGTGTCCCTTGACGATCTTTTGATTCATCTGGAAGCTCGTGACATTTTAAAGTTGTTATAGGCTTTCCACGGGAATATTTTTGTTGGTATTCCTTCCCATCACGCCAAACAGTAACTTCTAATGCCTGTGAACCAAGACATGACAGAAATAAATGACTCGGTCCTGATAAATAGAGACCGTTGATGCCAGAAAACTTGAAATCCCAAATATAACTAAGACATAACAAGTTGAGAAAGTTCAATTACAAATTTTTAGTTTTTAAAAATAATAATAATAATAAAAAACAAAAAGAAGAAGAAAAGAAGTTGTGGAATGTTCATTAGCAAGTAAAATGTAGAGTGCCTAATACAGTTTGACAGCAAAGGGGCACAAGCAGCATGTTTAATGGCCAAATCAAGGCAAAGTAGTTGAACTCTAATGAAAAGAGTTAAAGCAAAAACATTTGAAGATTCTTGTGCTATCCTAAAACACGGTTGTCGAAATTGGGAATCCTAGTACAATCCAACAAGAAGGAATAGGAAGTCCAATTATTTTTTCATCAAGTGCCTAGCCAGGTTCACTTGCTAGTTGTTCCTGCCACCCACTTGGTGGGCAATTTGCTCATTATTCAGTCATTGCTGGAAATTGAGAAAATGAGAACTGAATGAAAATAAAAATGATGAAAAGGATATCAAACAGGCCCTTAGACACCTATATATTCAAATAATATCAGAGTGTGAAAATGCAATTAGCATTCGTAATCCCTTCCATCAATATTCTAAATGTAGGCATGTAGCACAGAATAGAACTACAAAGTTCATTTCACTGTTAATCAAAAACCCATACTGTAATGTTAAAACCCTGTAAAGTTTTCCCACAGGTGTACTATGTGCACTAGAAAAGACAGGTAAGTGACATCAAAATTGGAACATTAAAGCCTAAATCCTATTTCCCTGCCAAGAGGAACTCAAATGCTCTCCTCCAACATTTAAAAGAATAAACGAAACTAATAGATACATACATCTTAATCAACTTAAATGCAATGGCCAAACAGGTATAAGAAATGAAAGTAAACACCTCAGATAACGCATTCGCCATGTAGTACACCTGAGACACTGTAACCACTACTTGAACCACCAAATTTGCCACCTGCATGTAAGATCAATTGCCAAATATTATTTACACCATATTTGAACAATTAGAAAGATTGTCTCCATCAGCTATTCAATAACAAATATGTATACTGTAACATATGTATACATGAGAAAACACATACATGTGCCGATCAACATGTCCTCATAGCTTTGTGTTTTGTTTATGCATATTTTCTATGAACGCATGTCAGTAAAGAATTGAATCCAGGCTCTATGGTTCTGTCCATGTTTTATTGATAATAGAAATATTAAAAACACAGTTTTTTTGAACATTCTTCTTTGCAAATCTTTCCATCAAGTCATATTGACCAACATAGCGGATTGCCAATTCCCAAAATGTCGATCTTTTTCTAGCAATGTATTTATATAAATATAAAGATAGATAGATTATACATGGATGCACATGCACTAATACATATATATTTATATCAATATATATATGTTAAGTCACCAATTTTCCCAAATGGGCCGAACAATGTATATCAAGCTATTTAACACCCTCCCTCACATGCAACCCTGTCTTGCACGTGGAGAGACAAACAAATAACCAAATAGAAGGAGAAGCAAACAATCAAACAGAGAGGAAGAAACCAAACGGGGGCCTTAATACCAAATGCCAACAGAGAGACTTGAACTCAAGACCTCTCTCAACCAAAGCTCTGATACCATGTTAAGTCACCAATTTTCCCAAAAGCCTAAGCTGCTTGGAAATGGGCGCAAAAATGTATATCAAGCTATTTAACAATACATATAGTACAAACATATACAAAAGCACCCACTAACAACTTCTATTTTGTTTGTTTTCCTATCCTTCATCCAAACTATTCCTCTTGTATAGTTGCAGAAGCCCAATAGATAGATAGATTACACATGGATGCACTAATACATATAACCAAACCAGCCTTAAGTCCCATCAAATGGGGTCGGTTACATGGATCCTTCTTCTCCACTCGACTCTATCAAGGGCCATTTTGTTAATCAAATTAAGAAGATTCATATCTCTATTTACTACACTAGCCTATGTCAATCTAGGTCTGCCTCTTCCCCTACTACTTCCATCTACTGTCACCGTATCGCATTTCTTCACTACTGCCTCTATTAGTCTCCATTGTATATGACCAAACTGTCTCAATCTATTCTCTCTCAACTTATCTTCTATTAGTACTACTATTACCTATTATTGAATACACTCATTCATAATTCTGTCTTTTCTAGTCTTGCCCTCTATTATTAGAATCGTACGATTCGGTTCGATACACATAGAAATCGATTCGAACAGGTACATGGAATCGCAAATGGTACAAAATCGCATCTGAATCGATCGATTCATGCTACGAATCGAAGAATCGCTGAATCGCACGATTCCTTACCGTCGCGGGTCGACCCAGTTTTCTTGGACCCGAATGGAAAAAATTCAATTTTTGGCCCAATTTTTTTGCTTTTTCTTGGCACAAGATGGGTCGCCTGGTCTTCTAAGACCAAACGACAGTCCAACTAAGGTAACCCATGGTCTCTTTTTACTCCGAACAAACAAAACCCTAGAAAGACTCACCTCTCTGTTCGACGCAGAGCTTCGTGGTCCCTCTTCTCACTGTTTGGTGGTCCCTTGCTGCTGGAATCTGCTTCGTGGCCCTTCATATAGTCTTCAAAGCTTTATGAAAGTTTGTCGTCTCTTGGGTCTTCGATTTTGTTTGAGGTATTACCAGACAAACTTCATATAGGTAATATAAAATACTATATTCACTTTATACTCCTTTTCCATTACTTTATTGTCTATTGTGGACTGTAGAAGTATCCATTACTTTATTGTCTATTGTGGACTGTAGAAGCACTGAAGCTGCTGCTGTGTGGGTGGGATATTAAAAAAATATTTTGCTTTTTTTAATGGATAAAAAAAATATGAAAAGCAAAAAACAAAGTGGGAAACAAGATCCGACATGGGACCATTGTACCCATGTCAAAGATGACAATAGAATGCATTTGAGATGTAATTATTGTGGAAAAGATTATTGGAGTGGAGTGATTCGAATGAAAAATCATTTAGCCGGAACTCATGATAATGTTGGTGCTTGTAGTCAAGTTTCTGAAGATGTTATGAATATGTTTTTACAACTCTTAAGTGGAAAAAAAACAAGACAATATTATAGATGTTGAATGTTTTGAAGAAAAAAATATTGAGGGGAAAAGTAAAGGGGTTACTATGGATGCGTATGTCACAAAGGGGAGGGCAAAGCAACAAAGTTTGAATCAAATGATGAAGCAAAGGGAGCCCGTGATTAGAGATATTTGTAGAGTCATTTATGGGCATGCATTGGCTTTTAATTTAGTGAAAAGGCCCTTGTTTAAAAAGATGTTGAAGTCGGATGGTGAGTATGGTGTGGAATTGAAACTACCAAGTTATCATGAAGTGAGAGTATCTTTTTTGAAAAAAGAGGCTGATCATGTGAATGCAAGTTTAGAAGTATATAGAATAGAATGGAAGAAGACGGGTCGCACTATAATGTCCAATGGATGGACCGATGGAAAGTGTCGCTCTCTTACTAATTTCCTTGTTAATAGTCCAAGTGGGACGGTGTTTATTAAATCAATAGACACCTTCGGTGTAATTAAAAATTTTATGAAATTATTTGAGATGCTTGATGACATTGTGAATGAAATTGGTGAAGAAAATGTGGTTCAAGTGGTAACCGATAATGCATCGGCGTATGTGGGTGCCGGTAGATTATTGGAAGAGAAGAGGACTAAATTGTTTTGGTCCCCATGTGCGGCACATTGCCTTGACTTAATGTTAAGTGACATAGGTGAGTTGACGGTTTTCAAAGATACAATAATTAAAGCCAAAGAAATCGCTGTGTACATTTATAGGCATGCTTGGGTGCTTGATTTGTTCAGAAAATTTACAAAGAATAGGGAGTTGACAAGACCCGCGGTTACTAGATTTGCCACCGCCTTCCTTACTTTAAAAAGTTTCCAAGATAGAAAGCTCCAACTTAGAGCTATGTTTGCATCGGAAGAGTGGGCTAGAAGTAGCTATTCTACATCTGTTAATGCAAAAAAGGCACAAGGAACAATCTTGGGAGATAGATTTTGGAAAGCAATCAAGTATTGCTTGAAGTGTGTGCTCCCTTTGGTGAAAATTTTGAGGCTTGTGGATGGTGATGCAAAGCCGGCAATGGGATTTATTTATGAAGCTATGGATAGAGCGAAGGAAGAAATTGCTTCAAACTTGAACCATGTGAGGGGTAGATATAAGCGTATTTGGGAAATTATTGATACTAGATGGGATTTACAACTCCATAGGCCTTTGCATGCGGCGGCATATTACCTTAATCCGATGTAAGTTTTTTACTATTTTTGTCTAATTATTTGTGTTGTGTTGTGTTGTGTGACTTATATACAAAATGTGTAATGGAATTTATTTATGAATTTATCTTTCTTTCTAGGTTTTATTATCAAGAAAACTTCACTGCGGATATGGAGGTGAAAATTGGTTTATTTAAAACCATTGAGAGGATGTATCCGGATATAGAGGATAGAGTGAAGGTTGATGAGCAATTAGAAAAGTTCAAGAAGGCCGAGGGTATGTTTGGTATGAGCATGGCCATCTTGACAAGGAAAAAGAAACAACCTGGTAAAATTTTTGATTATGAAATTGTATATTCACAATTTCACAACAATTATGTTGGGAATGGCATGCATTATTCTCTAACATCTCTTTATCATTTAATTACAACTCTATGGTGGGAAAGTTACAGAGAAGAGTGCAAAGAGCTTCAAAAGCTAGCTATTAGAGTGCTAAGTCTTACTTGTGGTGCCACCGGGTATGAGAGAAATTGGAGCACTTTTGATCATGTGCACTCGAAGAAAAGAAACCGGTTGGAGCAACAACGGTTAAATGCTTTGGTTTTTGTGAAGTATAACATTCAACTTGAGTTGAGGCAAATTAAGAGACAAGAAAGGGGTGAGACTTGTGATCCTATTTATTTATCGGATATGGAATCCGATGATGAATGGATCACCGAGAAAGAGGATCCATGTCTACCCGAAGATCATTCATGGATGGACATCCAAGAGTGCTTCGAAGATGATGAAGGAACAACAACTAGCAAAAAGAGAAAAAGAGGTATAATTCTATATTTTAATTTTTAAATAAGTTAATTTCAAAGATTTAGTTTCTATATTTTCACATTTACTTGCTCATTCATAACCTTATTTAATTTTATTAATGTAGGACCAAGAAATTTAAATGCCACCGATAGAGGAAAAGGAAAAGTATTTGAAGATGATGATGAAGTTGAATTGATTGAAGGTGGGGAAGAGGAAGAAGAGTTTGATGAAGTGACTATGGTAGATGATGATGAAGATGATATTGACCATGGAGATGATGAAGATTGAAATGAAGAAATGAAGACTTTTTGGAATTTTTAAGTGTCTAATCTAACTTTTGTTTTGTATGGTCTCTTTTTGACACAGTTACTTTACAAGTATAGATTAGAGTTTTGAAAAGTTTAGAACTTGTTAAGTTGAGAACCTTATTCATGATCATACATTCATAGAATCATATTATAATGAATGTGGATTGCCATACATATATGTTGTGATATGAATTTACATAAATTATATCATAAATACATAAACATAATATAGGATGATAGATCACAATGGGGCTCGGTGTGAGAATATATTGTGAAATATATTGTGAGTCTTACAAATTAAACTTAAGAGTCCTATTAGAGGCATGATTGTATTGGAGTCATAATAATATTGTATTTGTATTTCCTTTTTGGTTTAGGAGTTAGAACTATACATATTCTAAGGTCTGATTGTAATTAATACACAGTGAATATATGAGATACAGAAAGCTATTCAGAAATCTTACATGGTATCAGAGCCTTGTTCGAAACCCTAAGTCCACGCCTGTTGTTCGAAGTTGTCGCCGATTGTTCGAAGTCGTCTCTGTTCTTTGGTCTTCTTCACAATCGCGACTTAGGGTTCGTGGGTCTCTCTGGTTCGTGGGTCACGTCTTCAGTCATCATCAGCAACTCGAGATCAACTTCAGCCCGTGCTTCGTCGCGGCTCAGTTCTGGTCCTTTTGGTTCGCGAACTCAGTCCCTCTGGTTCGCGAACATCATCACGGGGCTTCTAATTCAGGTCGCGATTGTCTTCCGCCGTCGTCCACAGCCATCGCGACTCATCTCGCGATCGTCTTCAGCCATCGCGACTCCGTCCTGTCTTTTGAATCTTCTCCGGTTCGTGATCTGTCGTTGGACTCGTGAAGTTGAGTCTCTGCCATTGCTAGACTCGCAAGGTTGGGTCATAGCGACATCAAGCTGGTGCTTGTCTCTCTATTTCGACTGGTCCAGTTCTCTCTCTCTCTCACTGTTATTTGATCATCCGGTGGTATAAATATATACCTCTCATATAAACTCTGTTTTATTAAAAAAATAAAAATAAAAAAATAAAATAAAAAATGGACTCTTCTTTGGCCACTCAGTTATCTGTTATTGCATTTTAACCCTACAAAATTTTGGGTACACTTGAATCCCTTAGTTTTCTAGTTATTATGATGTCTCTAGCTTCGGATGAATGTGCCTACTGCTATCAAAGAGGTCATTGGAAGTATCATTGTCCCAAGAAGGGATGTTTGTCTGCTTTGTCTGTGTTTGCCTCGTCTTCTCAGCAATTACCGATTAAGTTCTGCGCTCCTCCTCTAAGTACCGTTCGGCCTCCCACCGATTCTACTATATCTGCTCCGGCTCCTGATCCTGACTTAGCTTCCTTGACTGCTCAGATTAGTCAGTTTCAACATACATTGTGTACCTCCCAGCCATCTATGTCTGCCTCCATTGTTTCCTCTCTTCATTCAGGTTTGCTTGGGTCTTCTTCAGGTATTTCTTCGTCTGTCTAGCTTTTTGACTCTGGTGCCTCTCATCATATAACTCCCCATCTCTCCTTACTTCAAAATTGCACTCCTCTTCCTTTTCCTATTACTGTCAATGCTGCTAATGGGTCTGGTATGTCTATTATATCTGTTGGGTCTGTCCTACCGTCTGCTATGTCTGTTGTCTCTATTCCATCTATTCTTTATGTTCCTCAATTATCTGTCAGTTTATTATCTATCAGTCAACTTGACGCCTTTGGTTTTGATGTTATCTTTTCCTCTTCTATCTGTTCTGTGCAGGATCGGATGTCTAAACAGCAGATTGGGACTGGTATAGAGTTAGGGACCTCTATGTGGTAGAGAGCTTGCATCTACCTTTGACAACTTCTCCGACCGCCTTTTCCTCTTTTCAGTAGATTCTCTGTCTAGTCCTTTCTACTTGTGGCATTCTAGATTAGGACATTTGTCTGCTGACCGCTTACGGTCTTTGGCTCAATCAGGTATCTTGGGAAAAATTTCTCCTAGTGAACTTACTGAATGTCAGGGGTGTAAACTCGCCAAGATGACAGCCTTACCTTTTCGTAAAAGCACTTCTATATCTGATATACCATTTTCTTTAGTTCATACTGATGTTTGGGGCCCTTCTCCTGTTCTCACCAAAGGGGATTCTGCATACTATGTGTCATTTGTTGATGACTGCACCCGTTACACTTGGGTTTATCTTATGACTCATAAGTCCGATTTCTATCAGATATACCGTACCTTTCAGTCTATGATTACTACACAGTTTGGGTCTACTATTGAAGTGTTACAGTCTGACTTGGGTGAGGAATATTTTAAAACTGAGTTTTGTGAGTATTTGGCCAATTTGGATACCATTCACCAAACTTCCTGCACAGATACACCTACCCAAAATGGTCGCGCTGAGCGTAAACACCGTCATCTCCTTGAGACAGCTAGGTCTCTTCTTCTCTCTGCCTCAGTTCCAGCTCCATTCTGGAGGGAGGTAGTTCTTACTGCTACTTTTCTTCCCAATCGCATGCCTACTCCCATTCTTTCTGGTCGGTCTCCTTATGAGGCTTTGTTCTCCTAACTTCCTAACTACTCCCTCCTTCATGTATTTGGGTCTACCTGTTTTGTCCTTCTTCCCCGCAAAAATAGGACCAAACTTAGTGCCCGGTCTGTCCTCTGTGTCTTTTTGGGTTATAGTCCTACTCAAAAAGGCTATCGGTGTTACGACCCTGTTTCCCGTCGTCTTTATGTCTCCCGTCATGTTTCTTTTCTCGAACGTCTGCCTTACTTTCAGCTTCCTCCTGTCACTGCTCCAGTTTCCAAAGAAGATTTGGTTCACGTTGACCCATTTCCTTCTGAGGTACCGTCTGATGATTACATCTCCATAGTTCCTTATGAGCTTGTTTCATCTTATCCTCCTACTTCACCTCTGGCTACTTCTCCTCCTTCAGTTTGTTCTCCTCCTCCGTTGTTAGTTTATTCTCGTCGCAAGGCTCCTCCTCCACTAGTTGTCTCTACCCCTATTGCTGATCCTTCTGCTGCTGCCGACTCTGATCCTGCTGCACACCGATATCCTACTCGAGCGCGTCATCCTCCAAACAGGTTAGGTTGGTCTAATAAATATTTTTCTACTTCCTATCGTACTTTTTTGTCTGCTATTCACTCTTTTTCAGAACCTCAGTCTTACAAAAAGGCATGTCAGGACCCTCATTGGGTTCACGCTATGGAAGATGAGTTGTCTGCTCTACAGAAAACTAGTACTTGGGAGCTGGTTCCTTTGCCTGCTGGTAAGAACTTGGTTAGTTACAAATGGGTCTACAAAGTCCAGACTCATTCTGATGGGTTTCTTGAGCGCTACAAAGCTCGTCTGGTTGCCAAAGGTTTCTCTCAGGAGTATGGTATTGATTATGAAGAAACATTTGCTCCTGTTGCCAAGATGACTACTGTCCGTACTTTGATCTCTATCGCTGCTATTCGTTCTTAGCCTCTTTATCAGATGGATGTTAAGAATGCTTTTCTTAATGGCCGTCTCACTGAGGAGGTTTACATGCGTCCTCCTCCTGGTCTTCCCCATTCCTCGGGCCAAGTTTGTCGTCTTCGGCGTGCTCTGTATGGTCTGAAGCAGTCTCCTCGTGCTTGGTATGATCGCTTTCAAACTGCTGTTACCGAGCTTGGGTTTCATTGTTCTGCTTCCAACTCTGCTTTATTTCTAAGACATACATCGGCTAGTTTTGTTGCTCTTACTCTATGTGGATGATATGATCATCACTGGCTCTAACTCGTCTGCTATCTCTAAGGTCAAGCAGCATCTCTTCTGCACCTTCGAAATGAAAGATCTGGGTCCATTACGGTATTTTCTTGGTATTGAGGTTGCTTCTTCTCCAAAGGGCTATTTTCTATCTCAGGCTAAGTATGTTAATGAAGTCATTCACCGTTCTGGTCTTACCGATACTAAGATTTTTGATACACCTATTGAGCTTAATGTGAAGCTTAATTCTACTGATGGTGTCCCTCTGGATGATCCTACTTTATATCGCGAGCTTGTGGGTTGTTTAGTTTATCTGACGGTCACTCGCACTGATCTTGCTTATGCTATTCATGTGGTTAGTCAGTTCGTTTCTGCTCCTCGCTCTACCCATTGGGCTGCTTTGGTTTGCATTCTTCGCTATCTCAGGGTACCATATTTCAAGGCTTACTATTGTCCTCTACTTCCTCTTTGGACCTAGTGGCCTATGCTGACACTGATTGGGCTGGTGATGTTACTGATCGCAAGTCTACATCTGGTTTTTGTATGTTTCTTGGTGATTCCTTGATCTCTTGGAAAAGTAAGAAACAATCAGTCGTTGTCCGCTCTACTGCCGAAGCTGTGTATCGTGCTATGGCTCATGCCACTGCTGAGATTGTTTGGCTTCGTTGTCTTTTGTCTGATTTGGGTGTCTCTCAGTCTTCTCCGACCTCTCTCTATTGTGACAACCGCAGTGCTGTTCAAATTGCCCACAATATTGTCTTCCATGAGTGGACAAAACACATTGAGATTGATTGTCACTTTGTTCGCCAACATCTGCAGTCTGCCTCTATCTCGCTTCCTTTCATCTCTTCAGCTTTGCAACTTGCGGACTTCTTCACCAAGACTCACACTACTACTCGGTTTCAGTTTCTTCTTAGTAAACTCTCCGTGTTTTCTGCTAGAACACCTTGAGTTTGAGCGGGGGTGTGAGAATATATTGTGAAATATATTGTAAGTCTTACAAATTAAACTTAGAGTCCTATTAGAGGCATGATTGTATTAGAGTCATGATAGTATTGTATTTGTATTTCCTTTTTGGTTTAGGAGTTAGGGCTATATATATTCTAAAGTCTGATTGTAATTAATACACATTGAATATATGAGATACAGAAAGCTATTCAGAAATCTTATACTCGGACCTACATCTCTTGCCATAGAAGCGTCTTACCTATTTAGACCACGTGATCATCATGTAAAGTAACATTTTTATTACTTTAAATCTAAATATTTCATATTTATAATATTTAAGTGTATAAATATGTTTTTTTTATGTAATTTAGAAAACGTAAGTGAATCTTTACAATTCACGATTCGATTCGCGATTTGGTACATGGCCATTTCGATTCACGATTCAAATCTTGATTTGACAACTATGGTCTTGCCACACATCCACCTTAGTATCCTCATTTCAGCAACACTCCTCTTATCTACATATTATTTCTTAGTTGCCCAATATTCCGTCCCATACAACATCGTTGATCGAATAGCCGTTCTATAGAGCTTTTCTTTTAGTCTAGTGAGTACTTGTCTATTGCACAGTACCACAGACGCTACTCCACTTAAGCCACCCCGCCTTAATTTCATGAACCACATCAGCTCCAATCTCCCTAGCCGTTGTGATAATTGATCATAAATAACGAAAACGTTCTCTTAGGTAATTCTTTGTTCTCAATCTTCACTTCTCCTCTACTTCCATTGTTACTGTTACGAAAATTACACTCTATGTACTCTGTCTTTGTTCTATTTATCATAAATCCTTTAGATTCAAGTGTTTCTCTCCAAATCTCTAATTTAGTATTAACTTCTTCTTTAGTCTCATCCACTAACACGATATCATCTGCAAAAAGCATACACCATGACACATCATCCTGAATATTTCTCATCAACTCATCCATAACTAAAGCAAAAAGATAATGACTTAAAGTTGATCATTGGTGTAACTCTACAATAATTGAAAATTCACTTGTCTCTCCTTCAAGCGATCTAATAATAGTCACCACACCTTCATACATATCCCTAATCACATCAATATAACCTTTTGTCACCCCTTTCTTCTCTAACACCCACCAAATTATATCCCGAGATACTCTATCATATGTTTTCTCAAGATCGATAAAAACCATATGAATGTCTCTTTTCTACATATATATATATATATATATCAAAATATACACACAGTACAAACATATACAAAAGCACCCACTAACAACTTCTATTTTGTTTGCTTTCCTATCATTCATCCAAACTATTCCTCCTACATAGTTGCAGAAGCCTAACAAGAAAATCTAACAAAGGTTTACGTAGTACACTGAAAACTCAAAGGTTGAAACAAGGCAGAGCCAGGATTTTTGTCAAGCGGAGGCAAATCTTACTAAAACTATACACGGTTTTTTTTTCCTAATTGGCAATTCTGGACACACGTAATACATGTGTCCTACGATTTTTAGAGCCATACACACTTTTGAACACTTGGGAGATTCACGTCCAATGTTTAGATACACATGAAACACATTACAAGTATGAAGAAAATAACATAAGATCAAATGATAAAAGAAAAAAAATGTAGATTTATACATATTCCTCCCCTAGACTTTAAAAATTAGTATTATGTTATATTTTATCATCTTTAAATGAAATGTTTATATATAGAAAATATATAAAACTATACATTTTGAACGTGTCCCCCATGTCTTGTGTTCTGCATTTTTAAAATTTGTTGCTTTAGTGTGTCTGTATCATGTCACGTAGCCATGTACATGCTTACTAGGTCAACATCAAACATGCATGTGCCATATTGAAAAAGAGAGGCAATATGATTAGAAATCAAAAAGAGACAGAAAAAAACATAAAAAGATGGGAAAAATTAAAAAATAGAGACAAAAATCATTTGGGCAGAACCATAAACAAGCAAAAGTGTGGCCTATCAGTCAAAAAACATGGTGAGTAGGGGCAAGTCACCTGAACTGAAATCAATTTTAAATGTGTAATATAATAGTTACAATGGTTAACGAATAGAAACTCCAAGGTGGCAATTGCCCCCCACTAGACCTAAAGTGAGTTGCATTGGGTTGAAATAAACAAATAAAGCTTGTCATTTTCCCTTGTTTCATATAATTGGCATGCCAAGTCTGAGTTTTGTGCAAACATATAGAAAATAAGAATTAAACTGGAAAAACATGGGATTGGAACAGTGTTTTTAAAAGCTCAAGGCGCACTAAGGCGTTGAAGGTCTCTCGGGGCCTAGGCACAAGGTGAGGCGCGGGTTTTACTGAAGTAAGGCGCACAGTCTTAATAAAAAATAGAAAAATTTACACAGACTAATCATGCATAGTGCTAAGACAATTTTTTAAAAAATAAAAAGTAATCAAGATTCAAGACAAAATATTAGAATAATTCTCAAAGCCATAAAAGTGCATATTACATAACATTCCAATTTTCAAAGATAAAATAATCCACATTTAATAAAATAAAAATAAAAACATAAACACTAATAAATATCCAACAAATACTAATATATGTCTTAACACTTAAAAACATCAATATCAAAAGAAATGATAGGTTAGGTCGGTCAGTCAATCATCATCCTCAACATCAATGGCAGGCAAACTATCATCTTCTTATCCATCAATTGATTTATATCTCTCAACATCTTCCTCCTCTGTGTCATTTGAGCCCGCTTCCTCTTCATCTATTAATTGAAGTGGAGTTAATCTTGATGATTTAGATATCCTCGGTTGTGCCTTTGAGCGTGAACTTGTTGCTCTACTTGCATGGCTACTTTCTTCTACTTCAGAAGCTCTAGCAACGGTGGCCCATGTCAAGCCATCATCATTATCAAGCACAGGCTCATTATCTTCATCTGATTCTCCATCCATCCTCCCAAACCACTCATTGCTTTCATCGATATTTTGCAAAGATATGGGATAAAAAGTGTTGCGCATGTCATACCTAAATCTCAATGTTCTATTATATTTGACAAACACTAAATCATTGAGACGTTGTTCCAATCTATTTCTTTTCTTGCTATGAAGCTGCAAGTATTAAAAAGATATTAAATTCTATATAATGAGAATAAAAAATATTTGAATTGAACAAAAAATTAGTTAGAATGTTAAATACTCACATGTTCAAATACACTCTAATTTCGTTCACAACCAGATAAACTACATGTTAGGCTAAGGACTTTTATTGCAAAAGTTTGCAAGTTTGGAGTTTTAGAATCATATGATGCCCACCAATCAGCTGCGATAATCACTAGTTAGAAATAATTGTTACAAAGTATTGAGTTTTACTAAAAGTATTACTAAAAATAAACTCTATGAATCTATAATATATTACATGGTGCCCTTGTATTTCTTTGCCTAATCGCAACAGACTTGCCAAAAAGACTCTCGGCCTTCATATAAATACTCATCTCATTAGTGATCAAATCTTGAACAGTGACATCCGGGACCAACCTTTGCATGCATTCATAAAATCCATTCATCACTTCATGATCTTTTTGCATCTCTAACGCTTTTGGGTAAAAGAATTCTGGGTTAAGAAAGTGCGTAGCTGCATGTAAACGCCGATGCAATTGGACATCCCATCTTTTGTCGATGATTTCGAAGATTTCATTATACTTCTCTTCTTTATGATCAAATGAACTTGCAATGCATTCTTTTGCCTTATCCATTGCCTCATAAATGTATCCCATGGGAAGTTTCTTCTCGGTATCAACCAATCTGAGCACTTTGACGAGAGGACCCGAGACCTTAAGGGCAACACAACAGTATTTCAAAATGAAGGCATCAACAAAGTTTGTGCAATTCTTTTACCTTGTGGCTCCTTTGCCCATTTGCTTGAGGTCCAGTCTTCGGAGATGACCATCTTTCTCAAATTTTGTGGCTCCTTTGCCCATTTGCTTGAGGTCCAGTTTTCGGAGATGACCATCTTTCTCAAATTTTGTGGCTCCTTTGCCCATTTGCTTGAGGTCCAGTCTTCGGAGATGACCATCTTTCTCAAATTTTGTGGCTCCTTTGCCCATTTGCTTGAGGTCCAGTCTTCGGAGATGACCATCTTTCTCAAATTGTTTTTTTGTTGATGCATCCTAGACAAAGTCAGAAAGACAGTTGCAAATCTAGTTTTTGCAGGCTTGATCAAATTCTTCAGATTTATATAGCGCCTCATCATGCTTAGCAACGTAGGCCGGTTGTAAATATAGCCATGTACTACAATACCTCTTTCAAATGTCTTTTTCAGTCTAGGTATCTTGTAAATGTCTTCTAACATCAAGTCCAAGCAATGAGCAGCACATGGTGTCCAATAAAAGTGTTCATACTTGGCTTCCAAAAACCTCCCTATAATGTAACAATCATAGTTGTCAAATCGGGATTCGAATCGTGAATCGAAATGGCCATGTACCGAATCGCGAATCGAATCGAATCGTGAATCATAAAGATTCACTTACGTTTTCTAAATTACATAAAAAAAACATATTTATACACTTAAATATTATAAATATGAAATATTTAGATTTAAAGTAATAAAAATGTTACTTTACATGATGATCACGTGGTCTAAATAGGTAAGACGCTTCTATGGCAAGAGATGTGGGTCCGAGCCCCACCGTGATCTATGATCCTATATTATATTTATGTATTTATGATATAATTTATGTAAATTCACATCACAACATATATGTATGGCAATTCACATTCATCATGAATAAGGTTCACAACTTAACAAGTTCTAAACTTTTCAAAACTCTAATCTATACTTGTAAAGTAACTTGTGTCAAAAAGAGACCATACAAAACAAAAGTTAGATTAGACAAAGTTAAAAATTCCAAAAAGTCTTCATTTCTTCATTTCAATCTTCATCATCTCCAAGGTCAATATCATCTTCATCATCTTCATCATCATCTACCATAGTCACTTCATCAAACTCTTCTTCCTCTTCCTCTTCCCCACCTTCAATCAATTCAACTTCATCATCATCTTCAAATACTTTTCTTTTTCCTCTATCGATGGCATTTAAATTTCTTGGTCCTACATTAATAAAATTAAATAAGGTTATGAATGAGCAAGTAAATGTGAAAATATAGAAACTAAATCTTTGAAATTAACTTATTTAAAAATTAAAATATAGAATTATACCTCTTTTTCTCTTTTTGCTAGTTGTTCCTTCATCATCTTCGAAACACTCTTGGATGTCCATCCATGAATGATCTTCGGGTAGACATGAATCTTCTTTCTCGGTAATCCATTCATCATCGGATTCCATATCCGATAAATAAATAGGATCATAAGTCTCACCCCTTTCTTGTCTCTTAATTTGCCTCAACTCAAGTTGAATGTTATACTTCACAAAAACCAAAGCATTCAACCGTTGTTGCTCCAACCGGTTTCTTTTCTTCGAGTGCACATGATCAAAAGTGCTCCAATTTCTCTCACACCCAGTGGCACTACAAGTAAGACTTCGCACTCTAATAGCTAGCTTTTGAAGCTCTTTGCACTCTTCTCCGTAACTTTCCCACCATAGAGCTGTAATTAAATGATAAAGAGATGTTAGAGAATAATATATGCCATTGCCAACATAATTGTTGTTAAATTGTGAATATATAATTTCATAATCAAAAATTTTACCGGGTTGTTTCTTTTCCCTTGTCAAGATGGCCATGCTCATACCAAACATACCCTCGGCGTTCTTGAACTTTTCTAATTGCTCATCAACCTTCACTCTATCCTCTATATCCGGATACATCCTCTCAATGGTTTTAAATAAACCAATTTTCACCTCCGTATCCACATTGAAGTTTTCTTGATAATGAAACCTAGAAAGAAAGATAAATTCATAAATAAATTCCATTACACATTTTGTATATAAGTCACACAACACAACACAAATAATTAGACAAAAATAGAAAAAAACTTACATCGGATTAAGGTAATATGCCGCCGCATGCAAAGGCCTATGGAGTTGTAAATCCCATCTAGTATCAATAATTTCCCAAATGCGCTTATATCTACCTCTCACATGGTTCAAGTTTGAAGCAATTTCTTCCTTCGCTCTATCCATAGCTTCATAAATAAATCCCATTGCCGGCTTTGCATCACCATCCACAAGCCTCAAAATTTTCACTAAAGGGAGCACACACTTCAAGCAATACTTGATTGCTTTCCAAAATCTAGCATCTCCCAAGATTGTTCCTTGTGCCTTTTTTGCATTAACAGATGTAGAATAGCTACTTCTAGCCCACTCTTCCGATGCAAACATAGCTCTAAGTTGGAGCTTTCTATCTTGGAAACTTCTTAAAGTAAGGAAGGCGGTGGCAAATCTAGTAACCGCGAGTCTTGTCAACTCCCTATTCTTTGTAAATTTTCTGAACAAATCAAGCACCCAAGCATGCCTATAAATGTACACAGCGATTTCCTTGGCTTTAATTATTGTATCTTTGAAAATCGTCAACTCACCTATGTCACTCAACATTAAGTCAAGGCAATGTGCCGCACATGGGGACCAAAACAATTTAGTCCTCTTCTCTTCTAATAATCTACCGACACCCACATACGCCGATGCACTATCGGTTACCACTTGAACCACATTTTCTTCACCAATTTCATTCACAATGTCATCAAGCATCTTAAACAATTTCATAGAATTTTTAATTACACCGGAGGTGTCTATTGATTTAATAAACACCGTTCCACTTGGACTATTAACAAGGAAATTAGTAAGAGAGCGAGACTTTCCATCGGTCCATCCATCGGACATTATAGTGCAACCCGTCTTCTTCCATTCTTTTCTATACACTTCTAAACTTGCATTCACATTATCAACCTCTTTTTTCAAAAAAGATACTCTCACTTCATGATAACTTGGTGGTTTCAATCCCACACCATACTCACCAACCGACTTCAACATCTTCTTAAACAAGGGGCTTTTCACTAAATTAAAAGCCAATGCATGCCCATAAATGACTCTACAAATATCTTTAATCACGGGCTCCCTTTGCTTTATCATTTGATTCAAAGTTTGTTGCTTTGCCCTCCCCTTTGTGACATACGCATCCATAGTTCCCCCTTTACTTTTCCCCTCAATTATTTTTTCTTCAAAACAATCAACATCTATAATGTTGTCTTGTTTTTTTCCACTTAAGAGTTGTAAAAACATATTCATAACATCTTCAGAAACTTGACTACAAGCACCAACATTATCATGAGTTCCGGCTAAATGATTTTTCATTCGAATCACTCCACCCCAATAATCTTTTCCACAATAATTACATCTCAAATGCATTCTATTATCATCTTTGATACGGGTACAATGGTCCCATGTTGGATCTTGTTTTCCATTTTTTTTTTTGCTTTTCATATTTTTTTTATCCATTAAAAAAAACAAAATATTTTTTTAATGTCCCACCCACACAGCAAATTCTTCAATGCTTCTACAGTCCACACAATAGACAATAATAAAGTAATGGATAATGGACAATAAAGTAATGGAAAAGGAGGAGTCTAAAGTAATATAGTATTTTATATTCCCTATTTGAAGTTTGTCTGGTAGTGTACTACCTCAAACAAAATTGCAAGCGCAAGAAGAGACGACCAAACAACAGCAAGGGACCACGAAGCTCTGCGTCGAGGGCCACGAAGACTATACGAAGGGCCACGAAGCAGATTCCAGCAGCAAGGGACCACCAAACACTGCGAAGAGGGACCACGAAGCTCTGCGTCGAACAAAGAGGTGAGTCTTTCTAGGGTTTTGTCTGTTGGAAGTAAAAAGGGACCATGGGTTACCTTGGGAGGACTGTTGTTTGGTCTTAGAAGACCAGGCGACCCATCTTGTGCCAAGAAAAAGCAAAAAAATTGGCCCAAAAATTGATTTTTTTCCATTCGGGTCCGAGAAACTGGGTCAACCCGCGACAGTAACGAATCGTGCGATTTAGCGATTCTTCAATTCGTATCGTGAATCGATCGATTCAGATGCGATTCTGCACCATTTCCGATTCCATGTACCTGTTTGAACGATTTCTATGTGTATCAAACCGAATCGTACGATTCTAACAACAGAGGTAACAATAACGAAGAATTATTATTTTCAAGTTTTTAAATACAAAACAAACTATGAGTAAACAATTTTGATGTAAGGAATGAAAAAATATTCTTACCGGCCAACACATTAGCTGCAGCACTATCAGTGATAACTTGCACCACATTCTCTTTTTCAACATTCTCCACAAACTTGTTTAATAATTCAAATAGCTTTTGCCCATCCTTTGAATAGTTAGAAGCATCAACCGACTCAACAAACATGGTTCCTCTTGGACAATTAACTACAAAGTTAATCAATGTCCTTCCTCTTTTATCAGTCCAGCCATCAGCCATTATGGAACACCCGTATTTTGCACAATCCTCTTTATGATTCTTCATCAAATCTTCAGTATGTTTCACTTCTTTTTTGAGTTGGGTAACCTGCACTTTATGGTAAATTGGTGGCTTCATCCCAAGACCATATTGCCTAATGGCTTCAATCATTGGTCCAAAACTCTCATAATTTACTGCATTAAAAGGGATACTAGCATCATACATCCATCTTGCAAATCTTTGCACTGCCCAAGCTCTCATTTCTATTTTGTAAAGGTCATTTGCATCAATTTTGGTTTGCTTCCTTTTTGCTTGGTCTCTTCGATTTTTCACCACTGATTCAAGATTAGGTGTGAAGTAAACATCCATAGGCCCTTTTCTCTTTGGCATTTTTGATTTGTATTTCGATGAACCTTGGCTGCTACTTGTCAACTTACGACGTTAATTGACATTGATCTCAACAACATGATCATCTTCATCTTCATCTTCATCTTCCATGTCCATGTCCATGTCATCGAAATCAAGCAACATGTTCATTTCTTCTTTTTGTGTTTTCTTTTTTGACATGGAACTCTCTAATCTCTTCTCTTACATGAGCTAGACACTTCGGGCAAGCAGTGACATTCATATAACCTCTCGCGAGGTGTTGTTTCACCCAATAAACACCTCCATTTGATACTTTACCACAAAAATTACACTCAAACTTGTTTAGATTATTCTCCTCTACCAAATGGGCATATTGCCACGCTGGATCTTTTCTATTACTTTTAGATGTCATTTTCTACTTAGTACTTACTACACAACACAAAAAATAAATAATAGAAAAACAATTTTAGTATAATGAATGTAATGTATGTGATGAATTAATTAATGTATGTAATGTATGAATCAATTTCAGTATAATATATGTAATATATGTCATTTTCTTTTCCTTTTTTTTTTTCTTTCTTTTTTTTTTTTTTTTTTAACAAGACAGACTCAAAACAAAGGGAAAAAAGAAAAACGAAAAAGAACAGAGAGCTAACTAGTAGAATGAGAAAAAGAAAAGAAGCAAAATAAGAAGGAAAAAAGAAAAACAAAAAACAAATTTCACCCAGCAACCAACAACAAAGGGAAAGGAGTAGAAGAAGAAGAAGAAAAGAAGAAGAAGAAGAGGAAAAAAATTCACCCAACCCAACAACAAGCACAACCAGCGAAGAAGGGAAAAAAAATAAAAATTAAAAAAAAAAGAAATCCAGCGAAGCAACAAAGAAGAAGAAGAAGAAGAAGAAGAAGAAGAAATTCACCCAACCTAGCAACCAACAAGCGAAAAAAAAAAAAAAAATCGATCGAGCTTCGAATTCGAACAATGAAGAAAAAAAAAATATTTGCTAACAGAGATTCGAAGAAGAAGAAGAGTATCTGGTTCGAGAGAGAGAAGAGCCCAGTCGAAGGAGCCCAGTCGAAGGAGACAACACAGATTAGGGATTTGATTTGAGTCGTCTTCTGATTTCGGTTGTATTGTATTGTATATGAGTTGTAATCGTATGTGTTGGAGGCTGTTGGAACACAATTTTGAGCCATTAGATCTGAATTACAAATAAATAGAGAAGCCTAACTAGGTGGCTCTCTACGCCTCTCCCAGTCGCATCCAAGGCGTGCGACTGTTATATTGCGCCTCGCCTTGGCCTCCTTAAGTCACGCTGGATGCACCTCGCCTTGCCTGGCGCCTAGGCGTGCCTTTCCCAACACTGGATTGGAATGTTGACCAGATGACCCCCAGTCTAAATCATACTAACAAATTTAAAGTGCAGTTTGTGCATTATGCAATAATACCATCAACAGTCTCCAAAGCCGATTTTTTGGTCACTGGGTGCAACTCCGTTGGAATCTGCAATGCACACATGATACATACAAGTAAGTGAAAAGTTGCAATAACACATCAAAAGCTGGTTTAAATGAATTTTATAAGCAAAATCTAACAACATGACATCTTTCTAAACATAATACAAAAGCCGCATTTTTGTCTAGACATTCTAAACATATTAGAGACCAAATAATCATCACAATTCAAAGTCATATATTTTTAACAACCAAAAATACATATCCCGAAATTATGTCCAGTATTTTGTATGGTTTCCACGATAGATAGCAGCCTAGGCAGGAAACATCATGTGAATTAGCCCTTAGTGTCACGACCCCAACCCGCCCCTAGTAGGATGGTGCCATGATGGCCAGTAATCCAAGATTTACCGAAGGCCAACTTTCGAATTCACACACAATCAGAGTATAATATATGGGGCTTACATGTGCGGAAGCAATATACTAGAATACAAGTGGTCCATAAGAGCTGTGCATAAGTCAAATGAAATGGCATACATCTTTACATAACTTACAACTTGCATATACAAACAAGATAAAATACGTATTACATCTTAACAAAAGGGCTGCTAGAGCCGACATGTTCAAAAATACATAAATCCTCAAAATTGCCGATGCAAATACAAGGTTGCCGACGTTAAACACAAAATGCCGACATAAGCATTGCCGACGTAACATGCATACAAAACACACATCTCGGCGAAGCCGACTTCTAGCTTGATACCTACATATATACATAGAGAGGGTGAGCTTGGATACTCAGTGAATGGTACAAGTAATAAAGGGTTTAAATGAATGATTCCCGAAATCTTGTCAAAACAATACATATATCATAGCTTCTTCAAAACATGTACATATATCATAACTTGTTCAAAACGTGTACTTAGCATAACTTGTATCAAAACATGTACTTGGGGTGATGACATTTCGGACAGAACAATCAGAGATCGAAACACCTCGGAAACGAGCACACCCGTTCATAGACCGTCGGTGGCCGATGTCTCAACAAGGGTGCTACTTAGGCTTAACATCCCCTAGCACGGAAATGACGATGCTACTTAGGCTTAAAGTCCCCTAGCACGGAAGGACTTGTGCCACCTATGCTTAAAGTCCCCTGGCACGTACGGACTTGTGCCACCTATGCTTAAAGTCCCCTGGCACGTACGGACTTCCCGAGAATGTCATCCGAAACAGAACTTATACTTGGTAAGCAAAACTTATACTCGATACATAAAATAGGGGTATTCATTCATTCTTAACAAATCCTTTCATCAAAACGAGCAAAGCAAGATTTATCAAAACAGTATAACATAGCTTTATTAAAAATACCACTCACTTAGTTCTCGGGACGTCGGAATCAAAGCAAAAGTCCAAGTCCTACAAACACATGGCAGGGTCCACTGAAAACACATCTCAAAACAAGTCTTACATGCATGCAAATGATCTCGGGAAAACATGCTGGAAGTCAAAACGCTGTTTTACATGTCAGGAAGACATGCTGGGTACCAACTAGGTCTAAGCCGAGGTCCCACACCACCTGGCCGAGGTGTGGTTACCAAGGCTTCGGCGTGCGGCTGCATGCCGAGGTGTTCATGCAAGACAGACTAAGGGTGCAAGTGATCATGCAAGGTAGGCCAAGGTGAGATACGATGCTTGGCCTAAGTGTGAGGTCTAGGTAAAAATGATCTCGGCGACTACACTTCGGGAAGTGAAGTCTGGAAATCTGGGTTGAAAAACATGAAGAACATGAACATGAACATGAAGAACGTGAATGCTAAAAATCATAACTTGTTTATTACAAAATCTGGGATTTCATGCCATGAGTTCGAAAACATGGACCTGGGCACCCATACTTGAAGATCATACAAAAACAAACATGAAAACATGAATCTTGGCATGAGCTTTCGGATCAAAACATGACTTTTCTTGAAGAACACATGAATGCTATTTTCTCTTTCTAAAACCGAATTCCAAAACAATGCATGGCTTACAAATCATATTCAATCATGCAACGCAATAACATAAACGTAAAGAACAACGTGAGAAGATCAAGAATCTAACCTTAGAACACGGATCTAACGGTTCGATCTCTAGGAATCAAACTTGGAAATCTACTCTCTCTCAAGAACTCCTCCTTCTCTCCTCTAGAGCTTCTCTCTCCTCTTCAAAACAAAGATATAACGAATGATAGGTTTCTCTCTCTGCCGGCTGATTTAACACTCAGCTCGGACACGTGGCAACGGCCGGTTGGTTCTCCTCAAAAGGTGATAGATTGACAAGACAGGTGTAAGACAAAGCGTATTCAACAAGCTTGGTGGCAAGGACACTCCGGCAAGTGATGACATCGGCTAAGGACAAAGCTTCGGCAAGTCGGGGAACAATGATCTCGGCTAGGAAGGACAACACTTGGCCTAGCTGTGCCACACCTCAGCCTAGATATGCCACACCTCGGTCTAGGTCATACCCGTCCAGGAACGAGATCACTTGGGTTCAAGATAACATCTCGGCCTAGATAATACACATCTCGGCCTTGGTGATACACACCTCGGCCTAGATGATAATCATCTCGGCCAATATGCCCGGATGAAAATGGAGGTCAATCAAAGTGGTTCCAAGATAGTTTTAGGCTTAAGGTGACCTCGGCTTGGAATAACCTAGGCTTCACATGACCTAGGCTTGACATAACCTCGGCTTAACAGCAACGAGGGAACAAAACATGCAATCAATACTTAAACAAAACAAGGAAAGACTTGTAATGCAATTTAACATGGCAAAACACATAAATGCATGCAAGCATGACTAAGATATGAATGTGGGTCATTACACTTAGTCACACTGATATGCACATCAAATAATCATCGCAATTCAAAATCATTAACTATTAACAACTAAAAACACATATCCCAAAATTATGTCAAGTATGCCATGTGGATTCCAAAGAAGTAGCAGTCTAAGCAGGAAACATCATGTGAATTACTCCTAGTTACATTGATATGCATAAATTGCATCCATAGTTGGGGATAATGAGGACTCTTTCAACAAGTTCATTAAATGTGCATCATGCATGGCTGAGTTTCTTCTTCCATAAATTTGGGATGAGAAAGAAATAGAGAATAAAACCAAGTCTATGTCCAATTCCTAAAGCCTGATTTTCTATAAACTGAAACAATCAGAACATAAAAATCCTTATAAGACTCCGACATGTTAAATATATCTACTGCAAACTTATCTTTTCACTGGTCCCAGATAAAATAAGACTCAAAAATATATAAAAATATGCCACTATTAGAGATCTAGGATATTAGGTTGTATCAAATACATAATGATAGCCTCCTGCATTTTATTCATTGAGGTTCCAATGAGAAAAGTTCAATGTAAACAACTCTACTATCACAAGGCACGTAATAATTTTCTCAAGAAAAAAAAAATTATTATTCGCATATAAAAGCATATCATGCAAAATGCCATTTGAGGGACGTCTCTTTCACAACATCACATTCATCCAATTTTGTATCACACTGTAGAAAATCAAGCAAATTGCTAGAATATTCAACAATGTGCAATGTGGCTAAATAGGGACCCATGCGCGTGCACACAAAAACCGAGCATATAATCATGTGAGAGCATGCTAACATTAAGCATTCATGTCAAGAATCTCAACACATCCCCTGCGAAGAAAACAGCCTGGTTTATGCCTCACCAAATCTTTACACCTAAGAGAACTCCTCCTTGGCTACAGAAAGTAGAATACAAACATACCCCACGCCCATTGTCAGTAATGCTCACTGAATTGTCCGCATGTAAGACGACATCTATCTTTCAAGCAAAACCTGCTTGTGCCTCGTCAACAGCATTATCTGATATTTCATAAACCTAAAAGAAATCAACATCAGTGAATCTTGTAACTCATGTTTAGATAAAATAGACTTGGCACAATGAGTAGTGTTAATGCAGAGAAGGCAAAAAGGTAAAGAAGATACCAAATGGTGCAAACCACGAGGTCTGGTGCTTCGAATATAAATTCCTGGTCTTTTCCTAACAGGGTCTAAACCTTCCAGTACCTGAACAAATCAGGTAGCCATCATAGGAAAATAAACCAGAAGTAAGCCAACAGGAGAGCTAAAACAAGATTACAAGATGTGTATATGCATACATCTATAGTATCTTCAAATCGCTTCCATAAACACCTAAATGAATTGCATTGTACAGTTCATCTGCTTCTTTATGACAAGAAATGTGATTTCAAAAAGCCTACTGCAAAATTTAAAAATGGAATTATGCATCTATGAACAACACATGGTGATTTTCATGGCATCTGTCAGTGTTAACGATTTCTTTTAGAGAATCAAAGAAACTCCAAAACTATGCATTTGTTAATAATATGAATCTGCCCACAATCCACAACATAAGTTCATACGCCTGTCTAAAGCTGTGGGTCACACCTCATGAACATAACTTAAATCAAACGAATTCCACATGCCTTAATCCTAATCAAAGTTTTAAAGGGCATTAGGTTTTGAGTTTTAGGCAACACTTCCCAAAGGCTTGCACATCACAATCTGAGGCGAGCATCTCAGGTGCAGCTTGTACCCCTTTTGCATATAATATGAGGATTACGCATATGGAGAGCTTGTCTTGAGTTATTATTAAACTTAGTCTAATAGATGGTTTAAATATAAAAAAGAAGAATCTCTTTTATAAAGATATTTCATGGGCAAAATCAAGTAAATGACTAACTAAAAAAAAAACACAAAGCTAAGGTTAAGTGAGAAGCTCAAAAATTGAAGCTTAAAATGTCGATTTCACCTTCAATACGGGCAAACTTCCATAACTGCAGTGAAATGTTCAACGTCTTGAGCAGAAAAGTATTTACACCTTCATATTAAACTTTTTAAACATTTTTTACCACTATAAAATATTTTATGTATTTGTTAAAAATAAAAATTGAAAAGCATACATCTCGCCTCATGAGGGGGTAAAGTGCCTCATGTTACAAGCTTGCTTTAAAAAACTTCGATCCTAATAACTTGAGATTGGCTACGTTGCGCAACCATTTCCTGTCTAATCTGTGTAGCTACATCCTCAATTAAGTCCAAGGCAATTAAGTCATTCGCACAGCACCAACCCACATTCTGTTAATCTAATATGATTAGACCACCAAGCACCCTTCTCTTTCCATCCTTGATTACCATTGAAACGATCGACTATCACCATCTTCTATGATCGACTATCCACCATCATCTATGTTCTCCTTCAACCTTTGAACTCCTAAAACTTCCATACCACCTCCATCCATCCCCTACCCATGTCATCTCAACTCAAGTAAGAACACAAAATGGCTATGAAGAACGGACACGAACACAGACATGGGACACGGCAATTTCCAAAAAATAGGGACATAGACACGGCGAATTTTTTTTTTTTTTTAATATATGTTTATGTGTTATGTAGATTCATATTACAAACACTAACATAGTAACATTAATTCAATAAATATAACCACTACATTTAAACAAATTAATAGATCATCCATTCACAAAAAAAGTCATAATAAACAATAGCAAGAACTAAGACAAGAAGGGGAAAACATTCAACATCCAACAATATTCTTCGCAAAAGCACTAAATAATAGAGGCAAAAGAAGAAGAATAAGAAGAAAAAGGAAAAAAAAAAAAAAGTGAGCCCCGCCATATCCCATGCCGTCCCGATATGGACACGCGTGTCCCCGCCGTGTCCCTTACAAAAAAATTATTAAATTAAAAGGACACACCATCTGGCCATGTGCCCGGCATGTCCGCGTGTTGGACACCGCCACGACACTGATTTTGGAGTGTCCATACTTCATAGCAAAATGGTACCTCTTGATTTCCACAACTCGCACTTGAAAACCAACCACCCCTATTTGACCTTGACTTGCCTCAACTATTACCCAAACATCAATAAAGTTTCGATGAAACAAGGACAAAGCATCCCTAAACACTACAAAGAACCACTTGAGCTCCTCAATCTGTAGCCAAATCTGACAGTGACACCTAGATGATTGGATACTCTGTCTCTCTCCACAATCGCAAACAAACTCAAACCTCCTTCTTCATCAACCAAATCTATAATTTTCCACCCTCGTTGAACCAACACTCTCCTGCAATATCCCATCTCAACTATTGATCATTGCCTCTTCTATTATATGCCCATTTTCCTAATCTCTCCAATGAGTTGGAGATCTATCAACATAATAAATAATGTTAGTGATTACAAAAGATGATTCTATATTTGCATTTATGTCTCACCCTTTCCTTCCTCATTTTCAAATATTTCCAAGATGAAAAGTTGTATCAAATATCAAGGTATTTGAAGTTCGAAAAAATCAACTATCTTGAATCAAGTAAATAAGCCTTTCTGTAATAGATTGCTTCATATTTTTTAATTGATTGAGGCCAAGATCCGAACTTCTGACTTGTACCTACACCCCTTTCAAGTTAAAAACTAGATCTTAATAGCAAGAAACTCCTACTTGGGTGATGTTTCTTACTCAGAAACAAGATTCCACGCTCCCAAATAACAAATTGTAAGGAAATCACTTCCGTCAATGAACAAATTCACTCCCAATTAAGCACCTCTCAAACATACATATATCATAGAAACAAAAGAAAAATAACTCAAACTTTTCTAATAGTTTCTATTTACATAATATGTATTTTACTTAACAAAGACAATTTGTAGTTGACATCAATTTCTAATATTTATTCATATTTTAACACATTTCAACCAAGCAAAGAATAATAATTTTTAGAATGTATTTATTCATTTAATATATAAAATATAGGGTAAACTACCAATAGGTCTTAATAATTAGACTTAATTCCCATCAAGTCCTATTGAAAATAAGTCTTGGTAAAATTGTCGCTAAAAATAATTTTTTTGTGATAATTTTTTATATGTCGCTAAAAATTGACAATTAGTGACTTTTTTTGGTCATGATTTTTATAAATTGTCGCTAAAACTTACAATTAGTGACGTTTTTTATGATTAATTTTTTCATAGGACCTATTAGACAATAAATCCACTTATTAGGATCTACACGTAAGTAGCCCTAAAATATATACACACTACCAACCTTAGAAACTTCCATATGCTTTCACTCCTCCGCCTTCACCACTCCCCCCGCTCCCACTTCCACTTCATGCAACTAAAAACTAGATTGGTCGGCACAACTAACATTCTTTCTCAATTTTTTGAAGATATAGAAGTTTCAATAACATGACCAAAAGTAAAAGTAATAATAAAAAAAAAATTAAAAATATAAATTTGTGTTTTCTAAGAGATTCTAGTTAAAAATATAATATATATATATATATATATTATAGAAAGGGCAAATTTCACTTTACCCCCATGTTTTGGGTTAGGTGCGGATTACCCCTGACATTTGGAAATTACCGCATAACCCCCACGTAGTTTGTGGACCAAAACACACGCTAACTTCTGTTAACTGAACATATAAATTGACTATTATACCCTCATCTTCTTACTCTTCTCTATAACAGTAGAGAGAGAGAAAGCTAGAGAGAGAGTGGAAACACTGTTGTCATTTTCTCTCTCCTTGTTTGCCTCCTTTTCAACCCCACATGAATCCAAAGCTCTCAACCTCTCCAAAGATCAAGATTGTCTCTTCTCTCACCCAAGTAAGTCCCATAAACTTACACAACTCTATCTCTTAAAGCTGATTTTATTTTTATTTTTTTTCAATTTTAATTGATACCCATTTGTTTGAATTGCTTGTTTGTGCTTGAATTTTAGGTGGAGAAGACAATTGATCAAGTTCAGGAAGTGGGTTCAAGTTTTTTCGATGTGGCACAACTTGTTTTTCGGGCTGCACACCATGTGTTTGAACAAATATATTAAGGCATTCACCGACATGCACACCATGTGTTTGAATTTGGGCTCGTTCCGTTGTGGTAAAAGGCTACTTACAGTAGAGATTGAAGAAACGAAGAGAGATGTGTTATATATATATGTATGTATGTACACATGATCAAGAAAAAAGAATTTCAAAAAAATGGGTTTGAATTTGTATATGTGAACTGAGTTTGTATATGATCAGAAAAATGGGTTTGGATTTGTATATATACAAATATATATATATGTATATGTATGTACACATGATCAAGAAAAAATATATATGTGTGTGTGTGTGTATATATACGAATGGGTTTGGATTTGTATATGTATGCACCCACTCTTTTTTTTTTTTTTTTTTCCTTTCTAATTTTCCTTCCCTCATTATCTTATATTATCTTATTCTCTTCTTCTTGATTGTCTTCAACAACTGGATTATAAAGATGTGTTTGTTCTCTCTCTTGATTGTATGCACCCACTTCTTCTTCTTGATTCTCTCTCTAAATTTAAAGATGTGTTTGTTCAAAGAATTTAAACAACCTTGGTTTTGGAGAAACAACCTTTTTTCAGAGATGTATTTGTTCATTCTGTGAGAGAGGAGAAGGAAGAAGAATGGCAAGCTTTTGTAAATTTAAAAGTGTAAGGGGTATTTTGGTCATAAAATATAGCTTACTCTCTTCATGGGCGTGTGAACCTCACAACCTGTTAATTTGGATGGAAAAGTGGACGGTGCGTTTTGGTCCACGAACCACATGGGGGTTATGTGATGAAGTTTGCCCTTAAAAAAATGATGAAGTGCTCATATCAAATTTTGGTTCGAAAAGCTGCCACATTTTTCATTAGGTGCTAGCTTAATAATTTCATTATTTTACTTCTAATGCTCAAAATCAAAATCACAAAGCATGATTGAGTGGTCAAAAGAAAAAACAGCAGGTAAGATTTTATAAAAACATTTAACCACTATTTTATTATATTTTTTATGTTTACTTGTTTAAATGTAAATACATCTTAGGAAAGGTCACAATTGAGCTAATGATGTAGAACAATTAGGGTGGCAGGGCTTTTGGAGCTGGTTTTAATTGGATCTTATGGCTGAAATTGCAATAGAAGTATAGGGGACAAGTAGTCTTCGTTTAGGGCTATGAAGCACGGACACGGACACGCATACGGACACGGATACGGACACGGGACACGTCAATTTTTTAAAAATGGAGACACGGACACGGCAGGGGACACGGCAGACTTTTTAATTTTTTTATAAATATTTTTATTTTAATACATATTAATTATTTTATTTATTTATTATATTTTTAAGTAATATGTTATAATTAATTTTTTTATTTTATTTTATATACATGTTTATTTATTTTTATTAATATGCAAAAGTATATATAATATAATAGTTATATAATAATAATAGTTATCTATATAAATAATAAGTATAATA
Organism: Camellia granthamiana; assembly: GCA_036172215.1. NCBI lineage: Eukaryota > Viridiplantae > Streptophyta > Magnoliopsida > Ericales > Theaceae > Camellia > Camellia granthamiana. The sequence continues at coordinate 98,016,493 of CM069905.1, forward strand.
TGAATCCAGCAGATAAATAATATAATAATAGTTATATTATATATATATATATATATGAATCCAGCAGATCAGCAGAAAAAGGAGATAAAGACGCGACTGAGAGAGAGAGAGGAAGAAGCGATCGATCGCGATCGCGAGGGAGAGAGAGAAGGTGAGAGAGAGAGAGCTCGTCGAAGTCGAAGGGCGACTGGATTGTCGAAGTCGAATGGGATGGAGCTCGCCGGCGAGTCGACTAGACTGGATCGAAGTCATGGAGGTCGCCGGCGAGTCGACTGGACTGGATCGAAGTCAGGTTTGCACTCTTCTCCTTTCCTCTTCTGTTTTGCTCTCAACTGTCATAACCATACCAGTGGTCACTGTACTCTTCTCCTTTCCTCTTCTGTTTTGCTCTCTGTGTCCAGATTTGGACACGCGTGTCCAGATTTGGTGGACACGCGTGTCTCCACCGTGTCCCCTGCAAAAAAATAATTAAATTAAAGGGACACGCCACCCGGCGTGTCCCGTACGTGTCCCCGGCGTGTCCCCGTGTCAGACACTGCCACGGCATGAAATCTGCCGTGTCCATGCTTCATAGGTTTAGGGTAAATAATGGGCAAGAGTTGAAGTATGAACAGAAGGGATTTTGGCACTGTTAGGGGCTGTGAATCATACCCGTGAACAGTGTTTTTTGGGCTGTTAAAAGTGCAGAAAATAAAAGAGGGAAAGAATGAGGAGATAAATCTAGAAATCACTCCTAAGCATCATACCTAGGGTTTGATAGCATCACACAATCCATAAAGAAGCTTCAAAACTCTCAAATTTTTATAAAATATCAATTCTATTGAATTATAAGCATTATATGACTTTATATAGACTTGAGACTTCCTAAACCAACTATAACTAAAAAAGGAAACTAGTAAAATATCTTTAACTTCTAAAACCAATTTAAAACTAAATAAGAAACATAAATAAACTCAATTAAATAACTTGACCAACAAAACGACCGATGGGCGACCCCTACAGCCCATAACAGCAATAATAATTACCAAAATACCCATGACAGCACTATCATGGGATAGAAACACAAATGCCAAACTATCATACCATTTCAATGAGCCCAGTCAAAAAAACACCACAATGGTTGAGTTTGACTCATTTCTTAGGTAACAGTAAAATTATGACTCAACCTCAATGTGGTTAAATAAATAGTTGACTTGGGCAAACCTTAAGAGAGTAAAGCTCAAGACATGCTTTAGTTATTCAATTTGTTTACAACCTAATGTGAAATAATAAAAAATAAAAAAATTACTATTTAATTAATAATCATCAGTCAAAACAACTTAAAAACAAAAATTACAAACCAATGAAGAAACAGTTCCAAAATTAAATGCTCATCGTAATCATTGTGTAAATAAGATTCCCCAAATAGCATTTACAAGCTAAAACATCAATATGTTGGTTTAGAGGTCTAAAGACTCAAAACATGTACTTCCATGAGTTTCTAGGGGTGTGCTAATCAATTAATAATAATAATTCAATGCTCCAATATTCTAATGCAAATATGTTTGGTTAAATATTAGTTGAAACATTTTTAGATTGTGCATGTTATAGCCACCAATCTAATAAATTTTCCTTTCACTCACTGGTTAATACATAACATAGTGTGGACTCTTTTCGGATTACACATATCATAGCCGCCAACTCAATAAGGTTGTCCTTTTGTTGGTTATCCCTTTGTGGTTTAAGGCCAAAGAATAGGGATTGTCACATGTAATATTCAATTGGAAGTGAATCGCACGATTCACAATCGATTCACGATTCGATTCACTTTTTACGATTCATGCAATTTTTGAAATTATTGTGTACGACATATTTTTGACTCTTTTTTTCTCCATCTTTTTAGTGAAAATGGCATAATACAATTTTTAATAGCGTTTAATACCAAAATAACCAACATATATACATGATTTATTGTTATTTTAGTAATCATGGAGTTTTTAATAGAATCCAATCAGATTCAATCAGACCCAACATATTTTTAACATTTCTTCTCATTTTTTTTCCTTTTAAAAAATCATAATATATCTTCTAAAGATGTTTAAGATTAAAGTTACACTATGAATTATCTATTACTATTTTATTAAATTGAATATTACATGTGTGAGGTCAGTTATACTTTTTAAAATGTTTTAGGTTTTAAAATAAAAGATTCTAAATAATTCCTTCTTATTATTTGCTCACTGTTACTTAGAAAAGTATATATGCTTATTGTCCAAATATCAACATTGTTGTTAATTATTGTTACTTTGAAAATTGATAGTTTGTCTATTTGGTTACTATCTTTATTAAGAATGGCTGATAAGAAATATCTAAAAAAGAAAAAAGGCAAAATGGTGATATTACATCTTTATTAAGAATGGTTGACGTTGATAAGAAATATCTAAAAAAGAAAAAGGTAATATGGTGATCTTACATAGAAACCTTTGTTAACCTCTTACCTATTAAACTACGTGATTATTATTTAAAATAACATTTTTATTGATTTAAGTCTAAATATTTTATATTCATAAGATATATTTAACATCTAAATGTGTAGATATATATTTTTAAGTAATTTATAAAAAGTAACCGAATCTTTACGATTCATGATTCGATTCGATTCGCGATTCGGTACAAGACCATTTCGATTCACGATACAAATCCCGATTTGACAACTATGTTAGTATTATTAAATTAGCGTAGAGATCTTATTATGCTAAAAAATTGTTTCCTTTTAACACCCAAAGGGGGAGACGGTCAAGGGTATTGCGGGAAGAGGGAGGCGGTCGCAATGGTTGTGGGGGAGGAGAAAAGGGTGGCGGCGTGGTGGCTTGAAGAAGTGGGGAAGGCAAGGGAGGTGGTGGATGGTGGCAAGGGGAGCTATAAAAGAGGGTTGATGGTGTCACGAGATGAAGGAGAAGAGAAAGAGAGGGATGCTAGTTTCGTGGCTGGAGGGCTTGGGGAGGGCTTGGGAGGTGGCAAAACAACAGCATGAGGGACTATGAGAGAGGGTTGCTGGTTAGGTTAGGGTTTTGACATGGTTTGAATAAAGAAGATGAATTGAAGGGTAACATTGTTAGGGTTGTTAGGGTTTGGTGGTAGTGATGAAGATAAGGGTATAAATGTATTTTTTCATTTTAATTTTAATTTAAAATATAAAAATAAACCCACTCTCAAAGTTGGTGTGTATTACCCCTACCGTTAGTTTGGATGAAAAAAGTAATGGTTACAGTTTAAGTCTGAAGCCACATGGGGTCTTTGGCTATTTTTTAACCATAAAGGAGTAAAGTGCTCCTGCCTTAAACCACAAGAGGAGTAAAGTGAATTTTTCCCTTTTACATTTTATATATTTAGCAACCAACTCAACAATGTCACCTTTCACACTAACTGATTACAATTCATAGAGGGTACGGTATTGATTTTATGATCCAAATGGGCAAAATGTTAAAACTAATAGCTTGCACTAAGAGGATTGTGGTCATATGATGATCACATATTAAGAGAAGTTAGAAATATTCAATTATTTCATGATTGATTTTATACTTTACTTATATCACATGTTTTCTTCTCATTTATTTGTTTAAATTAGAGCTGTTTAATTGAAACCACATGTTCTCTAAATTAGTTTCTTATATAAAAAAATTGCCTAGAAAATGTATATTATGTGACTCTACCAAGTTTGAATGACAGCTAAAATTGTCAATAATTTCTTCTTTATAGCACATTGACAAATTTTCAATCAAATTCAAGCTTTGCCAACCTAAATCAGGCCTATAAAAACCAAGTTCCCATTTGTTTTCTCTGCTACTTCTACATATTTCCCACCACTCCATTGAATTCCGTCAACTATAGCTTTCACTAACTAAAGCTCTTATGTTTATAATGCATATTACATATAACTACTTAACTCAGCATGACTTCTTCCTCAATTGATAAGCCATCAAAACAACAACTAAATGGCATTAAGCACACAAACAGCAGTGCCATAAAGATCATAACCCATCAATTTACCTGAATTTGTTCAGACCCATAAGCTTTTGAGGTCGAACTTTCCTGAACAGCTTCTGTTGCAATGCTTGACGACATGAAAGCTTGCGGAGACACTACATTTTGCATCAAAAAACTACTTGACACTCATCACAATCGAAAACTCATCCTGGAGCAGGAGTAGAGCCTGTTAACAACGCAACATAATGAAAAAATGCAGTAAAGTAAAGAAACCCCAATTTCAAACCTTAAGGCCATGTTTGGTTCATGGATTTGGATAGAAATTTTGGAAGAAAAAGAGAAAAGTTAAGTAAAATGTGAATGAAATAATGCTACATTTCATGAACTTTCACACACTTTTTTCCCTTTCTATTTCCAAATAACTTCCCAAATCCAGCGTAATAGGCTTAATATATAAGACAACTAGAAAGAGTCTAGAATGTAACTTTTAATCCAGAGATGGCATAGCTACTCAAAACTCTTAAACTCTGCTTGATTAGTGAGAAAATACAGGAAAATAAAGAAACCCATATTTCAAACCGTTAGCCTTAATGGTATAAGAGAAAAACTAAAGAAAGCATTCTAATTAGTACTTTAAAACTCTTGAAATATACATATACATTCAAACAAAAGTCTAAATATTGTCCCATTTTACTACTTTTCCTGTGCAAAAGCACACAAAAACATAAGACACATAGTTGAAAGCATAACCTCTTATATTTTCCTACGTTTTCTCAGAAACCAAACAGGCTATACAGAAAGGGTACCTGGTTCTGAGAAGAAGCGAAGAGCGAGAGAGAGAAGAGAATGAGGAGAGAGAAAGACCGCGGGAGTGAATAGATGAGTTAAGTGACAAAACGCGAGGCCATTAACCGAAAGAGCACAGTTGAGAGGAGGTTTCAGAAGGGCCATTCGAGTAAGCAAAAATTTTCTCGCGCTTTCTCCGCCGAGAAAATTGAGGCTTGTGCCGTGAGTTCTTTTGATTTGTGGTAATGAATTTGGATGAATATGAAGATATAAAACCCCTTCAATTTTCCCTCTAAACCCTGCCTCATGTTTTTGAATTGGAAGAACAAAATTTTGGGCCAAGTTTGGTTGGGCCCAATGGTAGAATCTGGGTTACCCCGAAATGATTTGGGCTTATTGAAGTTTGATGGGGCCCAATTCAAATATTTGAAATGGGCTAATCTTAGACTGGGCTCAAGCTCGTTGGGCCGATAATTGAAGCTGTAGCAGCTTTTCAATGGGACATTTATGGCCCATCCTGTTTATCGGACTTATTTATCTTTAAATTTAAGAGTTTAGTATGATTCAAATTGATTCGGTTTAGAAGTAAACAAAAACCAAACTATTACTTACTATTCCATGAAATCTAGAATCAAACTAAACCAAACTATGAAAATTTTATAATCAAACTAGACCGAACCAGTTAACCCCAATTCAGTTCAAATTAAAATTACAATTTTAAAAAATATTGTCAACATTCATAATATGATTACAAAATACTGTTTAGGTAATTGTTTACAACTATACAAGAACAAACTTGCAAAAGAAAAAAATTACAACTTATGTATACATTAGATATTAAGTGGTTGTTTTGGGTATCCTAAATAAGTACATTTTTTGTGTTTTTAGACTAAAAAGTTGAGGAAAAAAATATGAATATTTGGGTTAACTTTTTTATAAAAAAATGTGTATTAAAAAATTGTATAAAGAAGTGTATAGGAGAAGATTAGAAAGGTGGGTTGGCAGCCGTACAAGCTGTGCAATTGAATTGATGGTAGGAAATTATTAGTCAATGTTTGGGCATTGCACTGAACGGTTTTGTTCGGTTCGTGGGCCCATCACGGGTCTCATTTTGACAATCTGAACCGTTTAATGTATAGAACTCGTCAAGTACTATATACTTATAAAAAATCACGTTGATCGGATATCGATAGCTATCTAATCAGATTTGTTTTTTTTTTCAATCGTTAATTATAACACTATCCATTTTTTTATACAAAACTGATTTGATCATGTAGTTATCGATATCCAATCAACGTATTTTTTACAGGCATATAGTACTCAACGAGTTCTACACATTAAACGGTTCAAATTATCAAAACGGGACCCGTGATGGGCCCCCATGGGGCGAACAGCAGTGTGTTCAATTGCACCCAATCTGATCAGATTTGTTCGGCCACACACAACACAGAGCAGTGATTGCTTACATCATTAAGTTGTACTTGGCTTGGAAAATTAATTTTTTAATATTTTTTTTGTGTGAATAGTGATAAGTTTTTAACTTTTTGAATAACTTTTTGGCTTTTTGACTTTTTTGGGAGTTGCCAAACTTGGCCTAATAAGATATAGGAGTGTTTATGTATGTAACCAATTATTATATATATATATATATAAACGATTCAATTCAATTCCAAATCAGACCTATAACTATAAAAACACGGATTGATAAGTCATTTTTCATACCCAAAATAAATATTAAAAACCAAATAAAAACTATTATTCAATAGAATAGCAGTTAAGATCAGGTATCGTTCCAATGGAAACAAATAAGCTAGTGTACATTAATTTCAAATCAATTCCTAAATTAATTTAATAAAGATTGTTCATATGATTATAATTTAAGTTATAAAAAAAAAGATTAAAAACTAAAAGTAACAAGAGCAATGTAAAATTAAGATTAGATATGAAAGTGAGGGTTTTAGGATTATTACTCCACCACCAATCTCATAGTTAGGATTTATTGACTCACTTCATGAAAAATCACTATTATGATGATAATGATATATCGTGGCTACAAATCCCAATAACATCTTCAAGAAAAATTCATATATTCAAATCAGGTACATGAATCATCATTGTTGACACAAAGCGTCTACATTAAACTAATGCCATAGACACGCCTTGCCTTTCCTAGGTACGACTCTCTCTTTTTTTTATCAGAAGAAAATTCCATTAAGGATAGCCAAAAAATAAAGCATACACCAAACAAAGTAAAAATATTACAAGAAGCCCAAAGGTGAAAAACTATGAAAATATCCAAACGCACAATAGTACTCGTGCTCGTATTGCGAAGCAGAGCCAATCATAAGAGTATGGCGTTAGAGAATATCTAAGATAAATCATAGGTTACAACCACAACACCAATGGACTCCAAGAGCACAACTAAAAACCAAAGAAAAGAAAGCAAAAAAAAAAAAAAAACTTGACCTTAGACCCAAAACGGCCAGATCTGTGTAGGCGGGCCAGATCCATGGCAGATCTGGTGGCGAAATGTTGGTGATAGCTTCGGCATAAGTCAGTAAAGGGAGAACAAGGCAAATCTAGAGTTAGCGGGAAATAGAGAAGAGAGTGTTATCCACATTGTGTAAATGGTGTGATTAAATAATACAAATAAATTCATAATTAACAATTTAAATTCCAGAATAAGAAACGTGTTGAACATTACAAGTTGAACAGAAATACATAATAAAGTAAAATGGCAAAAAAGAAGCAAACCGAAACCTGCACTAGACAATGTTCTTAAAACAGATTCGCCGCCTCATCGATTGGGTACTGGAGGTTCTTCGACGTCTGTCTTCCAAGATACGACGGTTAGACCAGCTACAGCAAAGCACCTACTGCGTAGCTTTAGCAAACAGAACTAAGGCAACACTCTCTCACTAGGAAGAATAAAAAATAGAGAAAACTAGAAAACAAGAATTTCTGGAGGAGGAAAACTAAAGGAGAAGGGCCTCTTTTTATATATATGGTTTTATATATATGGAGGAAGAGAGGAAGAGGCTCCTTCTATCAAGGCCCATTACAAAATGTAGAATTAAACTCTGCAAAATAGATGGATTTAATCCATTATGAATATAGAGGAGTTACCAGATTTTGCATGCATATGTATTATGTATATTCCTGCAGCCACATATCTGGTTTGGCCCAAGAAGATTAAGATGGGTGGGCCAAGAACCCAACGCAACCCAACCCCCATACTTAATCCAGGCCAGCAAGCCTCAAGTCCAAGATATAAGATCCACGATCCACAGACTCGGACCTAGACCCGGCCCAGTCCGAGCGGGCCTCGCATGCACGCGCACATTTGGAAATTTTTGCATAACCAACTTGGTCTATAATCTTGGCCCAAGTCCATCCTTGAAGCATCCATAACTCCCTTCCTTCGGAAAATTTAGATGCCCCAAAGGACTCACACCCTTAGGCAAAAAATGGGATTTAAATATCTATCAATGCTTTCTTTTATAATCAATATGAGATAGAAAATTACACACCTTACCCAACACCTCTTTCATGAGGCCAACTTAATGAGTCAATTTCTCATTCAAATCTTCATGGTTTTTTGTCATTCTTTTTGTGGTGTAAATATCTCATTACAAAGAATCTAAATCCACTTTAATCCACCTCAATAGAGGATTGGCACCCACTATCGCAATAAAGTCACCAAAAAACCATTAATTCCCAATAATCTCCCACATGAATAAAAATTGACCGAATAATAACAAACATACAATGTGACGCCCCAAAAATTGCGAACTTCAAAGAATATATTATCAATTAAATATAGGGTTTATCTAAGGTTAGGAGTCTAGGAAACGACACTAATGAGTCTTATGGCCAATAACCAAGTAAGATCCCAGATCGCCGGAGGAGTCAAGTTAGCCTCTCTTCTAAATCCAGCTTTCTTAGGTAGCGCATCACCCTTTTGACAGATCTTAAAAGGCATTGACGCAAGGTCTCATAAGCAATGCAAAGATAGGCATAGGATTACAAAGTAAATAATAATTATAGCATCTCAAATTTTAAATTTACAAAACGAGTTCCATTACTTTTACAATCCAAAAAGAATAAATAAAAGCACAATTAGACTAATGAGCGAAATGGTTCCAAATTTTCTTTAAGGAAAACTTAAGTCTTCAAATGTCTTTGACTCTTCGTTGGCTTCGTACGTTTCTTTGATACCTAGCATGAAACACCATGAGCTTTGAATGCCCAGTAAACGCACACACACACCATCCCTTTTTCCCAATCCAATACACCATCACAATTATAACAAGCAAGTAATGAAGCATGATAATCATTCAATAATAAAGGATTACAAGGTTAGATGTTAGAAATCTAGAAATCCCCCAAAGAGACTTTGTCCTCCCAACCACAAGAATCGGGCGTAGATTATTCGGTATGCCCCATCTTTTGCTGCTTTGTTGCAGAACTAACCTCAGATGCCTACCAACGGTTATATACCACCTAGCGCCAACCACAGGGTGTAATAACCCTCACCACTGATTACCGTTAAACTGAACTGATTATGACTGATAATTGAGCTGGATAAAATACTGAATTGACTGACTGAAAACTGGAACTGAATTGATTGAATATATATATGTTAATTTGCATTTTATCTGTTTGATTGTTTAATTATCTGTTCATGGTTATATGCTTAAACTGCTAATTGAAGGCCTCATCGGCGACCGAACCGGAAATCGTTTAGTGTTTCATGATCATCATAATTTATGTGATTTTATGGTGTAATTATCTGAGAATTGATTTGGTATGATTAAATTCAATTAAAATAGGCTAAATTACATGAGTTGGAGTTATTTACAATTAGACCACACTAGTGGCCCACTATCTCACATACATTTGAGCCTTCACTTGATCAAACACAACATTTGCTCAGCCATTCTCCATGCTTTAGCCGACTAGAGAGAGAGAGAGGCAAGGGAGAGAGTTGGATTTCACCTCTTCATGCTTGGTCTTGCTTGGGAATTAAGAGGATTGAAGTATAATTGCTAAATTAAGTTACCTCACCTTGTAATTCAAGACCTAGGTAAGGAAATTCAACCTCTTATTGTTGAGTCTATGTTGATTCTTGCATAATCCATGTCAAATTGTAGAGCTAAGTCATGTTTTAATTCATATATGTTGGATTATGTTAGAAATCATGCATGCATGGTTGTGTTGTTGAATTTTGAGTTGATTTCATGGCAAATTGTCACATGCATGTTCATAAATAAGCTTAAGTCCATGTTTTCAACTTGTTTTGAAAAGAATGAGCTCATTAGAGCATGTTTTGAAGTTTTGAAATGGTTTGAATTCATGCATGTTTGCATGTTCTTCATGTTCATGAAAATTGGTTTGAAATTGAGTTTGAATTAAACACCCTTGGGCTTTGATTTACCAAATTGATCTTTGAAATACATAATGTTATGTGTTTACAAGTGTTTTCCAGGTTTTTAGCCCAAGAGGATAAAAAATTTGGCTTTTAAACTTGATTTTGAGCCTAGGACTCAAATCTGGAATTTCCAGATTTTGGGCCTACGCTCGAGCGAGGAAGTCTACGCTCGAGCGTACACTCTGTGATCGTGCCTTCCGCTCGAGCGAGGAAAGTTACGCTCGAGCGTGAAATGCGCGCATCCAGTACTTTGCATGAGTTCACGGTCCGCTCGAGCGAGGAAACCTACGCTCGAGCGAGGATCGAGCGTCCGTCGGGCATAAAATCTGAGCATCCAGCATTTTTACTGTAGCACACAGTCCGCTCGAGCGACGAAGTTCACGCTCGAGCGGAGCTCATTTGTTTGCATGTCCGCTCGAGTGTAGAAAGCCACGCTCGAGCGAGACTCCTGTTTTCTGAAAATTTTGTAAAGTGTTCAAAAGTGCATCTTTGCATCCTCTTTCCGTCCTAGGCATTCCTAGGGCATATTTAAGGCATTTTAAAGAGGATATAGATGTAGAACCACACCGAGGCAAATTAGGGATTAAGTTAATATCTTTCCCAACTGTGTAGCTTAGTATGTGTTCAATCTGTAAACTGTGTAGGGTTGGCTTTCCGAGGAGACGCTCTAGTTCACTGTAGCCCAGAACTCTGTGAGTAACAATTGTGTAAAGATATGTTCAAAATGATTATCTTCTGAATACTGAACTGAACTGTTTATTGAACTGACAATGTTTACTGAATGAATGTATGTCCTATATTCTGAACTGTACTGTGGCATCCTTAGCAACTACTGTTTACTGTTTACTGTTTATTGTTACTGTCATAGAGATCTCTGTCAGCTCCCTCGTGGAGCCACTACTGTTTACTGATTGATGGCCATCATTACTGTTCGGTCTTTTAAGACCTACTGTTTACTGTTATGCTAATGGATGTACCACATATGACTGTTTACTGTACTGAGCAACTGATATACTGATTGAAATGAACCGTTTTCATTACTGTAAGGACATTCATTCTAAACCTCTTTATGCTTTATGTTATTCACTGGGCTTTAGCTCACTGCTTATATATATATATATGTAGGTGTACAGGCACCAGACCGCAGCTAGGAGCGTCGGGGTAACTCCAGTTTTGTCAAGCCAACCACTGTGCCTCACTGCGAGATTCCGAGTCTGCCAAGCTATGGCTTAGGGGTGTTTTTATTTCCCCGTCTGTCTTTGCACAGTTTCTGTAATACTGTATAGACTGTTAACGCCGTTACTGTACTGTTAATAGGGATTAAGTCCCTACACGGTATGTTTGTAAATGATGTATGTACTGTTCCGTACTGTGTTTATATGTATATGTCTGAAAAATCTTTTTGGCATGCAGACTGTCACAGCTCATTGGACATTGTTTATTTACTGTATTGGCTTCCGCCATGCCCCTGTACTCTGTTATACTGTCTTACTGTTAAGTAGGCCTTCGGTAATCTCGGATTACTGGGCGGTTACGGTGCTAAACCCACAGGGGCGGGTTTGGGTCGTGACAGAGGGCCTCAAAAGAGACGGTAATAATGGGCCTTGCCCAAATCCCTCCTTATACCAAATACCTAGGGTTTGAATACAACCGCTCCGTTCAAGGGTTCCGAAAACCACTTACGCATGATTTTAACTTCCAAATAGGGAACGCATCCTATCAACCAATCAATATCTTAGTAATCTTGTCCAAAAATTCACAATCCATTACCACCCATTAAGTTTCCCGTTTGAGTTAAATATTTTAAGTCAGAGTTAGGACATGCTCTTGAAACAACATCTATTGCACAAGTTTGAACAACTAAATAGTACAAATAGAAGGAAATAAGGTTACAACACATGAGATTCACATATGAAGATAGGCACAAGTAGCTTTAGGCATATTCAAGTAGTTAAGGGAACAAATTCGCACATGAATATAATTTCCAAATTTGCATAAGTGTGAGCACCATCGAAGAATTAAAATAAAATACATAAACCTATGACATGTGAAATATCATATCGAGACATGATCATAAATTAATAAGCATATTCATGAACACAAGAGCATAAAACACTAATGAAAACAGAATTTCCAAATTCAGTACTACTTAAAGATTATACTCAAAAGGGCTATTTCAGATTTTTCCAGAGCCCGACCTTCCTATATTGGTAGGGAATTTTATCTAGTTTTTAGAACATTTTTCGAAAATGGAATAGCTTTTCTAGATTTGTAGTTATTTCAAAAGTACTCTAGCTTTGTCCAGATTCGTCGACCGTTACGAAAATCAAATTTTCTCACAAACCGTTCACTCGTTTTTAATGAAACCAATTTTCCTTTAAAGATAACTCCTTAAGAAATATTTTGACATAAAATGGAGGTCCAGAATATTTTTATACATTTTTCTACAATTTTTGTAAGGTGGCTGTAAAATAGATTTTTCTGGCACAGTTTTTGAAAATAGAAAGTTGGTGAGAAAAGAGGTCAGCTAGGGGAAATTTTCCACTTATCTTGTGATGAAAACATGCTAAATAATATGTATTAAACTTATAAATTTAAGGTGAAGGTGTGCCTTTGAAAATTTTGAGAGATTGATAGGGAAAAATGTAGTCTTATACCGATTAAGAGAAATAGAAGAAGGGTAGAATCAAGGCTCAACTTCTTTCATTTTTGACACAAGAATACCATTATAACACGTCTAAAAATACCATTTTAAACTTCTAATAACATGTATTTGAAAAAAGAAAATGGAAGAGAAAGTTGTGTTGTGGCTTACTTAAGGGTTGTTGGAATTGCTAGCAAACTTTTTCTTCCTCTCCTCTTTTCTACCAAGCTCACCCTCCTTCCTTTCTTCTCTCTAAGCTGAATATAGTGTGTATAAGTGTTGTTCTTGTATGTAAAATGCTAGGGGAGGGATTGTTTATATAATGAATTTGGTGCAAAAGGTCCTAAATGTCCCTTGGTTGGAATTGGATTGGATAGTTTGGATTTAGTTTGAATTCAATGAAATAGTGGAGGATTAAAGGTCTTAATTAGGTTCCTAAATATGATCTAGTAAGGGTTTTCCTCCTAATCATACCAACCTAGTTGCTTGTATACATGTATATAAAAGTTTGTACCAAGGCAAAGATTTTTCTTCCGTAAATCATGAAAAATTGTCTCATAGTACATTCATTACACCTACAATGGTGATGTCTGATGGTGAATTGATGGACTTGTTTTATATATATATATATATATATTTTTTGTGTGTACAATTGTTGGAATTTGTAAAATAAAATGTTTTAAAAAAAGATTTTAGGATACAAATGTATATATAAATATATAATGGTACTTGTTTGGGGTCAATTTGTGATTTAATAAAAATGTGAGGGCTTGGGCTCAATTAAAGTATCTATTTCAAGTGTAGAGTTAATAAATTAGTGTTAGGAAAAATAATTCAGTTTGTATTATCTTGCTTTGAATTTAAAAGTAAATAACCGAACGAAAACTGTGAAAATCGGAAGTTAAGGTTTAGAGCGATTAATCTAAAATTTGAGAGTTAAATAATTAATATTAAAGTGTTAGAAATGATTTCTAAGCTTCCAGGGTCGATTAGGGTTTGTATGGGTTTGTCCGTGATACGTTTTCGGTTCTAGGGTTTAATTTGCGAACAATCAACGAATTAAGGGCTTTATTATAATAACTCAAAATTTAGGGACCTAAGAAGGTTTACAAAAGTTAGGGGTCTCACAACCTATCCCCCTTAAATAAATTTTGTCCTCGAAATTTTAGCCATTCTTCATGTCTCGAAATGTTGTGGACAATTGCATCCTAGTGCTGCCAACGTATTTTTAATCATTCAGATCATCTTCTCCACTCAAGTTCTTTCCCGTTTTGTCCTTAGTCTTGTTCTAATAGTAGTGTTTTGAATCGAATTCCTCCTTGATTAATGACTAAGGAAATGCGTTAATCTTTCGCATTCTTGAAAACTTTGAACTGTTCATCACATGGGTAATGGCGTTGTTATTCCAGTGTGAGGGCTTGTATTGCCAAATCCTTGATGTGGTGATCTACTCTTTTCTTTGGTAATTGTTGATGCCATTGAGTTTGTTGATTTGTTGAATCATGGAAACTAATCTACCCCCCTTAAAGCATTCCGTTGGATGGGTAAGCCGTCTCCTTCTTTTGGCAACTTTCGATAATAGCTAAGGTACAAGTAACAAATCTATTTCTAGGATGAGGTTTATGTCGGGTATCTTCATTCTTTGGGAGTCAAGAATTGTCGTACATTCAATTTCTAAGGGTCCACAAGTTCTAATGGTCCGATATAGCATAGTTACGAGGGATGTGATGGATAAAACATGTACTTAAGAATTATGAGACGAGTGTAAAAGTACCAAGACTTGGATTAAGCGAGTTGAGGACACTTATTCTTAATATGTCCTGGTTGGCCACACTTGTAACATTTCCTCATTATATTCCTCCATTCTTCACTATGCCTTTGTTGACCTTGTGTTCCCTTATCATAAAGTGCTAATTTGGCTTGGTTCCTAATATCATTCACCTTGAAATTTTGTTGTTTAGCGGTCTCTAGGTTAATTACCCATGGTTATTGTCTTAAGTGTTTTTCTTGATCTCTGTCTTGTTGGGGACATTCGAACCCCCTATGTCCCATTTGTTGACAATGATAGCACTGGATCTACCTTACTGGTCTTTCTTGAAAACTTTTCTTCAAATTTTGTTGTTGTGGTTGTTATGGTGGCAGCCTAGAATAAGGTTTTTTTTTTGTGCCACATTTCCCTTTTGGTTTCTCCAGGGTCCTACAAATGATTGACTATCTTTCCTTTTGTTCCATATCCTCCTTGCATTAGCTACTTCCCTATCTAAGGTAGTGTCTACTACTTTATCATATGTTTGGAGTCGTTGAGGTAAGACCCTTTCTCTAATTATAGGGTCTAGGCCCCACTTGAATCTTCGCGCCTTTTCTTCAGCATTTACTACATATTGAGTTATTGTGTCTTGCTCTAGCTTCTGAAATTCTCGAATTCTTTCCTGTTTGATCGCATCCGGAAGATACTTTTTTAAGAATAGATTTCTAAACTGTGCGCATGTCATCATTGTGATGTCCCTAGATTCCTTGATTAAGGTCCACCAATGGTCTGCTTCCCCTCCCAATTCATATCCAGCTAGAGCAATTCTATCAGCATGCTCTGTTACTCCCATTGTATCTAGTATTTTCTCAATTTGCTGAAGCCAGCTTCTTACCGTCCTTGAATCTAATACTCCTGTAAACTTAGGTGGTTTTTGTCCCCTAAACTTTAAAAAGAAGTGAGTCCTACCATCTTGTCTGTTTTCTTTTAGGTATTCTAATCCTTTCGAAATTTGACCCCCGATATGCGAAATTTCAATCGTGTGCATTAGTTCATTCTCAAAATTTTGAGTTCCCAGCACCATTTTCCTATTGTATTGGACTCAAGTGTAGTCCAGCATTTCTCTGTTTTACATAGTAAGGCATAAGCCGGAGTCTAATTATGGATGCAAAAGAGTAATCAACTAATTTTAAGTTCGAGTTATCCAAGGGTGTTTGAAACAATAAGATCAAATAGTAGATAACAAATTTATAGAAAAACACAATACTACTTCATATATAATAGTAGGTGCCATTACAAAAGGTAGTAGGCTTCATTACAAAAGGTTACACCATTGTCGCGATAGATAAGGTTCAAGACAAGAACCCCTAGTATTACGACATTTGGAATTTTCTAGAGAATGATACATATCCACCAGGGGCAAATGCCAAGGATAAATGGGGAATATGGCGTCTGGACGTCCAATTCATCATCTACGAAAATAAGTTGTACAAAAGAGGCCATCTGGGAATGTATAAGCTTTGTGTCGAAGAAGAAGAGTCAAAGCGTCTGATGGAGACCATCCATGGGAAATAATGTGGAGCACACATGAATGGTGTGATGCTGGCTAGGAAGATCCTCAGACAATGCTATTATTGGTCAACCATGGAGGAGGATTGTATCAGCTTTGTTCAGTGATGCCACAAATGTCAAATTCATGCTAATCGTATGAACATCCTACCGTCAAAGCTTTACAACATGACTTTGCTATGGCCTTTCTCAGTTTGGGGAATTGATGTTATCAAGGTAGTCTTGCCAAAGGGTTGAAATGGACATGATTACATTCTAATGGCGATTGACTATTTTACCAAGTGGATGGAAGCTCAGTTTTATTCTGTGTTGAAGACGTCACATGTGGCCAAGTTTATTAGAAACAACATCATCTGTAGGCATGGGGTGCCAAAATGAGATCATCTTGAATAATGGCTCACACTTCAAAAAAGAGGTGGTCGATTTGCTCGAGAAATACAACGTGGCTTTTCATAAGTCATCAACGTACAGACCACAGACCAACAAAGCTGTTGAGGCCGCTAACAAGAATGTCAAGAACATCCTACGGAATATGGTGGAATCGTACAAAGACTGGCTAGATAAACTGCCATTTGCACTCTGGGGTTATAGAATGTCAATTCGAACATCTACAGGGGCAACCCCCTATTCTCTAATATATGGGATAAAAGTTGTTCTGCCGATTGAGATTGAAATACCATCACAACGTATTATGGTCGAGTGTCAGATAACAGAGGTGGATTGGCAGCAGAGTAGATTTGAAGATTGAAGTTGTTTGATAAGAGGAGGTTGAACGTGTTATATCATATCCAAGGATATCAGTGCAGAATTGCTAAGGCTTTCAACAAGAAAGTCAAACCCAAAAATCTCAATGAAGAAGATATGGTGCTTAAACACAACTGAGCTCCCATCTATAACCCTAGGGGCAAGTTCAGACACAATTGGACTGATCCTTATATCATCAAATTTGTCTGGTCAGGAAGAGCGATTATCCTTATGGATTTAGAGAGCCTGAAGTTCTCATAGCCGATTAACATGGACAAGTTGAAGAAATACTATCCCTGAAAGGCTCACTAGACTGAAAACCCAAAAGGGCTACCCAGACAAAAGTTAGAGCAAGAAAAAATGGAAATAAAGAAAAATGGAGCTCACAAGGTTGAAAACCCGAAAGGGCGATTTTGGCAAAAGTTAGAGTACAAAAGGAGAGAAAGTTAATACTCGAGTGAACCTGACCCGAACTACGCAAGGTCTGATTCCTATCTTTAGGATACGTAGGAAACTTCATCCTGATGTTCAACCATAACCATCTCCAACTCAACTGTCCTATCCATTTGTTTGATCGGGCCATCTTTTTTCCATCATCATCCGTTAGCTTGGTTACGTTAGCTTCCAATTGGCAGAAGGGTCAGTTGCAAGATAAAGTAGTGATGCTGAAGGCAATTATGAGTAGTTATGATCTTCTGATTTGGGGTTATACATCTTAAGGAGTGATTCCATGTATGTCAGGTAGTGATCGTTTCCAAAAATTGTTTTGAAAAGTTTTAATAATGTTGATTTTCTCAATTTTACCTTTTACAACTCAGACCATTCTTTAGACCAAAAAGGAAAACTTTCAGTACTCGCAACTTTAATTCCATTGATTTCAAGACAAGTACATTCTCTAACTCTCCGATTAAATCAAAGTTACTTTTACATCATAAAAACTTGAAAAGAAAGGTCAAAACAATAAACTAGGGACATAAATAAGTCAGGTGATCCTATGTCTCTTGCTCGCGCTCGTGGTAGTCTTTGCAGCCAAGGATGGCCTAACCTGTGCTTTGTCCTCAAGCCAAGCCAAGCCAAGCACTCACCAGAAAAGGTGTAACTGAAGCTAACAGCAAGGGCTAGAAGTTCTCTCGTCTTCTAAGCAACAAGATACCGAGCCAAGTGTGAAGCACGAATGGGAAATGGAGTTGGATATTCATCCCCCTCCTCTAGAGAGGTCTGATCATGGCCAAACTGGCGTATGAACCTAAATGGAAAATAGAACGCACAGTGCGTAAGGCTAATCAACTGTATACCCGACTATCAGGACATACTGTAGCCTATCTCAATCAAGTTAAGACAGGGGCAACGCTAAGTGATGTCAGCCACGGATCTATTGCACATCCAGTCACACCACAATCCCTCTGAGGGAAAATCCACTAGCTATGGACAAAAGAAGTAGGCTCTGGCTGAATGCTTGGGACAAGAGTCCACCACTCTCAGCTTATCCATCAACCATACCTGGGAAGGGATGAAAAATAAGAGATTAAAGAATAGATAGATGTGCATTGAGAGAAAAAGTAAGGAAAGGGTTTCAAGAGGAAAATACATAATAAGTGTGGAGTGATGTGAGAAATCAGAAATAAAACGGATGGGAAATAATACCTGAAGAAGTAGTGGACTCCTGCAAACCGAGTAGTCTCTTGCCAATGAAAAGCATCTAAACCTATCAGGGTCTCAGCCAGTGCCAAACCTATGCAGCTCTTACCCTCCTCGAGGTATTAGGCCACTTCAATCAACCTAATACTGGCTCCATCGCAACTACGGGCAAGAAGGAAATGTATAAGCAAGCATAAGTAGAGGGTATATTGACGATAACCTTGCCAGAGAAGGTCACCTTTGTCTCTAATGCCAGAAAACTGACGAATTAAACCGGGAATGTCCAACTCCCCGTCATGAGCCAAGAATCGAGCCTCATGCAGAGTGATCCCACACATAATCTTCTCATCACGATAGGACTCCATCAATGCTTGAAATTCTTCAAGTGTAGGGCACGTCTCTTGCTCTTTGAAGCGAAATACGTGTGTAACTGGGTTCTAACATTGAACGGCGGCATATAGGAATAGAAAACAAAGCGAAGTACGGCTTAACAAAAAAAGAGCATTTATGCCAAAACTCCAAAAATTTACCTTTTCTGTGCTGTCTAAAGTGGCTACCCAATCCTTGATGCTCTCGACAAAAAATATCTTCATTTTTAGAGAAAAGAGCAACATGAATGAAGTTTTGTCGAAGAAACATCGAGAGAAAACCTTTGATAAAGGACAAGGTTGTGTAAGTGGATGCTAGTTGTCAGCCAGTTGTCCAGCTATAACACTTGGCCGGCCGATCACCTCTCGTGGCCAGCCGTCCCCCCAGGTGGCCAGCCAACTAGATCTATAGGCCAGGCATCTGAGTTTGTTCTGGTTTGTTTACTTTGAGGTCTTGTTTTGAGTCTTGTGTTTCCAGCAGGTGTAAATAACCGTGTTTAGGTTGTTTTTACTTTGTTTTTTTGTTTATCGAGTTGTATTTTGCATTTTGGGTCGGTTGTCGGCTCAATATTCGATTACGACATCGCTCCAATACAAGTATTTTGTACATTTAGTTCCAATTTTGATGCAAATGTGGTGTCAATCTAGAGATGTTGTGCAAAACAAAACTCGTTTTATAAAACTGTACGGTTTTACCCAAATCATATATTTTTTTTTTTTTTTACAAAAATGGGAATACAAGTGTTTCAAAAACAAAAATAGAGACCTATCTGAAGCTATACAAGTGCTAAACTACCAAAACTAAAGAAAAATAAGCAAAAAGGGTACAAAAATCTACGTTAGTCGCATCAGACAACTTGAGAGACCCTCTTCTTCCTCTTCTGTGGAGGGGACTCTGGGGCACAAACACTCTCGACGCCGCTATCATCAGAAGTGTGGGACTCAGAGCCAGAGTCGGTCTCGGCATCCTCCTCGCTCCCTAACCTCGAGCCAGCATCAACGTCCTCACTCCCAAACTCAGAGCACCTGCTCACTGTCTCCTCAATGCCTCTAGTCTCGGCGTCATCTCCATTTAAAATCGGCTCCGAGGAGGAAGAGGAGGTCTACTCTATTTGGGACTCGTTACTCTGACTCCGGGCACCCCTACCTCTACCCCGACCTCGACTCTCATCTTGGCCGCGTGCTGGGGCTGGTCTGCTTCTCCTCCCTGCCGCTGAAGGAGGTGCTGTCAGCACTACTGGTGCTGCTGGTGCCACAGGTACAAAAGGAAGCTAAAAACAGGAAATAAGAAATTAGTACAGAGCAGTACAGAGTATCAAAACAGTGTAAGGCAAAGTTTGTATGGGTATGAGTCAGAGCTAGCAGGTGTATGAGAAAACGGAGAATACTTAGATACTGTGGAGAGTAAGCAACGTCTCTCTTTTCTGCACCATCTGGACCAAAGAGGCGACCAACTGGAGGAGATTATCCGTGTACTCCAATGGTACCTACAAATAAGTTTGAACATCAGTATATAGAAAAAGGGAATAGAAAATATAAATTACGAGGCAAAGTACATACCTACCACACGTCAGGGTCCCTAACATATCCATGTTCTCCCCTCGACAGATCGATCGGAATATGATAAGATGCCCTGCTCAGCTGCCAATATGGGATTGCGGTCAGAATCACTGGCAAACTAGCTATGTCCACAGTAGGAGGGGCCTCACCAATATCAACCTCGGTGACATGAACAGCCCCTCTAACCACAAGAGCACCTGCAGCATCTCCCACGTGAACTCCGATCAGGGGTGGCATCAAATAAGTCCTGATAAAGTCCGCATAATCCCTAAACCCTCAAAAAAAATCGGCGTTCTGCCTTGCCATGTAATGTACGATAACCTCAACTAGGAGGCTATCAACTGTCCTTGTAGATACCGGAGGAGGAGCAGGAGCAACCGAAGCAAGTAGGCTAGGGTTTGGCACATGAACTGCTCTCCTAAATACCAGGTCTGGCAGAATGGACCCTCCAGCAAGATCTAAAATCGGGAGGTAGCCCTGGAATCGGCATACTGATCTCGTATCCTGGTCGGCATCATCACCCAAGGCTACCCTGTGATCTGCAAATAGAGAATTCACAGTTGTCAATTGTCGTTTGTTGTCACAAAGTGGATCAAAGTAGTATAACGGAATGGAATGGGTATGAATTTCAGACTACCTCGCGAGCCGTCACTGTGCCAAAATATCGGAGGTAGTAGGCGAAAATGGTATTGTCACGACGTCTAGGGTGGCATCTGTTGTTGTACCATTGGGAGTAACGTATGGCCGGCTCTACGTCGTCTCTCAGAACTGGGGCAAGGCTAGGGAAATATGCATATACCCAGAGTTGCGAAGAAGAGATCAATTTGTGAGTCAACATGTATGAACAAAAATAAGGTCAAAAAGTGCAAAGCTGAAAGCACAATGTGTAAACAAGGAATAAAAGTAGAAAGTGCAAAGTAGAAAGCACAAATGAAGACAAAATGTGCAAAACGGAAAGTTACTGAAAATAAAAGAACTGTGTGTACCTCCTAGGCTGTTTAGTAGCCTCTGACCTTGTTTCTCTTCTTGAGGGAACCGGAGATCATGTACCCGTAAAAGGTGGCGAGGCTAGCACCACTGCAACCATAGAACCCAACCAGGGACAGCATTACCAGGGGGCTCAGAAGATACAAACCTACGGTATTCCACCTATTCGCAAAGTGGTACCGAGGAAGTAGATCAGGAATCCACGGGTATAGTGCTCAATCTCCTCCTAAGTCTCCAGCTGGCTCCCACAGAAATGGTCGTAGAACTAGCTATATCTGACCATTACCGGCTTGTCCAGCGGAGGGCGTGCCCCGAGCAGATGTATTCATGCAGCCTCCCACTAGCCCCTGTCCATGTCAAAAAGGATCGGATCACCCCTTACACTTAAGCTTATGATCATTCGAGAAGTCATAGGGAGTCATTGTTATCTCTCTTGTGGAAGAGAAGTGGAAAGAGTTGGTGGTGTCTCACCACCTCTCCACCAATGATCCAAGTAGAGCCCGACTAACCAGTAGTCACGAAAGCCCAATAAAATAGGCTAAAGCCCGCCTCGTTAACCAGCTCACGGACCCAGACATGGAGCTTATGATACCAATCTCTAGCGGTCACCACCCCATATCCTCTCCCAGAAAGAGCCACACCCTGTGTCGGAAAGGGAATATGTCAGATGCATAACAGAGTGAAAGACATTAATGAAATGACAAAACAAGCAAAGTGCATGAAATGTTTTTACTTCAACAGCATCATGAGAAAGATGGGAGGCCAGCTCTCTCAACAGGACATCCTCGGGCATGCCCATAACAAAATCCTCAAACCGCAGTATCTCCCCAGGGCTATCGTATCTGTCCGGGGGTGGTAAGTGGCCGGATCAAAGGGTCTTACCCTCAGTGGGGGCAACTCCGGCTCATGCCCTGGAGGGTATATCTTCTCCGCCTCGATGTCAGTGGCGATGTCCTCTACCGTCCTGCCAGCTTCATCAACTATTGGCTCCTCAACCTCTGCAATAGATAGAAGTATTGATACCTCGAGAGGGGCACCGTCATGTGGAATACCATTCGTCATGGAGAAATATGGGAGAAAATGGAGAAAATGAGGGAGAAAAAGGTTAAAAAAACCTTAAAAAGTCAAACCTTAGGAAAGAGAAAAAGTCAAAACCCGGGAAAAAGTGTGAAACCCAAGAAAAACACGAGGGAAATGAACCCAAAGCAATGAAAAACCCAAAAACTCAACCAAAACAAAATTCAATAGGTTCAAAGTGAAGAGGGCCAAAGATGTTTTACAAAAAAAAGTGTGCATGAGATGTTGGGTAACGCATATAAAACACAAAGTTAGACAAAGAGAGCACCTAGAGAGAGAGGGTTATGATTTTCGGTCGGTTTGGGTGTGTTAGAATCAACCATGGTGCTGTTTTTATAAACCATGGGCTGAAATGGCCTTTTTGCCCCTGAAAACCCATCGGGTGGCCGAACCAGGCAATTGGTCCAAGGTGGTTTTTGACTGAGGTCTTGCCTATTCTATGCATGGAGAGTCCTGTATGCATCATAAAGGGAAGAATTACAGAAATGGGTTTGTTTCGGTCACAAAAAATTCTGACATATGGTTCCAGAGGCACTATTTCAAAGTCCTGTTGTCGATTCAAAGTGAGAACATGCCCCAATTTCAAGTTTAAGCGAGTTGTATCCTTTTTTAGCATTTTGAGGAACCTTCGAGCTGTAAGTGGGAGATTGGTGCAAGGTGTCTTCGAACACCACTTTCTGCTTATCTTTTGAAGTTGCATACCTATTATGTTTAATAGAACATGCATTAGATTGTATTTCACATACCTATTATGTTGCATAAAACATGCATTGCAGCATAGAACATGCGTCGCTGCATATGTCATTTCAATGCATTGCATTCATGTGCATTGTGCTTTTCTTTGTATCCACCCTTGTCACATGAGTGTGATTAGACTTATACTCATCGACCTCTCTACACGGAAGTGTAGTTAGGTTTGTTTCTTGTCCTCTCTACATGAAAGTGTAGTTAGGATTGTCTCCCCACCTCTCTATGTGGAAGTGTAGTTAGGTTTGTTTCTTGTTAACCTCTCTACATGGAAGTGTAGTTAGGTTTGTTTCTTGTTAACCTCTCTACGCAGAAGTGTAGTTAGGTTTGTCCTTTTTACGCAAAAGTGTAGTTTCGGTTGTTCTTGTACCCCTTTACGCGGAAGTGTAGTTTGGATTGTCCTTATATCCCTCTACGTGGACATGTAGTTTGGGTTGTTCTTGTACCCCTCTACGCGGAAGTGTAGTTTAGGTTATTCTTGTATCCCGCTACACGGAAGTGTAGTTTGGGTCGTTCTTGTTCCTCTCTATGCGGAAGTATAGTTTGGTTTGTTCTTGATCCTTTCTACGCGGAAGTGTAGTTAGGATTGTTTCTGGTCAACCTTTCTACGCGGAAGTGTAATTAGGTTTGTTTTTTGTTAACCTCTTTACGCAAAAGTGTAGTTAGGTTTGTCCTTTCTATGCGAAAATGTAGTCAGGAATGTTTCTTAACCTCTCTACGCGAAAGTGTAGTTAGGTTTGTTGTTTCTTAACCTTTCTATGCGGAAGTGTAGTGAGGATTATTTTCTTGTTAACCTTTCTACACGGAAGTGCAGTGAGGATTGTTTTCTTGTTGACCTTTCTACGCAGAAGTGTAGTTAGGATGGTTTCTTGTTAACCTTTCTATGTGGAAGTATAGTTAGGATTGTTTCTTGTTAATTTTCTGCGCAGAGCGTAGTTAAGATTGTCTCTAAAACCTTTATACCGCAATATGTAGTGTGGCTTATGCCCTTTTCTTCATTTTTGGGTGGTATGCTCATTTATGATTTCAATTGTTACATTGCATTGAATCGCATCTTCCTAATTTACGAGCGGTATGCTCGTTTGTGTTCTCAATTGTTGCATCACATCATATATCATTTTATATCCCTGTCCCTAAACTATGCTAGTTTGATTCCTTGCAAAGAGATATGTAGACAACTTTCAAGTTCAACCAATTGCATTTATGTCTTGATTTCTTGCCCAAGTCTTGTGACCGTGTCAAATGGGTCGTCTTTAGACTTTGACATTCACTCGCGTCATTTCATGACTTCGAGCTCTGTCAAAGAGGGGCAACTGTAGACACCCCATTTTTGACTGCCTTTAAGACTTGGGTTCCTCAGGTTGATCACTCGATGATGAAATAATATGTTGTACAAACGTTCGGCTTCTTCAGCAAAAAGCCTTGGTTTTTAGTCTCAGAGCCTAGAACCTTGCACCTCCTTTTGACCAAAACCCAATTTTTTTTAGCCTGACCACTTAGAGGCCTGCTGGCCAACAGGTGGCCGGCTGGCTAAAAATTAGTGGCCGGCTGTCCCCCTACCTGGTCGATCGGCCAGGTTTTCCAACAGAACAGATATTTACTGCCAACTATGCATGCACTGCACTAGCTGGCTCAATACAAATATTTCCGAGATAACAAACTGTTTTTCTATATATACTTGACCATTCCTTATGGTTTTAGCTTAGAATAATTCACCAAAGCTCAAAAACTTGCTAAGCACTCTCCCTCTATATCTTGCAATAAACATACACTTCCTAAACCAAAAATTTGAGGCTCCTTACTGAGGTTCTTGAGCTCAAATATCAGCCGTTGAGAGTGAAAACTTTGTGGTTTGTGAACAAAGGAGTAACTCCTCTTCAAGAGGTATAACTTTGGCTATCCTCACACTACTTCTTCCTTCTCTTTTCTTATTGTTTTCATACTATTTTTGGACTGTTTTGGTGGGCTTAAACTTGTGATTTAAAGCTACAAAAGGTAGAGGGGTTAACCACCCTTCTTTGAACCTTATTCTATAAGCTTTTATCCTTATGTTTCCCACTTGCCTCTCAACCTTTGGCCACTGTTTTTCAAAGTTTTAAGAGGCTAAAATATGTGATTTTGAGGTCCAAAAAGTGGAGGGGTTAGCCACCCTTCCTTAGGCTTGCTTACTAGCTTTAATTCTCTTTCATTTTTGCTCACTTTTCTAAGCTTTTCAAGCTAATTTTCTAGCACTGTTTGTTGTTTTTAGGACTGTTTTAGTATGTTTATTTAGTTTATGCTTTTGAATATTAGGCTTGTGTTGTTGTAAGTCCTCATAGGTTTGGTGGTTTAGGCCTAGACACCAACCTATTTGAGTTGATAGCTTTTATTTCATAGCTTTCATACATATACTCACACTTGTAATAATCATTTATGCAAACTTCCTCCTTTCTTGGTTTTCTTTCTCTTTTCTTAAGAGTTGTTTCAAACAATTGATGGATGTTTAACGTATGAGAAAGAGACCTTCCATGTTTAGTGGTTTAATCTCTTCGGAGGTTCATTACCATGGCATTACATCTCTCTCATGCCAAGAACAACTTCTTATTTGACACTTCTTTTTATTAGTGGATGAAATTATCACTTTTGGACAAAATTGTGATAACCCTGTCCCGTGTTATGCTAATTAATCTTAATTATGGTTATGGTTATGTGTTTAATATGATTTTGAGTGCCATTTATATGATTATATGTGTTTTTGAATCTTTATCTATTCACCGCAGGAAATCTGTTTGATTCTCTGCTATAAAATTTAATTAAAGATCGTAAAGGCATCAAAAAGCGAAATTGACTGTATTTTTGTGCTTAGCATGATTTTTAGAGCCTACGGTGAAGTTTAATTAAAAATTGATTCAGATCAAAATAATTAGATTAAGCTAATTGAAATAGGCACCATTAATTAGCCTTAATACAAGTTGATTAAGCAAGTATATATATATATATGGCCTATTTATAGTCAAGCTCGGCATTTTGAGCTCAAAATCTGATACACACTCTAGAAAGAGGGAGAGGGATGGTTCTAGAGAGAGAGAATAAAGGCAAAATTGTGGAATTAAGCTAGAAGCTTGAGAATTTGGAAGCTAAGTTCAAGAATTAGCTATAGTTTAAAGAATTGGAGCTCCTAGGTGAGTAATTGAACTCAACTTCATGAGTTTAAGTTCATAATTAAGTGAATTCAAGCAAGATGTGCAATTAAGTGCAAGAATTGAGTTGATTATAATGAATTTGAAGTCAATATGGCCATACATGTAGAGAGTTGCCATGGGATTGCATAATCAAGCATGTAGTATGTTAAATATGAAAAATTAAGTATCAAATGATACATACAAGCATGGTTTTGTTGAATTTCATGATTATAAGCATCATTTGTACCATTTGAAGTAGTATTCGAACCTATATTACACATGCATGCATAATCCATGTAGTTATGAAGTTTGGTTGCATGTGTTTTGAAGTTGTCAAGAAGAATATGAAATGATTCAAGAATTGGATCATGGCTTTAGGCAATTGGTCTCAAATTATCTATATCCTCATGCTATGTAATATCTTCCATGTTTTTGTACCAAAAATACGAACTTTGGACCTTTGAACATTAAGTTTGAGCTTCAAAGAGAGTTCTGGAAAACCCAGAATTTGACTTGTCCACTCGAGCGAGGAAAGTGTCGCTCGAGCGTGAAAGTTGAGCTCCCAAAAGTTTTACAGAAATTGCACAGCGGCTCGAGCGGCCAAAGCTGCGCTCAAGCATACCCTGTTTTGCAAGACTCCTCGCTCGATCATCAAAAGTCTCGCTCGAGCGTAAAATGCATGCAACCAGTACTTTCTCAAAGTTTTGTAGTTTGCTCGAGCGACCAATCTTGCGCTCGAGCGGAGAGCCCTGTTTTAGAAATTTTGAAAAGTTATTTTACGCTTCTTTTTTTCATTCTTTTTCATTTCTAAGCACTCTTAGGCATGCATGGAACATTGTAAATGAGTTAAAGGGATAAGAAAGAAGCCTAAGAGAAATAAACAATTTGACAACGGATTGAATCGCTTGTGACCCGATATGTTGTAAATTGTGTAAGGCCAAGCGTAAGGGCGAATCCATCAGTAGAACACTATGACTAATATCTTAATAAGAATGTATTGAAGTATACTACTTTCCAAATGCTCACTTATACATAAGTTCTACGGAGTTGTTAAATTGAATTGGATATTCGTCGTGCTAATGATTGAATAAAGCCATTGGAATATGATTGTGATTACGACGTGCTTATGATCTCAAGTATGAAATGCACATAACATGAATAACTAGACCAAAGGCTGTTTGATACGAATGTCAGGCCAAAGGCCGTTTGATATGAATGTTGGGCCAAAGGCTATTTAATATAAATGATTGGGCCAAAGGCCGTTTGACATGAATGTTGGGCCAAAGGCCGTTTGATATGAATGATTGGGCCAAAGGCCGTTGGACATAAATGATTGGGCCAAAGGCCGTTTCACGTGAATGATTGGGCCAAAGGCCATTTGACATGAATGATTGGACCAAAGGCCATTGGACATGAATGAATGGGTCAAAGGGCGTTTGACATGGATAAATTGGGCCCGAGGCCGTTTGATAAGAATGAATTGGGCCTGAGGCCGTTTGATGTACTAGATAGAAACATGAATGGGCCTAAGGCCGTTGGATATGTCCGTTACGAATTTCATTCATGTAATTTCTTTATTTTGATATTATTCACTGGGCTTTCGCTCACTCTCATTTATGTACATGTAGGTGGGCAAAGAGAGGTCCAAACCCAGCCTCAGCAAAGAATGTGAGAGGGAGTCAGTTTGAAGAGTCAGCCCGAATGTCTTACGCATGAGACTGTTTTTGTTCTTTTGAACTTTTGTCTACTCTTTTGCTATTTTGGTGAACACATCAGATCACCTATGCATATAAGTTTTTGTTTGGCTGGCTGTATGTTTGAAAGTTCCTGGATGTACAGAGATGGTAATTCTACCTATGTGTGCGAGTTATTATGAAATACTTTGGGTAATTTTATTATGCCATGTAAGCACAGCTCATTGGACAAAATTTTCGAGTCTGCTTCAATTTTGGCCCCTTAATTCTGTTGAATTATGTTTAATCCGGTTTGAGGTCGTAGGTAATCTCATGATTACTGGCCGGTTATGACCTTAATCCATAGGGACGGATTCGGGTCATGACAAAAATGGCTAAAGAATAGAAAGGTAATAAAAAAGGCTAATAAAAATGGACTAAAAGAGGTACAAGATAATAAAATTTAGTTCGGTTCAATCGGACGTTATATTGAACTCATTGAGTCTTAAGACATTTCATACTCTTTAGTGATGATAATAATTCAAGAATCAATGTCTACTGCTTCCCTTGAGGTAACTCCATGATAGGAAGGAGGTTTTTGTTAGTCTTTTATTGTCATTCATTGAGCCTTTGTCCCATCGATTCATAGATCATCATGCAACAACCTTGCGATCATTGATGATTTGTGGATCGATTCTACTCCTTCCTTGATCAATTACATGATAGGGAGAGGCAGAGAGGATAAGCATCCCCTGGAAACACTATGTTTTTGCTCTGTTTCTTTTCTGCTGTAATAGGGCAACACTTAAAAATAGTGGCCGGTCGGCCAGCCACCCTACCATCCGGCCGACCACTTTCCAAAAACAATGGCATTTTTCTTGCAAAATAGAGCAGAAGCTGGGGCAAAAACAAAATTATTTTCTGATTGTGAACAGAACAGTTCAGAAAGCAAAACAGAGTTTCCAGGAGGTTGTTCTCAATTGTGTGCATGGTTCTTTGGCTCCCGTTCGAATTAATTATTTTAAATAGCTCTTAGATTAATGTGTTGAAATTAATTAGTTAAATTCCTTTTAATTTGTAATAGCTAGTTAATATAGTTAATTAATTTGGCGTTGTAATAGTTAGTTAGTTAGGACATTTATTTGAACCCTCTTGCATGAGGGCAAACTTGTAATATTGTGTATGTCTTCCAACCCCCATTTTTTCTCCCTTTTATTTATTCGTTATGATGGATAACATATAGCATCATGTTTTACTTAGCATTTTCCAAGACTCTCATCCATTTGTTTTGCATGCATAAAAGTTCGGCTCATCATACTAATCAATGCCAATTTCAAATTCCTTACTCGAATACGTGCTTCGTCACATGTCTTGAATTGACTCACATGCCATGCTAGTAGTTGAGCTTATTAATTACATATTGCATGTGTTGCATTAGTCATTTGCATCGTTAGGATCATGTATTTTTCTAACTATTTTTCTTCTATTTTGGTTTACCTCAGTTGAGTACTAGGTAAGTATTTTTGCTTTAACATATTGCATGCATGCGATTATTGCCATCTCAAGCATGTTTTTCATGAAGCTAAGTGCTTAAGTGATATACCTCTTGAATGCCGGTGGATGAAGGCTTTTTTACTTAAGTTGGGATAATTTGATTAATGTACATATGAGATCACTTTTTTAAGTGGTACATATTCAACCACTTGTCAACACGAACATCAAATCAAAGCGTTCCAAATTGGGCAAATCAGTTTATACTTGTGTGCATCACATAGTAAAGACAACATAAAAAAAAGAGCATATGTTGTACATAAGAATCACATCATAATTAGTAAAGGCCGATTTTTGATTTGGTGAGTGGGGTGCTCAATTCATGATTTTTCCCTCTCATACCTTAGTTCCCGAGTCAAGACACTTTGGTGATGATGGACAAGTGGCCTTTGGCACGAGTCACGAGTTTCCTAAATTTTCCAAAAACATTTAGGTGGTGACTCTAAAATATGGTGAAGTGGTCTATTTTTGGCATTTTTGATTGAAAATCAATTTCTCAAAGATTTCCCGGATTAGGACTCTTTTATGTTTATCTATTTCACATTGCACTTATGAAATCAGATTCAGAACCACGGGAGTTCGAACTGTAGGGCTATCGTATCTGAGGAGACTAAACCCTTCCGAGGAGCACAAAAAACAAGCTACACTACCTCAAAGTGGTATGACGAAAGATGAAGGTCCACTCTATGAGCTTCCGAAACATAATGATTTATTCATATCAAAATGAAGCTCTTGATAAGGATAACAACTTTAATGAAGGCCTAAAGATCGATTCTTGCTCTTCCTAGATGAAATCTAGGTTTTTCTTACTAGGGTTTTGGAAAAGGGGCTACTAGAGAGAGAAGGGAAGTGGAAGAAATTATTTGGAAAAGTGTTTGGATCGCAATATAACTCTGTTATCTTGACCAGACCGCTCGAGCGAACTTTCCTTCGCTCAAGCGAAATGCCAAATACAAAAGGACTGCTTGAGCTAACTTTCCACCGCTCGAGTAGTAAACGCAAGGTCCCAGAAGTTTTGTAGCGCTATAGTGAAAATACTAGGAGCTCGCATTCTTTGCTTGAGCAAACTTTCCATCGCTCGAGCAGTCTTGCATGCAAAACTGTGAGATACTGGGAGCTACAAATCTTCGCTCAAGCGACCAAATGACCCTTCGAGCGGTCACCGAATAACAGCTATTACAGCCTACCCCCCTTAAGGAATTTCGTCATCGAAATTTGCTCAGTTCCTGCCAAAACAACTCCAACAATTCCCAAGAAAAATGGATATCACCATAACAACAATCTCAACCATCACCACTTCTCAAATCAACACAAAATCAAAGCTAACTTCAAACAATAACATGGAAATTTTGATTTCTTTCATTAATCTCTTTTTACAATCTCTCTTACAAGGATCCAAAATTTACAAACAACAAGTTTACATGTCATTAAATAAATCTGGGTATTTCTCAGAACTTCAGCTTCTTACTCCCAAGTGGCTTCTTTTATCCCATGGTGGTGCCATAATACCTTGACTAAGGGAATAACCTTGCCTCTCAAAACTTGTTCCTGAGTGTCCAAGATATTAGCGTTCTCATCCACCTCTAAATTTGTCCAATCTAAAACATGGGAAGGATCAGGTTCATATTTTCAAAGCATAAAAACATGAAACACATCGTGCACTCCAGATAATTGCAGTGGTAGTGCAAGGCAATAAACCACCTCTCCCACCTGATCTGTGATATCTAAGGGGCCAATGAACCTAGGTGACAATTTTCTGCTTCGCCCAAATCTCATCAACGCTTTTCTAGGCGATATTTTCAAAAATACATGATCACCCACATCAAACGATACGGATCTTCTTCTTCGGTCTGCATAGCTCTTCTGTTGGCTCGGAGCCGTAACTAACTGTTTTTGACTGAGAGCTATTTTCTCCGTGGTCTCACGAACTAATTCAGGTCCAAGCATAGGCCAATCTCCGACTTCGGTCCAATACACCGGTGACCTACATGGTCACCCATATAAAGCTTCAAAAAGAACCATTCCAATACTAGCTTGATAGTTATTATTGTAAGCTAATTCTGGCAAAGGTAGGTGTCTCTCCCAAGAACCTTTAAAATCTAGTACACAAGCCCTCAATATATCTTCTAAGATTTGGATAGTGTGCTCGAACTATCTGTCAGTTTGTGGGTGGTAAGTGGTGCTAAAAGTTAATTATGTACCCATAACGGTTTGTAGTCTTTGCCACAATCGTGCGGTGAAATGAGGGTCTCAATACGAGACGATACTCACCGGAACCCCATGAAGTCGGACAATCTCTTTAACATAAAGTTCTACCAAATAATCAACTGAGTCTCCCAAACACATAGTGAGAAAATGAGCCGACTTAGTTAACTGATCCACCACTACCCAAACTGCATCATTACCCCTTTGTGTTCTAAGAAGGCTCGAAACAAAATCCATAGTAATATGTTCCCACTTCCATTCTGCGATAGGCAAGGGTAGTAATAACTAGGTCAGTCGTTGATGTTCTGCCTTGACTTGCTAACAAGTTAGACACTTGGACATAAAAGAGGCCACATCTTGCTTCATACCCCTCCACTAAAATTGTCGGCTAAGATCATGGTATATATTTGTAAGAAATGAGTGGTGAAATTCCTGCAGTATGTCGTCTTTACACGATTTTGGTACAAAAAGGCGGTCTAGATACCAAATATTTGATTCAGAATCTACCCTCAAACCCTTTTCCTCCTTCTCTTATGAAATCTTCTCCTTGATTACCTCAACTTCCAAGTCACCCCGTTATGCCTCTATAACCCGAGTAATAAGTGTCGGCTGTGCAAGGACGAAAAACAAGGTGGCATGCTCAGAAGATTCACTAAGATACAAATTAAATTCACCCAAGTCACCTAACATTTCCCATTCCCTAATTACAAGACTAGCAATAGCACTCGCAGATTTTCTACTCAAAGCATCGGCCACCACATTGTCTTTTCTAGGATGATAATGTAATTCAAAATCATAACCTTCTAAAAATTTCATCCACATTCTTTAACGTAAATTCAAATCCTTTTAGGAAAACAAGTATTTAAGGTTTTTATGATCTGAGAACACCTCAAATTTCTCCTATTCAAATAATGTCTCCACAATTTTAAAGCAAAAATAACTCCAGCTAGCTCTAAATCATGAGTCGGATAATTTTTTTCGTAGGTTTTCAATTGGCGCAAACCATACGCCACTACCTTACTCTCCTGTATCAAAACACATCCCAAACCTTCTCTAGAGGCATCACAGTACACAGTGTAACCCAAACCTCTTTATGGAATGGCTATGACCGGTGCAGTGGTTAATCTAGTTTTTAGCTCTAAGAAGGATTTCTCACATGATTCATTGCAAACAAATTTCACTCCCTTTCTCGTTAGCCTAGTCAACGACAAAGCTAACGTGGAGAAGTCTTTCACAAACCGTCTATAGTAACCAGCTAGACCCAAGAAACTATGAATTTCAAATGCATTCCTAGGTTGCTCCCAATTATGTATAGCTTCAATCTTTGAAGAATCTACGGCCACCCCATTCTTAGAAACAACGTGACCTAAGAATTTCACTTCGGAGAGCCAGAACTCACACTTTTCATACTTAGCATATAATCTGTGCTCCCTAAGTAATTGTAACACAATGCGATGGTGCACCTCATGTTCTTTCTCAAATGGTGAATATATAAGAATATCATCCACAAAAACTACCACAAATTTGTCAAGATATTCTTGGAAAACCCAATTCATTAAGTCCATAAAGTTGGTAGGAGAATTGGTTAAACCAAATGGCATCACAAGGAATTTATAATGGCCATAACGAGTATGAAAGGTCGTCTTTGGAATATCCTCTTATTTCACATGTAATTGATGATACCCCGATCTTAGATCTATCT
Source organism: Camellia granthamiana (assembly GCA_036172215.1). Classification (NCBI taxonomy): domain Eukaryota; kingdom Viridiplantae; phylum Streptophyta; class Magnoliopsida; order Ericales; family Theaceae; genus Camellia; species Camellia granthamiana. The sequence goes on from CM069905.1 coordinate 98,050,049, forward strand.
TTGAGAAACATTGAGAACCCGTAAGTTAGTCAAAAAGATCATCTATTCTAGGCAACGGGTATTTATTTTTAACCGTAACTCTATTCAGCTTGTTGTAATCAATGCATAGCCACAAACAACCATCCTTCTTCTTTGCAAAGAGAGTCGGTGCTCCCTAGTACAAGGTACTAGGGTATATAAAACCTTTGTCTAACAACTCTTGTAATTGCTCTTTCAAAATGAGCAACTCTACCGAAGCAAATCTATAGGGTGACAAGAAATGGGTGTCATTCCTAGCACTAGGTCAATAGAAAACGCAACCTCACGATGAGCTGGCAGCTTGGTGAGGTCCTCTAGAAAAACATCTAAATACTCACAAACCATCATAGGGATTAACCCTCGTGTTTCACTATTCCCATCATTCATCAACATTGCAATAAGGGAAGTGAATTTTCCTTGACTCCGAGAGTCATATGATGGCATTAAAAGTCTATCAGTTTTATCCCCCATAAAATAAAAATAGTCACCCCCAGTAGTACACACGGTAATTCTCCCCCTGTAACAATCTATCACAACACGATAAGAGGACAACCAGTTCATATCGAAGATGACATCAAAACCCGTCATCTCTAATAGCATCAAATTGAAAGGAAGTCAGCGATCAGCAACTTCAATCACACACCCGTGGCACCCGTGGTTCAATACCATCTTACCCCCAACCGATGATTCTACCACGAGAGAAGATTCTAATGGTTCAGCCTCTAACACCAACATGGATGCAAATGAAGATGCTATGAATGAATGAGATGCCCTCGTATTTATCAACACATTGGGCCAAGTATTATATATAAGATATGTACCTCACATCATCATTGGCCCAGTCGACTGTTTAGACGCGGTGACAGCATAGACTCTCCCTTGGGGTCTTTGTTCACTCTACTCACCCATCTATTAATAGGCATGTTGCACGGTCTGTGTAGAGGTAGCCCCGTGTGCAGCTCGAGAAGCCTATCCAGACTGAACTGGCTGATGAGTTTGCCTTTGGCTCTGTTCTGCTTGAAACCCTAAAGCATTGGCCATCCTTGCAATCTGAGGAAAAAACTTCTTCATATGACCCGGCTGGCCATGCTGATAACAAATGGGCGATTGACTTCCACCCAAGGTTTGATTCTTAAGACGAGTAGAAGGTTGACGTTGTTGGTTACCTCTTTGCAGACATGTAATGGATTTATGACCCTACTCACTACATCGATAACAAATGATCCCACTCTATCCCGTATTATCCATACTTTTTCCTGACATAGGATTTGATGACATGAATGGTAACAACAGTATATTAGAAGATGTAAACCTCTTCGACCTCTTTGATGCCATAGAATCTCCTCAAGACTCTGTAAAACCGTGTCTCTTAAGCCACCGCCTTTTTTCCTAACCTTCAAGCATGATCTTAACAAGTGCTGCAGACTCCACTAACTGGTTATAATCTCATATCATATTTCTCATCACCTTCATCAAGATTCTTGGCCTCAGCCTCTTCTTCTTCTTAAACTCTAGAGACCTTCATTATTCTATGGCCACAAGATCTGGTGCAAAATGAGATAAACTCGTAAAGGTAGCCTCAAACTCTGCCACTGTGGAGTCGGATTGTTTAAGTTCCTCAAACTCTCTCCGTAAATGCTCCCTCGCAGTGAGAGAAAGGTATTTCTCTTGAAAGGCATTTCCACCATTGGTCAACATCCCCCTTCAATTGGTAACTAGCAAGCGCCACCAAAGTTCACCATACTAAATATCCAAAATCTCAAAAGATTTGGTGATTTGCTCAAGCCATTCATCCGCCTTTAACAGTTCAACACCCCTAAGAAATTCAGCGGGGTTGGAACGGAAAAACTCATTTTTCAGGAATGAAACTCTAGTCTCCCCTTCAATAGTTCTAGCCGCTTGCTCGGCTCTAAGAATATCCATTGACTCCCTAATAACGTCAGCCATCTCCTGACCTACCACTCCTACAGCGTCTTGGGCCGGTGGAGCGGCCACATTATTTTAACCAACTCCTTCTTCTTAAGGAAGGATCTCTAGTTGAGCTAGGATATCCTGACCAACTCGACGAGGTCTGCCACTACCCCTACCACATCCAGACATCCTATATAAGAGTAGATGTGGACAAGATTAACTCATAATTCATATACTAGTTCATCACTTCTTCTAAAGTCTCAATCTCATTCTCAACACATACGCACATACACAAACAGAACGTATACGGATCCCTTTCCCAAGATATCCACTCATTCCACATTCAAGGATTTCTTAGTGGAAAAACCATTGATCAGATGCCATTCCAAAAGGACTTTGATGAATGTAGTGGACACAAATCTTATCCTAGGGGATTGCCCCCCATACACATCTAATCATATAAACACATAATCATATAAAACCATCAACCCCTCATCCTAGCATGACAACCCACTATGACGAGGTCACTTCCTATGAGCTCTAGGTATTTAACCTAGTTTGCTTTGATACCAAATTGTAACACTCCACCAAATATCATTTACATAGAACAGTTAAAAGTACATTCTTCACATACACAACACAATTCCATTTGAATATTTCTCTTTCTTATTGAATAACAGATTTTGTTTACAAAACAATTACAAAATACTTATCCCTGTTCAGTGAGCTAGAGAAGATTACAAAACAATTGCATTGTCCCTCTAGTTTAATAATTACATTGAGACCTTTAAAACAAAATTACAAAACTCAAAACAAAATAGAAAAGGAGTTCCATGGTTTCATTACAACTTCAAGTTCACAAAAGATTAGACTTTTTAATAAATAAAAATAGAAAATAGAAAAGCCTTTTTCTTTTTCTTCTTCATTGACGGGTTTGGGGCTCTTCATTTCCTGAAAGGTTAGTAAATAGGAATGAAAATTTGCCCAGTAGAGAATAACTTTAACTAGTGTAGAATTTACCTCACATGCCCTCCAGTAACTTTCCAGCAGCTCCATCTTTTAGTAGGATATGGAGCTCATGTACCCATAGAGGGTGGTGAGGCTAGCTACACCCCAGTCATACTCCCTCACTCGCTTGAGCTCCACCATGCCGCTCAGTAGATAGAGTCCTACAGTATTATCCTTGTTCGCAAACAGGGCAGTATCAAGGACATGAAGAAGAGGGCATACTAGGCAACCTCCTCTGGAGTCACTGGCTCTAACTTGTAGAAGTGCTGATAGAGCCAGTTGTACTGAATTATCCCATGATGAGTGAGTGGTCGGATAGCCCCATGAAGGTAGGTCTGAGCGGCCGACCACTAGCTCAAGTCAATATCAAACAGGGTCGGATCACCCCCCAGCGAGAGACCAGTGATCATGGAGAAGTCATATGGGGTCATCGTCATCTCCCCAGTGGATGAGAAGTGGAAGGAGTTGGTGGTGTCCTACCATCTCTCAACTAAGGCATCGAAAATTGACCAATCCACCTACAGTGATGCAAGGCCCAAGCAGAATGGGCCGAATCGGGCTCTGTCCACTAGAGTACAGAGCTTAGTGGAGAGGTCCCTGTACTGGTAGCGACGGTCGTGGACGCTTTCATATCCCCTCATCAGTCGGTCAGTGACTTGTGACAAGAAAATTGTTAGCATACAGGAGATTAGAGCTATCAAAAGAGTTTAGAGAATTGATACGCTAAAAAAGATGGATAAAAGAGAATGAATGTCATGGAGGACTCATGGGAGAAGTGCCTCGAGCACTCCCGAACTAACACGTCCTCTACGACCCGCCAAAAGAACTCAGTAAAGCGTAGCATCCCCCTAAGGACCATCGTTTGTGTACGGGGTCTGTAGGCCACAGGATCAAATGACCTCATCCTCAAGGAGACTAGCTTTGGTGCTGCATCAACGTTCTCAACCATGATGTCCTCATTGTGTCCCTCAACATCTATGGTGGGTGCGGGAATATCATCTCCAGGCTCAGGTGAGGGTATGCCACCCTCTGCGACGATAGTAGGTGGTACGACATCCTGCGGAGCGATGTCACTAGCCATGACAATCTGTGCAATCAAAGAAAGAGTATAAGAAATCCAACCCAAGTTGTGAACAAAAAAAAAAAAAAAAAAAAAAAAAGCCCAAAGGGGAATTTGGAAAAATGTTGAAATATTCAAACAATGTTGACATTTTGGAAGAAAAATGCAAAATCAGTGGCTAATTGAAAAAAAATAAATAAATAAAATTCAACAATGTTAAACTGGGGGCGATGTGTATGTAAAAGAAAAAAAAAGACAAAAACAATTTCCAGCAATGTGAATTCAAGGTTAAGTTAATGGAGTTTGTGCTAAATCATGGAAATGCTTCTAAAAAAAATCCAATTCAAATTGAAATTCGTGGATCAAGTTTGTCCCAATCAATAGGGCACATGGTTTGTGAATAATCTAAGATAAACTCAAAGAGATTTGTTCAATTCATAGGCAATTGATCAAGCATTCAATGAAATCGCAACAAAATTGTGAAGACCAATAAGCATCATATGAAATCAAGGGCGAAATAGTGTATAATTGCCTAATATTCAACTAGAATTCAAGCAATTCAAGGCACATATTGCAAAATTTTAAGGAATTGTTCAAATTTGTGAGCAATTAATCAAGGTTTGTTTGGAAACTTACCTTAGTTGTGAAAAGCCCCAAAAATTAGTCCAATATGTGCAAAATCAAGACCAAAACCATGAAGAACAACGAGGAAATCTGCAAAATCATGGAAAATGGTGAAAGTTTACTCTAATTCTTGGAAATCATGCAAACAATCAAGCCTAAATCATGTATTGAACACCTAAAGAATGAAATCAAACAAGATAGTCCCAAAACTTACATATTTCAGAATCCGATTAGTGAGAAATATGGGGAACTGTCGCTAGACCCAAGTGAAGAGCAGCGTGGGTTTAGGGAAAACCAAAATGAAGAAGAAATCTAGAGAGAGAGAGAGAGAGAGAGAGAAAGAGAGAGAGTTTTGAAAGGTGAGATATGTGCTTTGAGCTTGGGTGTGTCAGAAATGAGCCCTGGATGAGCTTTTAAACCAATCGGGTCATCAAAACCCGTATTGTGTACCGTACCTGAATTAGTTGGCCAAGTGTCTCATGTTTTGGCCGAGCATGTCATATTTTGGCCAGGTAGACCCTGTTTTGGCCATGGGGATCATGTTTTGGCTAGCTATTTCATAATTTGGTTGAATTCCTCTGATTTTGTACGGGAATTTCAAAAACTAGCTGGGTCACTCCTATTTTGTACTGTTGGTTTCATGCGATGCGGTCAAGTGTGCTTGTTTTCATCAAGTGACAACTAAAGGGCACACCCAAATCACCTCCATTCTTAGAAGTTTAAAAATAGCATTTGGAATGTATGCTTTAGTGTTTCAACACTGATTTAGACCCGGTTAAAACCTTCTATCTCTCTATATGAAATACGGTTAGGTACGTCTATTGGTTATACCACATTTCCTCCTCTCGCATGAAACGCGTTAGGATTTCAAATAGACTAGTTAAAACCTTCTCCCTCTACATATGAAATATGGTTAGGTACGCATGTTGGTTACACCACATTTCCTCATCTCGCGTGAACTGCATTAGGATTTCAAATTGCCAGTTAAAACCTTCTCATTCTCTGTATGAAATATGGTTAGGTATGCCTATTGGTTACACCACCTTTCCTCCTCTCACATAAAACGCGTTAGGATTTCAGATTGCCTAGTTAAAACCTTTCCCCTCTCTGTATGAAATACAGCTAGGTACGTTTGTTGGTTACACCACATTTCATTCTCTTGTGTGAAACGCGTTATGATTTCAGATTACCTGATTAAAACCTTCCCCCTCTCCGTATGAAATATTGTTAGGTACGCTTGTTGGTTACACTACATTTCTTTCTCTCACGTGAAACGTGTTACGATTTGAGATTACCTGGTTAAAACCTTCCCTTTCTCCGTATAAAATATGGTTAGGTGTGCCTATTGGCTACCTCACATTTTCTCCTTTCGTGTGAAATGCGTTAGGATTTCAGATTACCCGGTTAAAACCTTTCCCCTCTCCATATGAAATACGGTTAGGTACGCCTATTGGTTACACTATTTTTCCTCCTCCCGCGTGAAACACGCTACGATTTTAGATTTGCTAGTTAAAACCTTCCCCCTTCTCGTATGAAATACGGTTAAGTACACCTATTGGCTATACCACATTTCCTACTTTTGCATGAAACGCATTTGGATCTCAAGTTCACATTTCCTCCTGTCACTTGAGATGTGCCCAACTTTGAACCGACTATGCGGAAACACGTAAGTCAAACTTTCAACCGGCTGTGCGGAAATACGTAAGTCGAACTATCAACTGGCTGTGTGGGAGTAAGTCCAACTTTCAATTACATTTCAAGCATGTTATTTGCACGAGGTTTGCCTCACATGTTGTCATCTTTAAAGCTTTATGATCATTGCATTGCATTGCATTGATCATGAATTTTCAAAAACATTAGCTTTGCAAAGCATGTAAGTCCAGCTCTCAAATGTATTTCAAGCATGTCGTTTGCATTCGACCCCAGAACTACGCTAGTTTGATTCCTTGCAAAGGGATAAGTAGGCAACCTTCGGGTTCAACCAATTGCATTTCCATTTTGTTTGTTTGCCCAAGTCTTGCGGCCTAGTCAAAATGGTCGTCTTCCGGCTTTGACATTCGCTCAGGTCATAAAATGACTTCGAGTTCTATCAAAGAGGGGCAACTGTAGACACTCTATCTTGATCGGCTCTAAGACTCGAGTGCTTTCTTTTGATTACTCGATGATGAAAATAAAAAAGGTATTTCTCAAAACATCCTCGATAAAAAAGACAAAATTTTTGCTTCATTTCCAACCTAAGCCTGTTTTGGCCAGATGTTTAAATTCCATTCAAAACTCCCTTTTGAAACTCTTTCCGTGCTTTGTTCTGAGTATTTTTGTCGTGTTCCGAGGCTCATTTTCAAATCAAACTGAAACATTTTCTAAGGAAATTGAGCAAAAAACAGTGTGAAAATAAGAGAAAATGATGATAATTTTGTCAAAAAAAAAAAAAAAAAATCCTATTTTGTGCAAATTAGTCAAGCCAATGCCAACTTTTTGGCCGACCAGCCACAGAATTGACCAGCTAGCTAATTAATTGGTCGGCCAGCTAATTTTCCCAAAAGCAAGGCAGTTTTGGCAAAATTCTTGTTAAATGTGTATAGGACATGCCATTTCAGATCTTTCTTGATATATTTATGCACAAGATACACAACTACTCACCCTCTATTATCTTCATTGGCCTCTATTGTCAAAAGGGCATTTGTCTCTTACCCCAAAAGGAGCATCCAATGCAATCATCCTTTTCACCCCATCATTGTTTTCTTCCACCTTGTCTTCTCCCACCTGCTCCATTGAGCCTTGCAGATTGTGTATCAACCCATTTCTCATTGTCAAGAGAGCTGGCCTCTTCAACAAAGTCCTTGGCCTTTGTCATCTTATGGCCCTTGTTTTCAACCTTGTCTCCCACCATCTTTTCCACTAAGCACATTTGCATTGCCTAGATAGAGGTGATCAGATTGTTAGGAGAAAGGGATTAATTTAGAGAAGAGATTTTAAGAGAAAAGAAAGAAGTTTAAGCTTTGAAGCAAAAACTCTCATTTTCTATATACACCATCATACACTGATATTCCATCCTTGATACACCAAAACCATTCCAAAAACTCTGATATAGCCAAATTCCAGTAGCCTTGATCAAGAAAGAGTGAGTGCTTTTTTTTTTATTTTATTTTTTAAAGAAAGAAAAACAGAGAGTTCTCCTACACACACTGTTAAACAACCCAAAAACACCATTCAAACAAGAATTTCAAATTTTCAAACTGAGAACTAAGAATACACTTCCTAAACTTGAGGGAAATCAAAAGCAGGTTTGGAAATCAAATCCTTTCTTTGGAAGGTGAATTTTCCACACTTTTTATTTTCTTGCATTTCTTTTCTCATATTACTTTTCTTGTTTTGATTTCATATCATAAACTGTTGTAATCTAGTTACACATGGTGAGTTAAGCCGCCCACATGTCTCTTGTTTGCTTTTTGTTTGGATACAACAAAACTGAGTTTTAGCCTGGCCTAATTGGCCGGCCGGCCAATTGATTTATTAGCTGACCGGCTAAGTTTTTAGCCAGCCAACTCGTCTTTTGGTCGGCTAGCCAACGTCTCCTAGACAGAACCCAGCACCCTCCTAGCGTTAAGCAGAATGGTCTTTGACGGTCTCTGAGGCCCCCTAAAGCTTTTATTTTTCCTTTTAATTTAAGAGAGATCTATGAGGATATATCTTTTTGTACTGTTTTCTTTCTTTCCCCTATTCAGATTTGTAATATTCAAATGTTGTAATAATTTCCCGCCCCGCTGTAGATACCCCATTTTTGACCGACCTTAAGACTCAGACGTCACCAATTGAGCGCTTGGTGATGTTGCATATCGTGCTCGTTCAGAGGTTTCAGAGTCTCGGCTGCGAGCCTTGCCTCCGGACTTCCGGACTCTTTCATGCTTTGCCTCGGTTTACGAACCAGGACTCGGTTTTCTCTGTTTCTCTTCCCAAAGGGAGAGAAGGGTCTCGTAGACCATCCCTCAGTGGCCGTAGGCTACGTTTCGTGGTCGTAGGTCATTTTGCCCATTTCGGAGCCCGGTTCCCGGTTTTCGGAGCCGTTGGCCGTGTGCCTTGGTTCGGGACCGTCTAATCACCTCCGTTCGCTCCGGTTTTTGGCATGTATCTTATTTACTCCCCTTTGAGGGACAATGTGGTCTGAGAGACCCACTTCGTGGTCGAACACCACTCCTGGTGCCTAACAGTCAGTTTTTGGGGCCTCGGACTGCGTGTTTCGGCCCCTGAACCTTCATTTTGCATCGGTTTGTGTTCTTTTTTTTGCAGGGACCTCTGTTTCATCACCAGGAAGGTCATAGAAGGGTGGGAGGCCAGTAATTGTTTCAGCAACCAGTTATATTCCTTCATCACCCTCCGACACCCGTTTTTCTCACTCGAAAGCCAATGTTGACCACCCTAAGTTCACTTTTTCCAGCTCCAAACCACATATTTGTGTTGTACATACATGGAAGGCCACCAATATCATATGGTCAGCTAGTAATTGTGATTGACCCTTTTGAACCCCTCCTAAAAGTGGCCTATTCTCTCTCTTGGTTCACTGTTGCCAATTTTTGACCACAGGGTTGTGTTGAGAACACCTGGGAGGCCACCAATTTGTGGTGGTCGGCTAGTAATTTGACTTGGCCCTTTTGACCCCTAGCCGGCCGGCCATGCGGAGAGCCGGCCGACCACCTGCAACCCAGATAGCTGGCCGGCCTGATTCCTGAGGGATGATACATTACAAATATACACTTTTTTCCCTCCCAGATTTTGTATCCGGGGGGCCAAAATTTTGGGGGGAAACTTGAATGTTTCCCCCCCCCCCATTTTTCCCCCTCTTTCTCCTCCTCCTTTTGCCTATATAACAGCCCCCCCCCCAGCTCTGGTTTAGGGGTTAGAAAAATCCCCTTTGAAGCCTTGTATTACATCTCCCTCACTCCCTCACTTCAAGCATCCAAACCTCCTAAACCTCACACCATTTCTACACCATCACCTAGCACCACACCACCACTCCATTCTAGCAGCTTGGAGGATCTTTCCAGAGCTTAGGAGGCAACATTTCTTGGTCCAAAGGCTATCAAAGACTTGGTCTACAAGGGTAACTTCCATTTCCCCTCTTTTGTGCTTCATTTTGTTCAATATCTTAGCCTTTTGTGCTTGCATATTTGGGCTCCGACCATAACTAGAAATAGGCTTATTTTGAGCCATTTTGCATGTTTGATTAAGGGCCTCTCACTGTTTGAGGCCTCCTCTTTGCACTTGCTTCTTTACCTCTCTTGTATGCCTATTTCCTGTGTAGTATTTTTGGCCTATATGTAAACTGTTTTGAGGCATGTTGTAAACTGTAAAGTAGCTTCTTTTGAGCCCTTCTTCAACACTGTTGAAGGGGTCATCACTATTTGGGGCCTCATTTTGTTACTTGCCTTTGTATCCCTCTTTTGGCCCCATTTTTGCATGATTTGTTAGCCTCTTGTGCTTCTGTTTTTGGGCTCTGGTCCGAACTGTAAAAGGCCTTATTTTGACCCCCTATTCATGTTTCATTAAGGGTCTTTTACTGTTTGAAGCATCCTTTTTATACTTAGTGTTATAGCTCTCTTTTTGGCCTTATCTTGCATAGTATTTTGAGCATGCTTGTGCACTGTTTTGGGTTTGACCATAAACCGTAAAAGGTCACATTTTAGGTCCCTCTTCAACTTTGTTGAAGGACCTTCATCTGTTTGGGGGCCAGCATGCATCACTTACTTCTTTGTCCTCCTTTAGGCCCACTTTTTGCATGAGAGTTTTGCCATACTTGTGTCTGTTTTTGTGGCTTGTGGAAAATTGTAAAATACCATATTTTGGGCCCCTCTTCAACATTGTAGAAGGGCCCTTCTCTGTTTGAGGTCAGCAGCTGCTACTTGCTTCATTATCTCGCTTTCGGGGCCATTTTTGCATGCTAGCTTAGCCCCATTTGTGTTAGCTGTTTGGCCTTGCTTAAAACTGTAAATATGCTTATTTTTGGGCTGTCTTGATTCTGTCTTCACACTCCATGTTCAAATAATGCATGCATTGCATAGTCGTAGGTCATTCCGTATGCCTAATTTCGTGTTTTGGGATTCATTTCATGCATCGGGTGTCATTTTGCCATCTTTCGGGGCTGTTTTGCATCTCATTTTAGTGCTGAAATTCATGTGTTTAGATGCCATGTTCCATGCCTTGCCATGCTTTGGTAGAGTGGCCTTTGTGCCTTAGGTTCAGTCCTCGGTTTGCGTGCATGTGTGCACGCATTTCGAGTGTCTCATTTTCATCTCATGGCCTCCTATGTGAGTGTGGCTGAGGTCCACTTGTGTTGGTGTAAGTCCATTATGCATTGTGTATGCCATTTCGTTTCATAGCATTGTGTATGCTAAGTTGTATGTTAGCGCATTGTGTATGCCATGTTACCTCGTGCATCGTGTATGCCATTCCATAGCATTGTGCATGTTAGGTTGTATATTAGTTGCATTCATGCATGTCATGCATATTACATTGTGTTTGGGATAGGAGTTAGCCCGAACACGGGAAACGAGGTATTAGCCCAAACACGGGAAACGAGGTACGTTTCGTACTCCGAGTGACGGAACGTGTCTCAATTCCCAGTCACCGACACTCCGGATCATCCATGATGGAGTCTTGGTCTTGTTGTGTTTTCATGTGCATTCATTCCATATTGAGTTGTGCAATTCGACTCCTCAGCCATCATGCATCGATATGCGTGATTGGTGGCATGAGGATCAAGACATGCATACATATGTGAAAATACATTGCTATGCCCCTTTCCTGCTCTCTGTTGCAGCAAATCAAGAATTAGCAGTCTTCTGGAACTTGGCGCGCTTTCCAAGAATAAATTGCAAAACAGAGGCTAATTGGGGCATCCCAGTGGATTTCCGCGCAAGGCAGCCCAAACATACATCATTCACCAGAATCAAGGTAGTCTCTGGCTTGCATGCCAGTTTATTATTTTTCTTAGTTAATTTTGTTAATTAATTAGGAATTTGTACATATTTGGACTGTATTATTTGTTTAGACTGTATTATTCGGGACTGTATATTATTTTATTCGGACCCTCTGAGCGAGGGCAATGTTGTAATAAGTGTGCGTGAGTGTGATGTATGTTTTCCAACCCCACGTCTTTCTCCCTTTTATTTACCAGCTTATGATGGTTAGATTAGGGCATGTTTCAATTAGCATACAGTATGATAGCATGTTTGCATTCATTCATCTGTCTTGCATGCACCTGGCTCGGCGCATCATACTAACTGCATTTGTATTTCAATTCCAAATTGAATACTTGTTAGTTGTAGCATTTCATATGCCATGTTTAGAATAGCCGAGCCTGCTATAGTTGCATTTTGCATGTGTTGCATTAGGCATTTCTGTATAATTAGGAACATGCATGGATTTCTAATTAGCTTCTGTTTTGGCTTGGAGTACTCGGTAAGTGGTTATGCTTTAGCATCCTTGCACGCGTGTGAGTGACTGCCATGAATAGCATGCTTACCATGAGGCTATGTGCTTATGTGATATAACTGCCTGAATGCCTGTGGGTGAAGGTTGGGTTATTTGAATTGGAACAATGCGTTGATTGTTTGTTTTAAGCCCACTAAATAGTGGCAAAACCATGTTTTCTAAGCCCACCTGAGGGTGGCAAAATCTGCATTTTAAGCCTACTTGCGAGTAGCAAACCATCTTTCAAACAAACAAACAGGAAATGTTTTGTTCCAATTCAGGCGATCCAGTCTATACTTGTATGCTGTGCGCATCACATAGTAAATCTAGGCTAATAACCAGAATAAGAACGCATAATGTTTTCAAAACTAGATATCGTGGTTAGTAGAGGCCGGTCTTTGATCGGGCGAGCGGGGGTGCTCACGAAGTGACTTTCCCCAATCGTACCCAAGTTCCCGAGCCGAGGCAACTTTGGTGATGACGGATACGTGGCCTTAGGCAACGAGTCAGTGTTTCCGAAATTTTCCAAAATAAAATATTTAGGTGGCGACTCTGTATCTGGCAAAGCAGTCCATGATTGGCACTTCTTTCTAAAAATCTGTTTTCTCAAAATGATTTGCCGAATTTAGACTCTTTGGTTCAAGATTAAGAACCGTGACACAAATCGAGTCCGAGCTGTAGCAAGGTCCCCCGCGGACCTGTCTACAGTTTCTAGCGACTCTGCTGGGGATTTAGAGAACTTGACTCGAACTCATGATATCTGGTTTTGACTACACTTGTGTGTTTCTTTGCATTGCATTTGCATTGGTGCGCCTAGGACACCGTGTTTGCCATCTGCTATTCCTGAACGGTTTGCCGGAGGCTTGTCTTGTCAAGGCATGACCATAAGGCTGACCGGTTGTGGGCTCTGCCAGTATGGGAACACAAACCCCGGTTTTACCGGGGCACCCTTTTTGACCATTCGACCTAGTGCATATTCGGATCCATAGTGACCATTCCAAACTAGGACAGGTTGCTTATCCGATAGGTTGTTTGAAACTGCTGCGTGCGTAGTGAAACCCTAGCTCCTGACAAAATAGGACAGGGAAACCCTACCCCAACATAGGGGTGTTTTGGCTCTCACTTATCTGCTATGTGCTTTTAGAGTGCGTCTCTACAGGAATGCATGTATCAGTTTATGAGTTTGGGCATCAGGCCTGCGGGCATCAGTCAGTGTTTGAGAATCAGTTATCTGCGGGTATCAGATTCAGTTTTCGGGGACAGTGATTCAGGGATAATGATCAGTGTTGGAGGACAGTGTGTATTCAGCTTAGCGACCGTGTGTTATTATGCCCAGCCGTGTGTTGTGTATTTATTTTAAGCTGTTATGCTGTCCGTTTATCTGGTTGTTTATTTCCTTATTGCTTTATTTATCTTTTTGCTAGGACAGTTTTAGCACAATTGCTTCCGACCTAGTAGATATTCCCCAAGCACTTTGGACAAGAGGTCGTCGGCTCAATCGATCTGAGGATCTGGTTGACGGACAACCAATGTTCCATTCTCTACCCCCAGTTGTTAGAAGAAAGCCAAGAAAGCGCAGTGTGTCTGAGCAGAGGTTACCGGGACAGTGGTCTACCCTAGCAGTGAACAGTCAGGTTGAGGTTTCAGTATCTGCCATAGAAATACATATACCAGTCAGTCAGCAGGATCAGCAGAACGTAGCCGGAATGGAGGAAATGATGCGCCAAATGCAGGAGAGCATGAGACAAATGCAAGAGGACGCTGTCCGCCAAGCGGAGTTCTCTAAACAGCAGGCCACAATCATGGCCCAACAGGCTGAGCTCATCACCCGGCTCCAACAGCAAACCGGAACTTCAACCTCACACCCAGCACCTCCTCCACCAGGGGTCCCGTTACCCGAGCAGGCACCTACTGTTCAGAATGCCTTACCAAACACCCATAACACCTTACCAAATGTCCAGAACATCCAAGGGGACACAGACCTTCCGACGGGGCCAGCTCCGCCCCCACTTTCGCCTCAACTGTCCAAGACCCATACACCTGCCAACCGCCCGGACTCTCCCTTCGAGTTCGAAATAAACCATACAGCACTGAAACTGAGCAAGCTCGAGAAGCTATTCAAAAAATCCCAAGGGGTGAAGGCTGTTCCGGATATCAAGGACGGATATACCGATGTGGCCGTGACATTACCGGGCAGATTTAAAATGCCGCAGATCGATCGTTTCGATGGGTTTGGGGATCCCATGGTCCACCTCCGGCTATTCTCAGATATACTACGACCAATGGGCCTAACCAGACCACAGAAGCTTTCGCTATTCGGCCGGACCCTGTCGGGTGTGGCCGCCATCTGGTATGCAAAGTTAGAGGACGATGTCAAGAGGAGTTGGGATGAGATGGCTGAAGCCTTTGTTGCGTAATACTCTTACAACACCCAGATTGAGATTACAACCCGTGATCTCGAAACAACAAGGCAGGAGCCCAAAGAGAGCTTCTCAGATTTCGTAACCCGGTGGAGGGCGAAGGCCTCGATGATGACTTTAAGGCCCACCGATAAGGACCAGATCAGGATGATTGTGCGCAATCTCCAACCAAAACTGATGCAAAAAATGATCGTGATCCCCTTCCCCACCTTCTCAGATCTACACGAGATGGGGGTGCAATCAAAGATGCAATGAAACAAGGCCTGATTGACCAAGTTCGGGAACAGCCCATTAGGACCTTTAACCGTAACAACAATGCAGGCCCGGGTGGCGCTACAACTGCAAGAACTTCAGAGGTGAGCATGGTCGCCACCATTCCCCCTCCCATTCCAAAACCCATGGTAGCCACCCCTTTCTCCGGTGCATCCGGAAGCAACACACAGACCACTAAATATCAGCCCAGAGGCCAAAGAACCTTCACCCCACTGTACATGCCCCTGTCCAAAGGTCTAGGGGTTTTAATCAGGAAAAAGCACTTGAAACCCCTAGAGCCGAGGCCACTACCAAACCCACTCCCTCCCTCTCATGACCCAGCCAGATACTGTGCGTATCACCAACAGCACGGTCATGACACCGACCGTTGCTTTAGATTGCGTCACGAGATCCAGGATCTTATTGACAAACGGGTAATCGCGCCTCCCGACAAACCCAACGTTACAACAAATCCTCTCCCACCACATAACCAAGCTCCCCCTCCCAACAGAATCAACTTCATCCAAACTGGGGTCGTGTCTTACGATCCTAGTATCTATATCACCCCATCCCACCTACCTAAGCCGGAGGTGCTCCTTCCCGACTGCACCGACTCTTTGTGCATGTTGGACATCTCCACAACCCAACCAGAGCCAACGGTGGTGACCATCGAAGATGGGGCAGGGCAGATTTCAGAACAAAGTGGAATTGTTGAGTCTGGGATTGAACAGTCTGGGAATTTCGCTGGGGAAGCCTATGATCCGAGTGAGTACATTCTGTCAGCAGGCCAGATTGGTTCGGGTATAGAATTGTCAGAGAAGGTAGAGCTGTGTGTGATCCGGGGAGATAAATTTGAGCAAGGGGCAAATGATTTGACAGCCATGGAGGAGGACTTTGCCAACCTCCAATTTTTAGATGACCAAGAATCAGGGGGCGCGGCAGTCAACTGGTTTGATTATGAGGAATCAGCAGAGGCCACTGGATGGCTGGATGACCAACCCGATGTTATGGAAGAGTTCCAACCAGAACGGAGCCCAGCAGGGGCAGGGATACTAGCTGTGGCCGGAAGGGCCGAAAGTCAGAATGCATTGCCGGAGAGCGCCGGTACGAAGAATTTCGCTTGGAACTGGGACAGTGCGAATGCAGGGAAAAATGAACAACAAACTGCGCCAACGCAGGCAGAACAAGAAAAATTTTGGGATTCTGAGAGGATCCGGAAAGCCAAAGCCCATGAAGGGATTGAGAGTGCTGTGGGCACAAAGACAGAAGATGCTGCGAGCATGTGGGCTGGAAGTACTACGGATACAATCACGCCAGAGCCAGACAGATGTTTGTTGGCCACTCACGGGATGTGGTAGGAAGACGATGATTTATGTCTTGCCCACACAGACGAGGATTGGGGAAGCAATCAACCAGATGACACCTGGTACCTCGATGAGGTTGATCATATGACAAGAAGTGGGCGGTACTTCAAGCCCTCGCACCTAGACCAGCCAGAGGCATCTGGGAAGGACAAGGAAGCTGAGAAGCAGAAAGAGAAACAACTTGAAGAAGAAGCTGTGCTGAAGCAATTAAAGAAAATACAAGTAGACATCTCCATCTGGGGACTGCTTATGGCTTCACGAGTGCACAAAGGCTGTCCTATCTGCTATGGACAAAGCCAAACTCTCTATAGATACCACACCAGAGCAGCTGGTTGGACTGGTCTTTCCGGGAGGAGGTTCCCCGGCATTATCCTTTTCAGACAAAGAACTACCGCCCGAGGGCGCAAATCATAACAAACCCCTCTACATTTCTATCGAGTGTAGAGACAAGTGGATACCGGTGGTACTTGTTGATACCGGGTCCGCCATCAACGTCTGCCCAGCCAGAACAGCGTATGCAATTGGGTTGAAGCCTGTGGACTTCGTGCCGACTACTCAAGTGATCAGAGCCTACGATAACACCAGCAGGGAGGTGATGGGGACTGTTTAACGTGCTTGGGTACCCCTCTCACGAGGCATGTTACAACTACATAAGAAAAAACTTCTTTTTTTATTTTATTTATATTTTTAACCATTGATCATGCCTCAATGGTCTTCATTGATCATCAATTGGCCTATCATGGTTCGATGAGATCTAAGAACCACTAGTTGGATAACTGCTGCTTTAGGCGGTAAAAGATTTATTGGAACTAACAATCTTTTGCGCTCCTAACTTTTCACTATAAAAGTAGAAGGTAAATCTCTACAGATCTACTTATCCAACTCTCTGACGAGAAGTTAGGTCACAATGTCCACAAAGTAAAGTTTCAAACTCATGTTAATCATAGCTTACGTCAAAGTAAACCTCACGCCTTATGAGAAAGTCTTCTAATAGTCTACACCTTCTTCAATGGTGTGACTTTTCGATATCTAGCGAGCCTTATGCCTCAAAAAATGACTATCCAAATCGCGCATAACTTTAGAACAGTTTTGCGTCATACCGGAAAGTCAACCAAATCCTAGAAATTGTTAATCCTCAAAGATTGCGTCTTAAAATGCACAACATTGATCCACTTTCTAAAAGAAGGGACTAGAGAGCATTTGGCACTATCCTATGCTCTTTACTATCTTATGGCGCAATCATGAATGTTTCTCTCTCAATCACCCAGTGATAACATGAAAATTTTTCACATTTGCTGTCACAAAAATAAAATTTTTTGAGTATTCTTCTCTAATGAAGTAATCCACTAGAAGGCATGTCGCTCCCACTGTCCCTAGGATATTGAAAATTTATTTCCATTCTTAACTAAGCTATATGAAGCACCATACTTAGAATTCTCTACCTTATAAAGTTCCAAAACTCTATTCACGTTACTTCTACTTAGAAAACTTTATGTGACCAAATGCACCAATACAGATGCCCTTTTGCGGCTTTCTAACTTACTTGTGCACAGCCATTGCGAACAAATTTGAGCATTCACATGAGAGCAAGATATCGCAAGTGAGTGGGCCCAAGAGGGCCTACTCAAACCATCCATGTCATCTTCTCGGCAATGTGATTAAGTACAATAAGCCACCGGTTCATAACCAATGTCATAAACTAATTACAATCATCCTAATGTGTGAGTTCTCGAAAACAAGTGTAAAGGTTTAGATCCAACTAGGCAATGACTCAAGACTAAGTCACGTTCACTAGATCATAAATGGATTTCATGGAGATATCAAGTGCACCTAAGTTGCAAATTTAAGTAGTAAGTATTAATCCCTTGCACCTTCAAGTCAATTTCATTTTTCATACACTTTACTACATTTAGTTAAAAAATGACGATACTCCTCTTACCATCTCCATTTCTAGCTTCATAGGTAGTTGCTCCTAATTCTACTATACACTACAAGGAGAGAATAAGCTACTAACCTATGATTGCTCCTCAAGCAACTTAAGCGCAAATTAGGTTAGAGAGTCTAATTCAACACAATGTTCTCACGAGCAATACGTCAAATTCTTAAAGTCATAACAACCAACTTGGCATTGATATTTTAATTACTATGCTGTAACTTTTGCGCTTAGTGATATAACGTCATTCAAAGGCGTTAGCCTAGCTATGGAATCATACAAAGAAGCATCTCCACAAGTCTCACACTCAAGTGTGGAAACAATAAGTGTCCAGACTTAGATAAGTTGGCAGTGTTAATAGATTTTGCAGCCATTAGACGCTAATCTTCTCACTTAGAGTTAATAGATTTTCCAGCTTCTAGGCATTAATCTCTTAACTTTAAGTGATATTTCAAAACACATTATCATAGTGCGTGAAATTTTTTTCATCCACTCCCATCAGTTAGGTAGAGAGCAAAACACTACTCATACTGGCTACTCATCTTATACTTAATGACTACCTCATTTAAGCTCGCATTTTTGGATGATGTGTCTTTTGGATGTTGTTTCATCAAAAAATGCAATATTATTACAAATCAAATTACAAAGTCAATCTGCGTAACTCAATAGTCACGATCACATCTAGATCTATTGAGAGCTTACTAATTTCACAACTCCAAAGTGCCAATTAAAACTGCTTAGCACAATGCTAATCATAGCGCACACATCAATTTTTATTGCGTCAATTAAGGCAATAAAAACACGGCAACGTTGAGTCATGTTTCCTTACTCTGGCTCAACTAAGGTCTAACCTAAAGTCTCCAAGACTTTTTGCTTATCTAAAGAATAGGATTATATTGTTCACATTTGAACATCTCTACTAAATCTAGGTCAACCAAATTAACTTCCATAAGTTAAGTCAATTAGAGGAAGAAAAAAAAAAAGCGCATTGGGATTAATTTGATTAGCATATCATATCACAATATAATTTTGCCGCAAATATTTAAATTAAATAGTGACAATATTGCACAAGTCGAAAGATCGAAAATCCGCTATGCTCGTAATCATCTCTTGCATCACAAGTGACAATTATCTAAAATTTAAACTTAATTCATGCGCAAAATATTAATTTTCGGGAGAGTAAATCTACAAAGATTTCTCTCAACCGAATAATCTCTTACTAACTGAGAGGGTAATTTATAAGAAAATTGGGCCGAGCTGGGTAAATTGGGCCGAGCTGGGTAAATTGGGCCAAGCTAAGTAGTGGGTCGTTTTGGGCCGCACTACGAAGGGCTGAGTAAAAAGGCCATATAAGTTACTCCGGTCTGAGGAAGTAGTCTTGGAGTTAGATCGGTCACAACCGTGGTAATTAGTTCGGTCACATAAGGCTTATTTCTACTTCGGTTAAGGGATGTGTTGTGGGGAATTCGGTTTTCAGTAATTAGTTCGGATCCACTCTTATGGTTAGCTCGGTCTTAGCGTGGGAAAGCCGAGATAAGGGAAAGGAAGGTAGGGGCCGAACTAACGGTTACTTAGGCCATATTGGAGAGCCGGACTAAGTACCGTTCGGTTGAAGATCACATATGCCTTGCTTACTTCGGTTATATGGTAGTCCGGCTGTAATAAGACCATCTCACTTGGTTTAAGCAGTGAGGGGGGTGTTGGAGGATAAGCATTATCCTTCAGGAGTATGAATCCTGAGAGGACTCTGCATGGAGGAATAAGAGTCCTACTAGGATTGTGCCACACGAAACTTATAAAAGCTCACCAATATCACCTTTGGAGAGGTAATGCAACTTTGCTCCCTGAATACATAGAGCTTTTGCCTATTTGTCTTGTTGACTGACTTAGGCATCGGAGAGGTTTCCGGCACGCACCCGCCGACTAGCTCACGTTTGTGTTTTCAGGTAGTGGAACGACGTCGTACAGAGGAGCGCAGACTTGATCAACAGGATTATACGAGAAGGTGTATTTCTTTCCCGTACACTAACTATGGCATGTCTAAAGTATGATAAAATATTTAACTCTACATGATAATATCTCAATGTAATTCATAAAAAAGAAAACATGTTAGAATATTTAATCATAAAATGAAAATTCACTAATATAAAACAACATACTATAAGTTCTAAGCATTTAAAAATAAAATAAAAAAAATAAATAAATAAAATACTTAACAAGTTTTGTACAATATTTAAATAATGTGATAACATATTTCTATAATTTCTGTAATTTTCTGAAATTTTCTAGAATTATAAGGAATTAATAATTACACTGAAAATTAGAAATAAGTATTACAGAATCTAAAAACATACAACAATACTACCAGTAAATAAAACATTATTATAATGGTGTAAAATTTCAAGTACAGAATATAAGTCATACTCCCCCACGAGTAATTTAACGTAAAAATATTGAATTATTCATTGATTACAATATTTTATTTTTCGAAAAATTCTGAAATTTTAACGTATTGTAGAAAAATGAGTTACGAGTCCAATTATACAAGTCATGCTTCAACTAGAATTATAACGAATAATATAGAAGTAATTAACGTAATTTTTAAATTAAAAGCAACGGTAAATTACAAATACACCCCTAGAGGTTTAATTAAAATATAAATTGCCCCCTGTAGTTTTGGAAATTACATTCCACTCTCTAAGGTTTCTAATTTTATAACAAATCGCCCATTTTATTAATAAATCGTCAAGTTAATTAATAGTTTTTAATGGTGTTAGAAATATGTTTCAATAATAATTTAAGTAATTTTATTATTGTATAGGAGAGCAATTATGAATTTCGTTTCTTTGGTTAGTTCTGTTTAATAAAAAATACCAATAAGGAGGTATTTTGTAATTTTCTAAACTACAGGGGCAATCTGTACTTTAAGCAAACCTCAGGAGTATATTTGTAATTTACCATAAAAAGAAACAAACAAAACCTTAACAGTCACATCGTCTACGTCAACGCTTACATCAGCAGTTTGCATCAGCGATGACGTTAGGGCATGTCAAACATCAATGGCGTCAGTGTGCATCATAATGCGTCAGCACACACGTGTGTGGGTCCCACGCGCCACCCAGGCTCTGTTTAGACCCTATTTTAGCACTATCTGAATCGATTTTTTGAGAGGAATTCAATGGTGGTCTCGATTTTTTATTTTGACATGTCTAAAATCGGGAGTGTAATTCACTATCTCTCTCTAGTGAGAGTGGGAGTGCATATTTTCTACACTTCATCTTCTACAATGAACTACCAAAAATACAAAAAGAACCCAAATTAGAATTTATGATTTCTCTAAATTCGTAACACTACTAAAGAAAGGGCCTTTTGAGTCGGTTTTTTGAGTCGGCAAATTTTATCGTCGCAAAAGGTAGCCTTTTTGAGACGGCACAGAGTTACCGACTCAAATACCAAACCTTTAGAGTCGGCACCGTTGGCCGACACAAAAAATTAATATTTGATAGCATTATTTGAGTCGGTTGAATTTACCGACACAAAAGATAGACCTTTTGAGTCGGCATAGACCTTTTGCGTCGGCAAATTTGTGCCGACGTAAAAAATAGACTTTTTTGTGTCAGCAACTGATGTCGTAGCAAAAAAATTTTTTTTATAGCCAAGATATATATATATATATTTACTTGATTATATTTAATAAATATATTTATTTATACATATACTTTTATATTAATATTGAGTGTATATACTATAAATAATATATATCTCATTTAATATCTGAAAGAGGCATGGTGGTGAGATGGAGTTAGTGCGGTGACTTCGGGTCAAATTGTCCAAATGGCGTGTGTTCGAAACTTGGGAGCCTCAATGAGAAAATTATGGGTTAAATTTTTTAAAACATTGAACCACTTTTTGAGTCGGCAATCTGCCGTCTCAAAAAATTAAAACTTTTTGCGTCGGCAGATTGCCGACTCAAAAACTTTTTGCGACCCCACCATTTTCGTCCCTTGAGTTGCCGTCGAAACGCCGTCGCAAAAAGTTTTTGCGTCGGCAAATATGCTATTTACGACGGCACGTTGCCGACTCAAAAGCCCTGTTTTCTAGTAGTGTAAGTCAGAATCAGGCTCATAATACATATACATATTTTTATGCACAAATAACACGAAAACACCTAACAATGGCTCAGATACCAATGTAGGAAAAAATAAGAAATAATAATACACAGCGAAAATAAACGGATTCAAACATACCTTTTTACCTCAACTTGATTCCATGGATCATGTAGGTAAATCACGTGTCTCCATTAATGTCTTCGTATAATTCCTAGCAATGGGGTTGAACAACTAAAAAACTACCCATACTATTCACAGTACAAAGGTTATTATATGTTTCTATGGAGAGAGAAAGAAGAAAGAGTCTAGGAAAGAGAGAAAAAAAAGATATTGATTATGCATATGGTTAAATTGTTACTACCCATGTATAATGTATATTATGTGGGAGAGTTATTACCACCCATAACTCTATCTTCTTAAGTGATGAGATAGTGAGTTATATACTTTTATCCCCAAGATAAGTTGACTCAAAATGATTCTCTCTGAACAAGGTCTCTCAATGGGTCATATGTCATGTCACCATAGGCAAACCAATCGAATATAGGTTCTAAACCCGACCCAATTCTCAACAGACTTGTGATTAAAAAAAAAAAAAAGGATCAGCTCCTCTCCAGTTGGGTTTTCCAACTGGAGCGTCCTGTTGGGCTTTTATGGGTTTACAATATAATTCATATCAATAATTCAAATCATTAATCGAATATTAATAACCACTTAATCAGATTATATTTGTGTCAACAATTTATTTTTAAAATCATAGTTACTATTGACACAAATTTAATCTAATCAAATTTTTATCGATATCCGATCAACGTGATTTTTCATATAAATGAAATATTTGATGGGTCAGAAATATTGACTAATTTAAATTATCGATGTAAACTCCACAATGAACTCATAAAACCTAGCAATATATTTCAGTTCAATTTCAAACTTAAAAAAAAAAAGGTCGAGCCTTAAAAATGGTCTCTTCCACAATGCTGACATTTGTCTCCTGACAATTTATTCATTTATTTTTAATTGAAGGTCATTTGTTTCTTAAAAGTCAATTTCACAGATTGATAGGAGAAAATAAGGAATCATTTATTTAAGGTAGAGAAAAAGTCGAGCCTTTAAAAAAAAAAAAAAAAAAAATTCAACAACAACAATAATAACAATCAATAGATACTAATAATTAGACTTAATTCCCATCAAATCTAATTGAAAATAAATCTTGATAAAATTATCCTTAAAAATAATTTTTTATGACAATTTTTTTACATATGTCACTAAAAATTAGTGATTTTTTTGTCATGATTTTTATAAATTGAGGTTAAAACTTATAGTAAGTGACTTTTTTTATGACAAATTTTTCTCATAGAATTTATTAGAGACTAAATTTACTTATTAAGACCTACACATAAATGCTCCAAAAAAAAAAAAAAAAAAGAAAAAGAAAAAAAAGAAAAGTCTCCTTCACAATGCTCACATTAGTATCATGACAATTATTTATTTATTTATTTTTAATTGAAGGTCATTTGTTGCTTAAAAGTCAATTCCACAGATTGATCGGAGAAAATAAGGGATAATTTATTTATGGTATGTATAAAGCAACAAACAAGCCGTAAAAATAGGATCAAATCTAAAATCCATTAAATATTCAAGCAATGTTTTATGATTAATTTTTACAATAAATTCTGAATTAATTTTTAATTGGTTAATAAACAATGAACATTAATAGGCATACGATTTGAAAAAAGCAAAATAAAAAAATATGAGTATACACAGTTGTATTAAATAATAATTGTCTAAATAATTATGTGAACCAATTAATAATTTATTTTTGCAAAATACTGCATGTGTATCCACACTAGTAACAACCAAGATGTTTAGATCAGAGATGCATGTACATGTTCTCATCAAACAAATTTCATTACTCTTTGCGAAAGAAAATCTTCGATATCATGCAATCATCAAACAATTTTTAACGTCATCATCGTTGTTGTCATCATCAATATCATGATCTTTTTTTACAGCGCTGCCAAGTACATGAAAATTCTTTCAGCACACACCTTAATCTCCGCTGCACATACACAAAATAAAGAAAAATTAAATAAAATAAAATAAAATAATTAAGGGAAAATTACAAACACCTCCCTCGAGGTTTGGTGAAAATACAGATTTTCCCCTGAGGTTTGAGAAATTACATCTTGCCCCCTGAAGTTTTTATTTTCATACAGATTTCCCCCTAATTTTTCCTAATTTGTTATGAAAATTTGACCTTCAGGGGGGAATCTGTATTTTCACCAAACCTCGAGGGGGTGTTTGTAATTTGCCCAATAATTTTTTAACAACAAGAATGCAGGATCAATAACAAAAACTAAGGCCAAGTTTGGGGTATGTAAAAAAAATCAAAAAGTTAAAAAGTTATTCAAAAAGTTAAAAAGTTAATACTATTCACCAAAAGTCAACAATTACGGCTGCACAACTCCCAATCTTAATTTTCCTCTACAAACCAATTTTTACAATTTTTCATTACACATTTTTTCATAAAAAGTCAAAAAGTTAACCCAAACATTCATATTTTTTCCTTCAATTTTTTAATCCAAAAAGACAAAAAGTGCACTTATTTAGGACACCCCAAACAACCCCTAAATTAAAAGAGGAATGAATATAATGAATAGTGGCATTTACAAAAATGTGAGAATGTGTTCTTCTCTCACTGGTTTTCGTCTTCCTTCCATCGTTTACTTCACTCTGTTCATCAGTTACTATATGTTGGTATTTCCACTGCCTCTTTGTCAGATGAAGCAACCCACAAAACGATGGTGACCATCTCCATCTACACTTCTGCTTAAGCTATTGTCAGCTCAAATAACATAAAAATCAGCAATGCTACAAACAAACATGGAAGATATGTACAAAATATATATATATATATATTAAAAATAAAACGTGCACAAAAAATAAAATGCGTCTCAATTTCATCTAGCTCACATCACAGTAGATTTGAATCCGTAACACACTTCATTTTCAGTGCACTTTGCTTTGCACATTTTCTGTGTAGTATAATTTTTTTTTTTTTTTTTTTTTTTTTTTTTTTTTTTTTTTTTTCCTTTCATGTTGAGAGTGCATGTGAATAGCAAGAGTTTAGACTTTTAGGTTAGGGTTTACCTTGGTTTTGGACTTTAAATTATTTTGAGGACACTGTTGTTGGTGGGAATGCGCATGCCTTAATTCTTGAGCATAGGCTAGGAGTTGTGCCCGACGGTCATATCCACGTGTTCTCATGGTGGTTCGACGTGGTTTGGAGGAGGAGGAAAATGGGTGTGGATTGATTCTCTTGATAGTATCATTTTTGTGATGTGTTTTGATTATTGGTGACTCCACATAGATGGTAATGAGGACTCCATTGTTGCTGCTGGCCTTGTTTTTCTTCTCATTCTTAGTCCTCCTCTCTGTATGTATCTCTTCCTTGATACCCATCAAAAAGGATTTTTGGTCTTTCAAGAATGATCTGGTTAAGATAAATAGACTGTGTTCTTAAAAAAATTGAGTATTGTTATTCAGATCTAAAAATTAGACCCAGTTCCTAAATCCATTAATATGTTAATTATCAATCGATTATTTTCTTAACACATTACTGAGAGTAAAAAGTGTACTTATATATCATTTTCGAAAAAAATTAAAGGTAAAATTGTAATGTATTTTAATCATTGTCACATGATACTTCAAGAGCATTTAACACTAAACTGATTAGCGCATAGGCGACTAGCGGTGGGCCTGACATACAGATCCGAGTAATGCTATACATACTGATTTTTTTATGAAGAACGACAAAACTTTTACATGCGTATAGAATTTCAAGCAATTTTTTTAATTTTTTTGGCAGAATCATGTATACATATTAGTATGTCAAAACATGAATTTCGTTTTTTTTTTTTTAATTTCATTTTTAAAATTTTCTTTTTTTTTTCTTACTATTTAAAAAAAATTAAAATCCAAACAAAAGTTTAAGAACGGATATAAAGTAATTAAAAATTTACCATATGGCTAATATTGGGCTCACAGTTACTAAGCTGAGAACAAAAAAATTAAAATAAAATAGGTTAATTATCAGTGAAGGGGCTAAATGTGAAATGGGTCAGGTCCAAGCCTTGGGCCGGCCCAATCTGACAAAGCCCAAATCCAAGTGGGTCAGATGAGTATATGGACAGATCAGTCGAGCCCAACTTCATGATCAACAGCCCGCCCAAGTCCTCCAGCACTTGGGCCCAACCCGTAGCGGAAAGGCCAGCCCAGCCGTAGTGCTGGTCTGGGCCGAGCTGCGGGACAAAATTTGTGGGGCCCGAACAGATAATGACCCAGCCCATCTCCGTAAATGAGCCTGGAAAAGGCCGAGCCGAGGCACACCAGTACCGAACTGAAGAACATAAGTACCGAGCTGGAGAAATCTCGCAAGGAAACGTGGGATCTGTGAGTGCAAGCATGTGCAGGTTGCCACCCCAGCTGGTCCCCCACACCTAAAATCACGGAAGTTGTTGAGCCAAAGGAATGTGGTTTGTTATCAGCATGCTTACAATGAGAATATACAATCAATGACAACTATCAAGTGGTCCCCCACCTGGAGCAATGCTGAAAGGACACCTGGCAGCACCTATACTCCATGAACTCACATTGAGAAGCAAGTAAGGAACACTATATATAGATAACATGAACTTCACATTGAAAGTAATTGAACGATTCCAATCAAAACCACACTTACATACAAATTCAGCTCTACACTCATTCACCGATCGCTAATTCCTACACTGGAGGGGTTATCCGGCCAACCCTGGCCGGGCAGCTCTAACGGTGCTTCTTGTGGCAGGAGTCCTGGTCCCTGGATAGTCCAACTGAGTGCGAAGCCCCGATCCATTTTCATCTAGTGCGGAATCCGGTACGCACAATTGGTGCGGTGAACGTGGATCATTTTCATCTCTGAGCTCTGCATTCAGTTCCGGCAATGGGGATTGAGGATGTTCCGCCTTCATCACATACTCCGCAGACGGAAAAGACGAAGGACAAAGGTTTGGCACTCCCTACAGTTCTGGAGGAGCAAACTGGAAACAATAATCGAACCCCCGAATCTGTCGAGCATCGATTGCCCTGCGCCGGAGGTTCTTCTCATCATTTCCTTCTGGAAAAGGATTATAGCGATCGAATTATAGATTCCATGGGAATGGAGATACGGGAATTGAAAGCTCAACTTAAGAAGGTGTTGGGTGATCCGACGGAAAAGAGGACGAAAGCAGAGCCCTCTCGTTTGCAACGAAGGAGCTCATCTAGAGAATTACCAGTGAAGAAATTCCCCAGGAATGACTCCGGGCAACGAAGCCAACCAATCCCAACATAGAGCGAAGCGGCGAGTAGCCACACCCGTGGGTCACGCCGGAGGAGGGCCAAGAGGCAGAAGACGGGTAGTCAACAAATTGAATACGCTCCTCAAGACCTTCACACTTGGCTGATTGGCAATAGGCAGAACGAGCAACATCGAGATCATCTGGACCGTACTGTTCACCAGAGAGAACATCGAACGCTGGACAGACTCGTCTCTTCGCCATTCTCTCCGGAGATTGAAACCATGAGACCTCCAAAGAAGTTTACTCCCACCAAAGTTCACTTCCTACGATGGGAAATCGGACCCTCTGACGCATATCAGCCATTTCAGACAGATGATGTCCCTTTGGAGTCGAGATGAGGCACTGATGTGCAAAGTCTTCCCATCCAGCCTGGGAGAAACCGGACTCCGATGGTTCGATCGACTCCTTGTTGGATCAATTCATGGCTGGAAGCAGCTCTCCGAAGAGTTCCTGGCCAGGTTCGTCTCCAATACTAAGATCCCGAAAGAGCCGGATACACTGTTCGGCCTCAGGAAGGAGCAAGAGGAAATGCTGCGCAGTTATGCTAGGAGATACTGGGAAGAGTATAACGATCTGGAAGAAAATGTGTGCAGCGAGCAAATGGCCGTCATGTCCTTCAAGCATGGTCTGCGCCCGGAAAGTAAGTTGAGACAATCACTTACCACGCGCCCGGCCATAGCTTGGAAAGACTTGCGTGCCAGGATCGAGCAGTATGCTCATCTTGAAGACGATCAGATCCCCATTGAGGTAGTATCAGCAGAACAAGCAGCCCGGCAGAAGAAGAAAACGGATCGAGGAGAACACCGAGGGATTGCAGTGAATGAGGTGGATAAGTCCAAATCCCATGAAGCCGTTGTGACCGTGTTCAAGGAGCCAATCTATCGAATCCTGGAGAAGATCAAGAGAGAACCCTTCTTTGTTTGGCCGCCGAAAATGTTGGGAGATCCAGCTCGGCGCAATTAGAAGCTCAGGTGCACCTACCACCAAGACAGGGGACACATGACTCAGAACTGTAGGGCACTAAAGCAACACTTGGAGGACCTGGTGGCAGCTGGGCACCTAAGGGAATACATTGATCAGGGTAAGGAGGTGGCCAAGCTGGGGAACCCACTTCTAGAAGCAAACATTGAGCATCCGCCCCGGCTGATAATAAATGTAATCCATGGAACAGCGGCTCAGGAATCTGAGGAGGCACTGAAAGAAGAGATCGCCAAGGCTGCCCAAATTCAGCGAATCATGTCAGTGGAGCCGGCATCGAAAAAGGTACGTACCGTACCAAAATCCCCCCTGTGCACTGTTTCATTTACTAGCAAAGATTTAGAAGGCATACAGCACCCACATACTGATGCATTGATCATAACTGTTGGGATTGGGAAACGATTTGATGTGAAACGTGTCCTATTAGATCAGGGCAGTGCAGCAGACATACTGTATTATGATTTGTTCAAAAAGCTCGGCCTCTCCGAGCAGCATCTCACCCCAGCGGTAGCCCCGTTGGTCGGTTTCAATTCACAGCCGGAATGGCCGCTCGGCCGAATAGTATTGCCAGTCGTAGCGGGGACAAAAACCCTCCAGATAGAGTTCTTGGTTATTAATACACCATCCCCTTATAACGCCATACTTGGCCGCCCGTGGATTCATCAAATGGAAGCAGTCCCTTTAACCTATCACCAGCTCATCCGTTTCCCAACGGAACACGGAGTAGAGCAGATTTCGGGGGACCAAGTTGCGTCCAAACATTGCTTCATGGCAGCATTAAAGGCAAAGCCACTCTGCAACCGGGTACAGCCAGTAGAAGTGGCCGGACAGCCAGTCTTAGAAGATGTGGGAGGAACTCCAGAGGAAAAGATGGTGGAGGATTTGGAGAAAGTCTTGATAAAAGAAGACGACCCAAAAAAGTACTTCCTTATCGGTACCTCGCTAGGCGCTGATGAGAAACTTCAACTGCTGGAACTGCTGAGGGAAAATATGGAGGTATTCGCGTGGTCAGCATATGATACTCCAGGGTTGGACCTAGAATTTGCTTGCCACAAGCTCAACATCAATCCTTCAGCTCGGCCCATCGTACAGAAAAGTCGGAGATCCTCAGTTGAGCACACCGAAGCAGTAATTGCCGAAGTCGAAAAACTCCTGGCCTCGGGAGCAATCAGAGAAGTACAGTACCCGCAATGGCTGTCCAACACAGTTGTAGTCAAGAAGAAGAACGGAAAATGGAGAGTTTGTGTCGATTTCACTTGCTTGAACAAAGCCTGCCCTAAAAATAGTTTTCCACTGCCTTGCATTGATCAACTAGTAGACTCAACAGCAGGGCATGAGCGGATGAGTTTTCTGGATGCCTATAGCGGTTATCATCAAATACCATTGTTCGGTCTGGATCAAGAAAAGACAGCGTTCATCACTCCAAGAGGGACTTACTGCTATAGAGTAATGCCGTTCGGCCTCAAGAACGCCGGAGCGACCTACCAGCGAATGATCACTCGAATGTTCAAAGACCAACTGGGGAAAACCATGGAAGCCTATATAGACGATATGGTAGTAAAAAGCAAGTTCGCTACAAACCACCTCACAGACTTGAGAGAAGTTTTTAGCATCCTGAAAAACCACCAGCTTCGCCTCAATGCCTCGAAATGTGCTTTCAGGGTAGGAACAGGGAAGTTCTTGGGATACATGGTCACTCATAGAGGAATTGAAGCGAATCCGGATCAGATCAGGGCGATACAGGACCTCGAAGTGCCAACAAAGTCTAAGGAACTGCAGAAACTAGCCGGAATGGCAGCCGCACTGAATCGGTTTATTAGCAAATCCTCAGATCAGATGAAGCCCTTCTTCCAGCTCTTGAGGAAAAAGGCAGCATTTGAATGGAATAGTGAATGTACCGAAGCACTGCAGAATCTCAAAAGATACCTCAGTACACCCCCTCTATTATCCACTCCAGAACCAGGAGAGGAGCTGTATCTCTATCTAGCAGTCTCAGATCATGCCGTGAGCGCAGTGTTAATTCGAGAAGTTGATAAGGAGCAGAGACCAGTATATAACGTTAGCAAGACTTTACTAGATGCCGAGACACGGTATCTACCACTGGAAAAGTTAGCTTACGTGCTGCTTATTGCCTCAAGAAAGTTGCAACATTATTTCCAGGGACATACCATTAATGTCCTCACTGAATTCCCCCTCAGATCTGTATTCAGCCGAGCCGATTTCTCTGGCCGAACAGCAAAGTGGGCAGTAGAGCTTGGTGAGTTTGACATTCGGTATCAACCCAGGACAGCAATCAAGGCCCAGGTCTTGGCGGATTTTGTCGCAGAATTCACTTCCACCCAGAGTACCGAACCGGGGAATCTGAGTTCGGCACAGGTGCCATGCGCCGCCGAACAAGAAAAACCCAGCACTTCGGAAGCATGGAAACTCTTTATTGGAAACATCTGGCAACTCTACGTCGATGGTTCGTCCAATAACCGAGGCTCGGGGGCAGGAGTAGTTCTTATTTCTCCAGAAGGATTTATCTGGGAACAGGCTCTCAGGCTAGGCTGGAAAGCTTCAAACAACGAGGCCGAGTACGAAGCGTTATTGGCCGGCTTACAGAGCGCCGAACACTTCAGTGCAGAACAGCTTCTTGTTTTCAGCGACTCACAAATAGTGGTAAACCAGCTTTCCGGGGTCTATGAAACTCGAGATGAAAGAATGGCTATGTACGCAGGCAAGGCCAGAGACCTACTCAGAAAATTTCAATCCATACGAGTGGAACGAATCAGTTGGGACAAAAATAGCCACGCAGATGCTCTGGCATGCCTAGGCTCATCAGTGGATACAAAGGATGCCAGAAGAGTTTGGGTTGAGTTCATACCAGAACCAAGTATTGCATCTCCGGTCCTCTGCAATAACTTAGAGCCGAGCTGGATGGATCCAATATTGGTCTTTTTGAAATCTGGTAAACTCCCCGAAGACAGAAAGGAAGCCAACAAGATCAGGCATAAATCAGCTCGATTCTGGATCTCACCGTCTGGGAAGCTTTACAGACGTTCCTACCTTGGCCCCTACCTCCTATGTGTGCATCCAAATCTCGTCGAGAATGTTCTCTACGAAATTCACGATGGGATTTGTGGATGCCACGTTGGCGGGAGGTCACTGGCGCACCAAGCCCTAACTCACGGGTACTGGTGGCCACGAATGCAGCAAAATGCACAACAGTACGTGCAAAGGTGCGACAAATGTCAGAGGTTTGCTCCATTCATTCATCAGCCAGCCAAAACTCTCACTCCACTCACCAGCCCATGGCCCTTTGCGCAATGGGGCCTGGATATTGTTGGACCATTGGCTCGAGGCACTGGGAATAGGCGATTCTTCATTGCTGCAACTGACTATTTCACCAAGTGGGTTGAAGTTGAGGCACTGGCAAACATCAAGGAGGCAGACACAAAGCGGTTTGTTTTGAGGAATGTGGTAGTGCGTTTCGGCATTCCGCGGGTACTGATCGCGGACAACGGAACACAGTTCGATGGTAAGATCTTCAAGAAATTTTGTGCCGACCTCAGAATCGAGTACAAGAACTCTTCTCCAGGGTACCCACAGAGCAACGGTCAGGCAGAAGCGTCGAACAAAACCATCATCAACGGAGTGAAAAAGCGGCTTGAGCATGCCAAAGGCAAATGGGTTGAGGAGTTACCACACGTATTATGGGCCTACCGAACTACAGCACGCCGCCCCCACAGGAGAAACACCTTACTCTTTAACCTATGGGATGGAGGCCATCATCCCACTCGAAGTAGGTCTCCCAACCCTTCGGTCTGAATTATTTGAAAGCTCCAGTAATGAGGAAGCTATCGCGCAAGCACTGGATATGGCAGAGGGCCGAAGAGAGGCAACGCTGATCAGACTCGAAGCATATCAGCAACAGCTCATCAGAAGTTTCAACCAAAAAGTTTTCCCAAGGCAATTTATACCAGGAGAATTGGTTTTGAGGAAAGTCATGGACCATAAACGGGTGCCTGGTGAGGGCAAACTTGGGCCGAACTGGGAGGGTCCCTACAAAATCACAGCCGTAGTTGGAAATGGAGCTTACTACTTAGAGGATCTGAATGGCAAAGCAATACCTCGACCCTGGAACGTAGCAAACCTCAAGAAATACTACCAATAGAGTCATTCCCCAACCTCTTTATCAGGATGTAAAGGCACTTATTTGTTGACCAATACAAATGTTTTCCCACTCCTCTCAGATTTATCCAATTCTTGTAATTAGTTTTGATGTTTATCAAACGGAATTAGCTTTGGTGCTTACCAAACGGAATCAGCTTTGGTCTTTACCAAACGGAATTAGCTTTGGTCTTTACCAAACGGAATTAGCTTTGATGTTTATCAAACGGAATTAACTTTGGTTTTAACCCAAATGGCTCAGTTTCAGAACGACTGAACGGAATTTAAATTCGGTTAGCACTCAAACATGCTAAGTGGTATAGCTTGGTGGAAAATGTTTGGCAACTGAATTGGAATTTAGCCAAGTGGAATTGCTTGGTGGAAACCGCACTAATGTATCTTAAGTAAACATCTCTATTTAGCCAAGTGGAATTGCTTGGTGAAAATCGCACTAATGTATCTTAAGTAAACACCTCTATTTAGCTAAGTGGCATTGCTTGGTGGAAACTACACTGACGTATCCTAAGCACACATCTGTGCACCTACAGAACTTCTTAAATATCAGCACAATAACACTTCAGTATTGACTCAAACAAGCAGAGTTGGAACAAACTCAACCGAGCTACGCCAAGAGCAAACTTCTAGTATCAGCCTTACTCAGCTCCAGCTGGGAGCAAACAATTTTTTAAAAAAAAACCTACCTGGACCTGAGTAAGACATCTCTTTTTGCATTTCTCTCATTCAAACACACTTGTACTATCAAAGTTGAAACAGACTCAAGCAGTTCTAGACAAGGGACAACTCTTCAGTATCGATCGTACTTAGCTCCAGGTGGGGGCAAACGATTGTTTTCTTTCGAAACCAACCTAGACCTAAGTAAGACCCACTTATGAACTCAAAGCACAGCCATACCACATATCCGTTAACCACACTGATCACTAGTTCGGCCCTGAGGTCCCAACAGTGCTCTGCCGAGGGCAAATAAGTGCAATGCCACACAGAGCATCAGTTCGGCCCTGAGGTCCCAACAGCGCTCGGCCGGTGGCAAGCAGTACAGAATCAGATAGAACATCCGTTAAAAGGCAATACAGAACCAGACCGAGCATCTATTCGGCCCCGAGGTCCCAACAATGCTCGGCCGGGGGCAAGCAGTATAGGAAATGTTCAAACATAGAAGCTAAACAACATCAAATTGCAAAGTTCAAAGAGAAAATCACATCATCCAAGCAAAGGGCATAGAAGGCCCCACAACCAGCAAAAAAAAAAAAAAAAAGAAAAGAAAAGGAAAAAATTGTCTTCACCAGAACAGAAAAGCAAAAAATTCAAATCATTTCAACATCAACTTCCGTCAACAGTGGGCAATTCAGGAGTAGCATCAGCAATTTTGTCAAGGCCATCTGCGGGAGGAACAATAGAGGAAGCTCCAACTTCCTGAGAAGTAGGAGCCACCTTAACCACATCTCCAGTGACTTCGGTCTCTAGGGTTTCAACCCCTTCAACGTCCACCGTTTCAGTGGCAACGTTCACGCTCTGGGTCTTGCTTACAGAATCATCTTCTGGGGAAACATTGTCTGGCAGAACAGCAGGGGTAGGAGTAGTCTTCAAACCTGAGAATTTCGAAGGAACAGGGACATCATGATACAGAGAAGAGCCTTCAGGAACCATCGCAGCGGCTAAGGCACTCGTCCAACCCTTCACAAAGAGCTTGTCTCGCAGCACTAGAACCTCTTCCTTGTATGCCGCCCCAGCTTCATCCCAGCCCTGTTGCCAGTGCTTGGCCTCCAGCGCAGTACGCTCGGCAGCCATCACAGCAATAATGACCTCCAGTTCTGCCACCTTTCCCTCAAGTTGAGCCTGGGTCTCAATGGCAGCCTCCTTCGATTGTTCAGCGGAAGCGACAATCTTGTTCAAATGGAAGGCTTCCCTCTCAGCGGTTCGGCGTCCTTCCTTCTCCGACTCCAAGTTTACTGTCAGTCTTTCTACGTTCATTGCAGCCTCCAGCACGGCCCTTTCCAGCTCTTCAGCACGGGTAATGGACAAGTCCATTCGCTGGATACACTGCAAAGGACGACAAGGAACTTAGAGAAAAGGAAGACAGCAATGCAATAGTGAAGTTAAGTAAAACGAAGAAAAAACTTATAGCAGTCAGCATTTGAAGGGTCCCCTTCAAGATAGGAATGTCACGAGGCCCATTATGGCCAGCCATATCAACCGGCATCAACAAAAACTTGGTCAAACTAAAGGCAAAATCCTGTGAAGCGACAACTGAATCAGAGGTAGAAATGGGTTTGCCCTCATACGATATCGGCGGCTCCCATTTCTCAAAAGTATCATCCTCAGCAGGATCCTGAGAAGCTTCCCCCACCACTGCTTTGCCAATTTCCCTTCTCCTCTTTTTTGCTCGTGCAGCGACTGAAGCTGAGGGCTCGGCAGCAGTTACAGGGGTCCCAGAAGCTCCAACCTCCATCTTCACCTCCATGAGGCTCTTCGCCTCGGTCTTCTCCGGAGGGGTTTGCAAAGCGCCAGAGGCTCCGAAGGCCTCGGCCTCTAAATCCACCAACACCCTTCTCTTTGCCACAGACCCGCTCCTTGCGAAACTGGGGGCATGGGAGGGCGCTCTCTCAGGAAATGCATCTTGACTACTGCAACGTCTCGGGACCAGCGGGGTGAGAGACGTGTCAGTCTCGGTATCAGAGTCCAGAAGGGCAGCAGTGAGTCTTGCCTTCTTCGGAATAACAGAATGGTAACTTGACTGGTAGTCCAACAACTCAGGTGCAGATCTTTTCTTATATCTCAAGGCAGCCTTGATGGTTTCAGCATTCTCCCGATTCAGCCTTCGCTGGAAACGGGAAGGTTCTACAAAAAGAAAGCAACCCATCAGAGCAATATTCAAAATAAAGTAAGAAACACCAAAGGCATTAAAAGGAGAGGCCCGGACCTGGGTAGCCATCTTTCTGTGGCATCCGTTCAGACTGAAACTCGGTTCCGGCGGGAAACTCCCAATTTCCACCAACTTGCAGGAAATCATCATTGTGTTTATCCGAATCAGGTAATCCAGTAACTAAGTGACAATCAGCGGAGCGAACACGCAAGTAGTATGTACTATGGCCTTTGTTATGAGAAAGGGTGTAACATCCCAAAATATCCCATGTGTCAAGGTTCAGGCCTAGTCATCTATTGAAGGCAGATACGCCGCAAACAACAAAGAAAAGATTCACAGACACCTGCATTGGGGTTAACTGGACTTGATGCAGAAAACGGCGCACTAATGGGTCAAGAGGAAACCGAACCCCTCTCTCGACAATCGCAGCGATGGGAAAGGCAAGGGTGTTCCTCATACCCATACGTTTGGCGTCTACTTTCGCCAGTGAAAGGGTAACGTCATGAGGAATATTGTAATCTAGACGGAACATGGCCATGGCCATGGCCTGTGGGGTATCAACCAAGGAACGGAACTTCCCCATCTGACTAAACTAGTGGGACAGAAATGGGATTCAGATAACAGGATATGAGACACAGATAGCAAGTGCACCAGACCAGATGATTAAAACAGAAAGGGGAAAGAGAAGAAGAGTCATAAGAGGACTTACATAAATCACAGCGGTGATAGCAAAGCAGGATCAGCGGCGAAGAAGCCTAAGCGGAGCACCAGCGAGATCGGTCCAGAGGAATGGGAAGAGGCTCTCTCTCTCTTTCTCTTTCTTTGGAACTCACTAGAGGAATGAGAAAATCAAATCAAGGGATTTGAATTGATAGCCTGAGCATTTATTACACCAGTCGGCGCGCAGGCATACAAATCACGACCTTCGGTATGGAGTCGACGCATTATCTCTGCACGCCTATCGCACGTCGCCACGTGTCACATGAAAGGACGCATGCAGGAATCGTGTGTCAGGATTGAACCGTCACCAAGGCCGAACTGGGGAGGAGCCAAAATGACGCGACGCTTGGAAGGCAGAATAATAGCTCCCCCAAGGGGAACCTTAGCGCGAGCTAGGGGGCAAATGAAGGGGCTAAATGTGAAATGGGTCAGGTCCAAGCCTTGGGCCGGCCCAATCTGACAAAGCCCAAATCCAAGTGGGTCAGATGAGTATATGGACAGATCAGTCGAGCCCAACTTCATGATCAACAGCCTGCCCAAGTCCTCCAGCACTTGGGCCCAACCCGTAACGGAAAGGCCAGCCCAGCCGTAGTGCTGGTCTGGGCCGAGCTGCGGGACAGAATTTATGGGCCGAACAGATAATGACCCAGCCCATCTCCGTAAATGAGCCTGGAAAAGGCTGAGCCGAGGCACACCAGTACCGAACTGAAGAACATAAGTACCGAGCTGGAGAAATCTCGCAAGGAAACGTGGGATCTGTGAGTGCAAGCATGTGCAGGTTGCCACCTCAGCTGGTCCCCCACACCTAAAATCACGGAAGCTGTTGAGCCAAAGGAATGTGATTTGTTATCAGCATGCTTACAATGAGAATATACAATCAATGACAACTATCAAGTGGTCCCTCACCTAGAGCAATGCTGAAAGGACACCTGGCAGCACCTATACTCCATGAACTCACCTTGAGAAGCAAGTAAGGAACACTATATATAGATAACATGAACTTCACATTGAAGGTAACTGAACGATTCCAATCAAAACCACACTTACATACAAATTCAG
Organism: Camellia granthamiana; assembly: GCA_036172215.1. NCBI lineage: Eukaryota > Viridiplantae > Streptophyta > Magnoliopsida > Ericales > Theaceae > Camellia > Camellia granthamiana. The sequence continues at coordinate 98,087,383 of CM069905.1, forward strand.
CTCTACACTCCTTCACCGATCGTTAATTCCCACACCGGAGGGGTTATCCGGCCAACCCCGGCCGGGCAGCTCTAACGGTGCTTCTTGTGGCAGGAGTCCTGGTCCCTGGATAGTCCAACTGAGTGCGAAGCCCCGATCCATTTTCATCTAGTGCGGAATCCGGTACGCACAATCAGTTAGTCCATTAAGGAGACTTAAATGCTTATAAATTATATTAACTTTTTGAATGCACCAATAACTCTTATAATACATATATTGCCCTCATTAAATTCTCATCTATCAAGTTATTTCTCTCTCTCTCTCTCTCTCTCTCTCTCTCTCTCTCTCGCTCTCGCTCTCTCCTCAAGTTCCTCACACCACCATTATTTCCAGCCACAACTGCCACTATTGCCGACCATCGCCAACATCGCTGACCAGCATCGGCCACCGCCATTGCCACCATCCACTGTCATTGTTCATTGGTTACCACCACTGAACTACACTCCACTATTGCCGATCCACTACCATCATTCCCCAACCATCTCCACCATCACCGATCTACACTTCACTATCACCGATTTACACTCATAGCCAATCCATTGATCTAGTTCTAGATCTACATCGATCAAGTTGTTTCAATGGTGAAAACGATTCCAGGTGACTCTAAACAATAGTGTTCTCCAAATTTTGCCCCCCTATCTCCCCTTTCTGTCTCTCTTTTTGTCTCTTTATTTCTCAAAGCAAATTTGCCATGAATTTCTTTAGTAGTGATAAATATATCAATCTATCTTATTTTGTATGTGTTTGTAGAAATGGGAGGTGTCTTGTGAGTAAGTGAGTGGGAGTGAATGAGTCAGATTTAGCATCTCTAATTTTTTACAAATTACTCAGTAATAAATTTATCACTGATGTGTTTAGTGAAAATGTGTCTTTGATTCTTTTGTTGATCTTTTATTGATCTATGACGATGAAGATTGATTTGAACTTTTCTTGGTAAAAATTTTACTTTCCCCGGTAAAAATTTTACTTTCCCCTTCATCTCTCTCTCTCTCTCTCTCTCTCTCTCTCTCTCTCTCTAAATATGTGTGTGTTATTACTACCATATCTAAGTAGGTGGTGGCAGTAGTGATGTGGTGGAGATGAACATTATTTTTTGTTGGAAAATGGTCAAAAAAATTTTGCCAGAGATTGGAGATGATTGTCAATAGTTAGACACGGTGGCTGGAGGTGGTCGTCGAAGGTTGAAGGTGGTTGCTTGCAATCATCATCAAAGGTTAAAGGTTGTCACCAATAACCGGAGGTAATTACTGACAACAATGGGTGATAACAGTAATTTTATGGTTGATGTGCTGAATGTGATAAGGTAAGGGTATTTTTAGGATGTTGATAGTTAAAAATAAAAGGCAAAACTTATAAGCAAATAAGTAGAATCAATAGAACCAGCTCGTAAGTGCTCTAAATAAAATCACCTTCCCCTGGCAATAGCAATAGGGGTCTACAATTGGACAATGGACCAGGGTTAGCCTAGAACTAGATAACTAGATAGGATTCTTATTGTGACAACCCCAACCTTCGTAGTATTAGATTACCGTATTTTAAGAATCTTTATTGCATGATTGTTTGATTGAATGTGTAATTACATGCTTAATTTCGTGATTATCTATTGATACATAGAATATATGTTTACTTATCAACTTAGAATTAGAAATTAAAAGCCCAAACAGCTTCAGAAATTGAAATTGAC